>OX451390.1:11066861-11155526 GCA_949629135.1 Eremobia ochroleuca | reverse complement strand
TGTACAGACAGCATAGTGGGACAAGGCTTCTAATTGAAATTGTCTGTCTTCAGCAAGTTCTGTATGTGACATAATAAAGGCATTCAACTATTCAGTAATTATTTGTATTGAAGAAACAATGGTTACAATGAATTACACGCTGTTATGAATTAATAATAAATAAGGAAATCCTATAATAATATAAGCGGTAATAACGCTTTATATGTAATACCTAGTTATAAATAAAACAGCGTGCATTCATCAGCACGTGTTCCAAGGTTCCAACAAATTAGACTGGCCGCGTGAAATATACAGCGCAGGTAGAGCAAAGATATCAAATCAAATCAGAAGATATAAGAACATCAACGCTTTCTGTAACTGATAAGAATTTAAAGTAATGCAAAGACAGCTAACAGCTGTATTTTGGAGACAAAATATTGGCATTCAATTAAATAACTTTATTAGAAAAATAAACTAACGATCATATCAGTAGCAAGCCGATCATTGTGGAACATGGCCTGGGCCAAGCTTGGGTTAGGTATCTTTTGGCCCCCCATCTGGACTTTGTCTGGCCTTGTAATTTGAGGGTTTTTTTTATAGACAACTCGTTTACACATAATAAATAGTAATGAAGTCAAAACTATACATTAAATATTTTTGAAAAAAAGTAAGTTTTACTAGGTGTGTGGGAAAGAGTCTGATGCCAAAAATATAGTTTTTAGATTTGTTGTCTGATGTCTGGATGTATGTTCCGGATAGGTGCAAAAACGGCTGAACGGATTTTGATGAAATTTAGCACACAGATAGTTAATAACCTGGATTAACATTTAGGGTACTTTTAATCGCGTTGGTACGTTCTCGTGGGTTATTTTTCGACATCCACGCATGCAAAAACCGTTCATTCCCATTAGTTCGATTCATTAGTTCGATCGTCGAACTAGTGAGAATTTTTTTTCTCATCTGTTCGACCGTCGAACTAGTGAAAACTTTTTTTCTCATTTGTTCGACCGTCGAATTAATGAGATTTAAAAATAGTTCTACTACATTTAAATGTTTTACTAATTCGTAATAAAATAAAAAACGCTTGGTTCGTTAAAAAAATATATATTCGTGTACTTATATTTGTACATCTATAGCATATCTTTGATCAAATAAACAGTTGAAAAACTTATAAATTATAAGCTGGCTTCCTCACCTATCAAAAAATAATGTAATAATGAAATATTAAACGTAATCTAATATTTTTCTGTCTTGCTTATCTCAACAAGCTTAACCAGAAAGAACAAAAATTAGTTTATATGTATAATAAATAATCAAAAATCAAATGGGACATGTCAAAATTGTTGTTAGTGTCGTATAGAAAAATACTTGTACATCTTTGGTGAAATATACATGATCAAATATAATTTTGTCTGTCTTACTTATCTCAATAAGCAGAGACAAAAAGAACTACGAATACATGTAATCCATCAAAGATATATATTGAATATTATATGATTACCATGATTTTATCTAATAATCAAATTTAAAAAATGTAATAATCAAATACTAAATGTAATTAACTAGCGTATTTTTTCTAACAAATGTCCAACACTAATTTGTCCACATGCTAATTGCATCTGAGCATCAATAATATAATCGTCATTGAATAAATCAATTTTCCTCCTTTTAGAACTTTTCTTTGATGTGGAAGGTGTCTGAAGAATATCATTTCGATATGAAGACAATACAGAATCGTCCTGTAAAATATGCAATATTTGCAATAGGGTTACATGGCCTTTTGTTACAAGGTTATTTATTTTATGGTGCCACCCTTCTACGGCATTATTTGTTCGGTGGCGTTCACCATACACAGACCAAATTCTATGATAATCACCCTTCATCCAGTAATTATCATAATATTCTTTAAACTTCATCATGAATTGACAATTTTCCGTCATTTCATTTTGAATATAAACCCATCCTGAAACAATATCATTTTCTGGAAGCAATGCTAAGTTGGCGCATAGCGAAATAATTCTTCTGTTCCGTTTGTCTTTACTTAAACCCAGGGTTTGCCTTGCGCCACAAGCTGTTCACGTAATGGTAATAGCAACCTTTGATTGTAACCTTCATTTTTTGTAACGCTTTCATTGTGCCTTCTTCGAAATCTATCGTGACTTTTGCAGGTTTCCACTCTGGAATTTGGGACACAATCAAATCAAATAAAATTGAATAAGCTTTTTTAGTCCTGTGACTCATGAACGCGTACACCAAAGGGATCACATTCGTGTTATTTATGTTACTGCCGATGTCCCCGTGTATAGTAAAAAGTTGTTGAAAAGGACTTGGACATGATTTAAAGGTCCCGTCCATAAAAATATGTTTTATATTTTTCATAATTTCTCGAGCGTCACATGAACAAAACACTAATATTCTCATTTTTTTGTGACGGAAATCAGCGAGTAAGAATTCTGAAAAAGTATTGGGAACCTCGACTTCCTCTACAGTTTTCGCGCATATTTTTTTTACGTGTGCTAGCTTATTTCTGTTTCTATAAATGCTTGATTTTATTTGTTGAAATTCAGGTATACTACTTTTTGAAGCTAAATGCAGGCCTTGATTTTTTAATGTAATTAGAGCTCTGTTATAGATTCTTGGAGCTGGTTCTCTTCCCAATGCTGCTTCATTGCAAGCATTATTTATAATCAAATTAACTGAATTTCGTGTTTCATCTGGATTACATTGGCCGCAGTGAGGTTTTATTTGTAAAGTTTCAGTGAGGTCCTTAAACAAAATAATTGTATTAGTTTAATAGTTTATGTCTACACGTTATAATTTATATTATACGTATAAAACACTCAAGACTTACCATATTCAATGTTACGGATCCAGTACATTTTAAACTTTTATAATTTATACACCGCCATATGCTTTGACCATTTTTATATTTACGCATTGAGTAATATTGATGTCCTTCAAATTGCAAAATTCTTCCTCGACTACTTTTAATAATTATTAATTCTTTAGACGTCATTGCAAAAAAATAAACAATAAACTAAACAGGCACCACCAAATAAAACGTTGCAACTGCAGCGCATAACCAGTATAACACATCCGTCATTTTGCATAGTTAAACAGGCTCAAACAGCATCTACCCTCAAAATGAAAATAAAAACTATAACCATACTCCTTCTGACGGGGTGTTTAGCTAAATGTTTATAATGCACATACCTACCTAGGTGCTGTAGGTATAGATGCATTTAAGGAAATGTACAGTGGACGACTTCCGAGTGATATGACGATGATTTGTGTAATCTGTATGTATTGTTTATTTACTATTACTATTATTTACTTTGTTAGGAAGCCAGCTTATAATTTATAAGTTTTTCAACTGTTTATTTGATCAAAGATATGCTATAGATGTACAAATATAAGTACACGAATATATATTTTTTAACGAACCAAGCGTTTTTTATTTTATTACGAAATTAGTAAAACATTTAAATGTAGTAGAACTATTTTTAAATCTAATTAATTCGACGGTCGAACAAATGAGAAAAAAAGTTCTCACTAGTTCGACGGTCGAACAGATGAGAAAAAAAATTCTCACTAGTTCGACGATCGAACTAATGAATCGAACTAATGGGAATGAACGGCAAAAACATGGGCATTAGCTAGTAGAAAATATAAAAACTTCAATGACGACCGAAAAAGAAAGATTTAAAAGTATAATGGCGCCGATTCACTTGTTCACAAACTAAACTAAATTTAAGTTCAGTGCATCTTTTTCTTTCAATTTCAAAGAAATTGGCTCCAAAAAATACGCCAATTTACGTCAGGTGCTGACTAATTTGACCGGACTAAACTAGTATTTATCTTCTGTCCTTTTCTTAATGAAATAGAAAGAAAAAGATGCACTGAACAAAAAATTACTTTAGTTTGTGAAAAAGGGCATCCGCGCCAATGTTCGCACTTTTTTTATCTATTCAAATTTCGTAATGGTACAGACGCCAGCACATCAAGCTACTACAATCTGTCAGATTTCTGTAATAGATTTTCAACTTTATCGCTAAAACGTAAGGTTCAAAATTGATTGCGAAAATCTGACAATTTCGGTTAGCTTGATGCGCTGGCGTCTGTACCTAACCCTGACTGGGCCACTCTCAAACATCGCTACAACTACCGGTCATAAATCTTCTATTGTAGTTTTCATTTATCTTATAAATAAGAAAATATATATAAAAAAAAAAAACAACATAGTTTGGGTTTGGACGTTTTACCAATTTCGTCTAATTTGTAGTTTTAATTTGTAAGAACTTGTGGGAGTTTTAAATAAACTGTCCTCTCCCTAATATGCGAATGTCACGTTTTAGGGGAGAATGACAGGAAGTGTATCAGTTCCACTTCCAAGTATTATTATTTAATTTACGCTAATCAGTGAGTAAATGGTTTTCCCTTTTATCTAAATACGCATATATTATATTTATCTAAATTCGTTACTTATTATTATTTTTTATGTATGAAGCCGCGTGAAATTTCCTATTTCCCCGACCCATCCCGTCATTGCATCAACTGCCTGCGTTTTTACTTCGTTTTCGCTTAGTGTCCTAGCGTGACGCCTTCATCATGAATTGGACTAAGTACCAAATGCAAAAAAAAAAAAAAAATATTCAAATCCGAGTGGTAGTTCTAGCGATTAGCGCTTTCAAGCAAACAAACATACATACTCTTCTGCTTTATTATTAGTATAGATATGTATAGTATACAACGTGTAACGTTAAATGCGCAAAACCTGAAAATGGTTTGATCAGAATAACGAGCAGAATCCATTGAACCACTTTTAAATATAAGTCACATTTTTCAAAAAATCTTCATTAAAAACGTTGCCGTGTCTATTTATTAATAGGTCAAGCCATCGCGGCGCAGCGGCCCGGTGACGACTCCTCTTTCGATAGAGCGTCGTCGCAGACGCAAGAAACGATCAGAATTGCCAGTAAAACTAAAACAGCACATAAAACCTCTACAATTTGTTTAATGATTTATTTTCTCTCTGAAATAGGTCAATTGAATTAAAAATCAGTTGGGGTGTCTGAGGTTTTGCGCATTTAACGTTACACGTTGTACAAATAGATCAATCAATCAGTACACTGACTCCCTAAGTCACAGGATCACCTAGTTTACGAGTCAGGGTTTACCTTATCTGTATGACCTTTCTTAACTCATCGAATGCCGTAATTAGAGACACAATAGAAAGACAATTGCTTATGTCGAACTGTGTAACTTAATGGTGGGTCCACATGATACAGACTTTCATACAGACTTCTATAGAATTTTGTCTGTGCGACTTTTTATCACACCGACATTTGTCTGTACTGCTTAGTTGCACAGACAAAATTCTATAGAAGTCTGTCTGTGTGTGTGTGTGTGTGTCTGTAGTCTGTATGAAAGTCTGTATCGTGTGGACCCACCATAAGACATTCAAAAGGTTAACCAAAATATGTATCCTAGTCTTAAACAATGTCAAAGGTTTTTATATCAATAAAAATGTTTATTTATTTAACTAACTAATACAGTTATGCATAAAAAATACTTATGAAAATTAACATTTTTACCATAAGTTATTATTATGTTTGCTGGCTATAAACATACATATTACTAAATAAAAGCTACTTCATACTTCTGCTGATAGTACAAAATATAGGTACTTGTTGAAAATTTTTAAGGTAAGATACTTAAACTGGTTTCTTACTGGTTTTTTAATTAAGATACTTGATAGACAAGTTTAGACGTGATTAAAAAATTGGCTACTAAAAATACGTCAATTTACGTCAGACGCTGACTAATTTGACAGGACTAAACTAATGTTTATCTTCTGTCATTTTCTTATTGAAACAGAAAGAAAAAGACGCAATGAACTTTTTAGTTTATTTTGTGAACAAGGGAATTGGCGCCAATAGTTGTTGTCTCTTTTAGTAAATTGTTAATTTGATTCTTAAATAAACTAAAATCTTAAAAAAAAACAATCACGCATTAGCTTAATGTTCATTGAAGATTGTAAAATTCCCAGGCATATTTACTAATGACAGTGACACACTTATTAAGCCAGATGTGCACTCAATAATGAATCCATTATATTCATTATAAGTATGTGCTTAAAACCCACTAACACTCGTCAATCTGTCATCTGGACTTTAATGAAATGATTTAAGATATTTTGAACTTTGATCCTTTGAAATAAAGTTCAAAATTTTATGGCAAACGATTCGTGTCATTTGGTTTAAAGAAATATGCACCCAGTCCCAAAGTAGCACCCTTCGCTGTACATTTGTATGTATATGTATGAAATTCTAGTAATGGACACAAGTAGGTTACCAACTTGCCATATCTAAAGTCGCAGAGATTTATGAATGATACTTGCCAATACTAACTAGTTAATATTTGCAACAAATTATTAAAATGTAGAGAATACCTACTTTGAAGACTAGTATGGTTATTTAGGTTGGCCCTTGAATAGAGGTTCATTTTTGCAGGACTCATAATGCGAAGCATTAGAGTGCTTTACGATCGAATTTATTTTTGCCTGTTTTCTGCAACTATTTCTATTGTTATACACCTGCTAGTACACAGAACCTACTTTATTTATATACCATTGTATAGATATTTTAATGGAGATTAATAAAGTAGGTACTTCCAAAATGTAACGTACTTCAAACATTGATTTAATGCAGTAGAAAAGAAAAAAACATCAATATATTTTTAAAAATATCCCGTCAATCAAGTGTGAAACCTGAAAACATTGTAGCTATCGAAAAAATCAATTAATTGAGTCAATTTTTTTTTGATAAGATATATTTCACCCATATGAGGAACCCTAGGTATAAAAAATTACTCTCTTATTAAAGTAGTATAATTATAATTAATAAAAAAACTAAGTAATATAGTATTAATATCTATATCTATGGTTTTTTATACGATCAAATGAGCACTATTAGTAGGTACCTACAACGTGATGTGCACTTACGAATTTTCCAATTATTTTTTTTCATCTTTGTCTCCCTCCCCACTTCTAAAACCAACCAAGCAGGTAGGTACTTACCTATAATAATAATAATAAGTATATTTATTTTTACGAAAAACTTTTTTGATTAGATAAGCAGCTATTTAAACAGGTAACTAACATAGAAACGTTCGATATAACTAATTAAATACAGAAAATGTAAAGAGACATTGTGTGTATCTAATAACCACCTAGTGACAAAAACTGTGAGCTCGTAGACTGAACAAAAAACGCTGACGTGATAGGTATGAATTATGAATATCTTACACATATTTAAATGCGAGGATGGCGTTATTTCGCCAATTTCGTTTAGTATGACCTTTACACAACCAACGAACTAAGGTGTAGTACTTATCCTAGACATCAAAGTACAAAGACTTGAAGCTACGCACGGTAAGCAGGCAGGTAACTCGTTATTATCTGGTGTGTATAACGTACGTGAGGTAGGAACTGCAGGAACAATAAACGTTGGCCATAGAACAACTATAATACAGTTTAGTAAGTATTCAATGACTCAAGTTGAATAATGAATTGTAAATGAAGTTTAATCAAATGAGTACCATTTTGAGGTCGGTATTCGCAGCCGCCTGAGCCGCCCGGTCGAACGGCTCGTGTGCTGAAGATCCTTGGTTCCCCATCGTACGGCAAGTTCCACAGAGCTATATCTTTAATACGAACTTCACTCACAGAACACAGTTCACTAGATATACTACATCCACATCACTTGATGTCGTCACTATTCACATTACGGCGAGCGTATCCACAAACTAATATTCAACGGCTATTTCAACATTTCATTCACTAACGTTACACACGTTGCTTAGTGTAAGAGTATTGTCCTCCTCTGATAAATATTCTATCCGCACCACAGTAAGATAATAATTTCGACGAAGTTGAAACTCAACAAACATGGCAAAGCTCAGAATAAACAGTTTAGGACTGCGGAATGCTGCAACCTTGTCGCTTGGCGCATAAAAACATTCGGTATTTACATTGGTGCCTCATTAATCACTTCACACAAAATTTGTTTTATTTAAGTAGGTATTCATTAAATACCGGTTACATTTACTGCATTTACAACTTCGCATGTTGTGAACTTTCAATTCGATCATCTAAGATGCGGTAGTGACTACAATACGAATCGTGTGAATTCGTTAACAATAATTTTTAAAAACGGGGGTCAACTTTTCCCACAAACGATGAATAAACGCAGAGAGGCGCATTGAACCCGGTACCCGGTCGGCGCGGGGAGCGAGGTAAGGTAGGTAGCTGGGAACGACTGCCGATGCCAGCTGAACGTTATTTTTTCCCACAGCATTGTTCTTTGGACCGTAGCGAGTAACGATTAGAGAACTAATCCACTTTTTCTGAATTTGCACAAACACCTCCGTTTATAAACGTAAACACTGAACTTCCTTTTGACTAGCAAATAATTTAGGAATGTAGAAGGAATTTGGAACAGAGGCGCGCGCGCCGCGCATTGAGCGACCAACTGTCGCACTGACTAGTGACTGGATAGTACCGCGTGCGCCGTGAATCGCACAAAACCCTGCAGCGGAGTCCCCGTCCCGTCCCATACCTCGCCCCGCAGACGACCGGTCCTTTGCATTGTCAAGATTGACGACCGGTGAGATCATCACGAATAGCCAGTCTTTAATTCGTACTCGATAATTCCATAATTCGTTCCATCAGGTCAATAAAATCATCAAGTTTCAATAACGTAGCCTTGTCGAATCAATATTCTAAATGACTAGAAGTTATGTCATGCTAAATTTTGGCAAGTGGATGAGAATGTTTTATAACTGAATGAAATAGTGCAAATCTTGGACTCATCTTTGTGTCGGGAGCGTTCGCCGTAACAACAGCTGGAACAAGCACGTGCGAGTGCGACTGGGACGGACGCAGGTGCAAAGCTAGAGCTCATTGTAAGCGTTCGAAGTTGGAACATATGGCTTTTGAACGTCGAAACATTTTAGAGCTGCATGCGTCTGCCGTCTGCAGCATTTATTTATAACTGATCAAGCATCTGCAACAATGTGCTCGTTGTTTTATATTATGTGTTTTATTTGGAACAGATTTGTTTACATTTCGTAAATTAGGGCACATCGCATACGTTTTCTTACGAAATAGTATCTAGTGTGTAGCTTTGTAGCCGAAGACTTCTGCAACCTATCAAAAAAGGGAAACAAATGGATACTTAGAGCAAACGGTGGGGAGGCTATTGCCAAATCTGACACTATTACAAAGAAGGGACTTTTATAGATTTCGTGAACTGACTTTAATACAACGGCCGGCCGGCCGTGCCGACAAATCGACAGAGTTAGATTAAACAATTGTAATATGTAAAACAAAAAAATCAAAACTGCACTATTTGTGCATATTCAAATTTTAGAACGGAGGATATGATGAAACCTCTCAGGTGATTGGAAGTAAAAAATGTTATCCTTCCTGACTCACACGCTGAGTCACTGCATGCCAATGACTGGACGGATCCGAGACCGAGGTTTCAGATTGCACCCGTTATGATAATCATTATCTGCGAGAAAATCATGGTTCAGCATCTGAGTGTTCAATGCAATCACATAACATGACACGTATTGTTGTATTTGTATTGAAAACGATTACTAAACAACAAACCTTGATGTGCTATTTTTAATGAGTAACAAATGCAAATAACAGATAAACAATTCTAATCAATGTATTCTATTTATGCATTTTCCCTAAAATGGATTTTGTGGTTAGGTAAAAAGCGTTAGCGATATGGATTTTAATTCCAATCATTGGTAACAGGAAAACCATGTATGTATCTGTATTCAGCTCGAGGTCCATAGTAGCGATTTATTTGATTTGAACGTTGACTCAAACATGTAGGTGTTAGTTGGAAGTTGGAACTAAGGAAAAAGCAAGCGCTACAGCAGAATTTTTGACTACCAAAATATTGAAAAGGTACTAAGAGGTTCAGTATGTAGAATTGTAGACCTAGGCGACCTGCGCGGCAAATTACACACCTGATACAGCCTTGCTTTAGAAGATCGATAGATATCTATTTTTACTCTTTGAGTGCTTCAAATTTTAAAATACCAAAGTTGCCGCTAGCGTGTTGGAACTGTTGGAAGCGACCGTCAATGTTGACATTTTGCATCGCTTTCACTACTGTTTAAACATTGAATTAGCGGGTAAGTTTGTAGGTGGATACTTTCTCAAGATACACAAAATTATAATCATCTTTCAATCAAAGCTAGCAAGCAGTAGAACAAAGCAACCAACAATAAAAACCAGGAAGTGAATAAATAGGATTACAAATTACAATAAGATCAAGGAAAAGTTAAGAAGACAAAGCCAAGTCATTTTGCAGAGGATTTTTGATTGTTCACAGTTATACAACGTTACATGTAACAAAGAAATTCGCAACACCTCGTCATAAAATCTATCAAATCATTGAAATTCTACCACGAAATCACTACAAGCGCAATCAAATCATGCCTTGTTCAATAGAAACATCCGTATCAAACGTAGGCTTATTATCATAAATATTCAAAGAGTTACACATCATATTTATGTGTCATTCAACTCTAGACATTCTAGAGGAAACCCTACTAACCCTATTTGTAGCTGTTTACCTACTCGGATGCAATTACTGTGTTACATAATGTAGGTATCTATGACCAACTTGTTAGCGCCATATCGTTTGAAGACACCTCGCGTCAAGTTACACATCAATACTGTTTATTGTGCAAATAAATACGAATTTGTATGATAAATAATATTTGTTAATGTGAGAATTGAAATGCAAACAGTACTAAACTACTAAACGCCTGTCATAACTTAGAACCTGTAAAAAAGCAGTGCAGAGGACACTGACATTGTTCCGGAACCAGCAACCGTAAAATTGCCAACACGATCATTGTCTGTTCGGCAATAATTTCCGCCAACAGTACCGTCCTATTCAATCTGAGTACCGTTGCTTGACACTTAGGTATCTACCTCCAACATAGTTCACAACACAATAACCTTAATTTTGGAAGAGGTTGAACTCTGCAACTATTTGAACAGCTATTCTACAGATATCGAGATAGCTGTGTTTTGGCGTAGCGTTTGATATAATCTATTTTGCGTCATTTTAAATACTCCTGTAAAGTACTTACACAACGCAAATAAATAAATAAGAGTTGACGTTAATAGCGCACAATGTGTTCAATCAGTGCCAATAAACTACTACTTCTAGTTTTTTATGTGCGCAAATAACAATGATACTGAAGACAAAAATGGATATTTTTGTGATCGCTGAATTTGAATAATATGGAGAGAAAGTCCACGGGGTCATTTATTTATTTATTTATTAAAGTACAACAACAGCTTCAATGTATAATATATCTTTAGTACTTATAGATCATAATAGTCTCGGTCTTAAACAGTCGCTACCTAATTATAAGTTCACATGCAATCTCAGAAACAAGTGATCACATGTGTGATCACTTATTAAAAATAGGTACTTCATCGTCATCATCAGCATGCATCAATATTACGGGTCATACGGTTTCAGTATAACCAGCGGATTCGTTACGAGGGCGGGTCAATAAGTCCGTGACTTTTGGAATAAAACACAGATTTTTTGATAAATAAATCATTTTATTTTTCAACGTAGTCTCCCTTGAGCTCTATACACTTTGTCCAACGCTTCTCCAATTTTTTTATCCCTTCCAAAAAATATGATTTGTCGAGGTCCTCAAAATAGGCCTTTGTTTGCGAGATGACTTCATCATTGGAGTCAAATCTTTTTCCACCAAGCCATTTCTTCAGGTTTGGGAACAAGAAGTAGACACTCGGAGCCAAATCTGGAGAATAGGGCGGATGAGGGAGCAATTCATAGCCCAATTCATGGATTTTTGCCATGGCAACTGCACATGTGTGCACCCTTGCATTGTCTTGGTGGAAAAGAACTTTTTTCTTGGCCAAATGAGGTCGGTTTTTTTTCAAATCGTCATTGAAGCGGTCCAATAAGTTGGCATAATATTCCCCATTGATTGTTCTTCCCTTTTGAAGGTAGTCAATGTGGATTATCCCACGTGCATCCCAAAAAACAGTCGCCATAACTTTATTGGCTGACAAACCCACCTTGGCCTTCTTTGGCGCCGATTCTCCCTTAGAAACCCACTGTTTTGACTGTTGTTTGGTCTCTGGTGTGTTGTGATGGATCCATGTTTCGTCCACGGTTACAAAACGGCGCAAAAACTCCTCCATATTGCGATTAAACAACGCCAAACCTTCCTGTGAAGTTGTTACACGATTGCGTTTGAGGTCGACTGTGAGCAAACGCGGCACCCATCTTGCGGAAAGCTTTCTCATGCCCAAGTGATCATTCAAAATTGAAACCACTGAGCCATGCAAGATCCCTACGGCTTCCACAATCTCTTGCACTTTCAATCTTTGGTCGGCCAACACCATATCGTGAATTTTTTCGATTGTTTCTGGTGTAGAGACCTCAACTGGGCGTCCAGGACGTTCGGCATCTTCAGTGCTTGTACGGCCACAACGAAATTCAGTAAACCACTTTTTTACCATTGAAATCGATGGTGCAGAGTCCCCATAATATTTATCAAGCTTAGCCTTGGTCTCGGTAATGGTTTTTTTTCGCAAAAAAATAATGCTTAATAAGCACACGAAATTCACTTTTTTCCATTTTTTCCTCAAATTACTGGGTAGTCTGATAAAGATAGCTGTCAAACACAAACTAACTGACGCAGCAAGTTCAAATTTTTATAGGAGTCAACTGACAGATGCCTGTTGACAGGAGTAGTGTTGCTTTTTCAGTAAAGAGGTCAGAAATTCAAAAAGTCACGGACTTATTGACCCGCCCTCGTACGTAACACACTAACAGTAGCAATGGCTTTCATTTTGACAGTTCAACAACATTCATCGCGTTATTTGTTGAGCGGACAAATTTTTGAACATTTGAAGCAATAATAATAATAATAATAATAATAATAATAATAATAATTTATTTGCATCAAGTTTTACATTTTACATTAAACACATGGTAGTACATACAGTTTAAAGTAAATTATACAATAGTGTGGCGACACCAGCACCCTTGCTAAGTTGCCAAGGCAACTTGTGTTAAAGATGCTGGGCCCGACCCTATTTGATGTTTCTTAATTGCATTTAGGTACATACCTGCCATTTTGCAATTATGTGAGTAGTTCATTATATGGCATAGGTAAACGAGCAAATAAACTAAATAGGAAAGGAAATATAACAAAAAGAGTAGTGCGTGTATTGGTGAGTGAAAGGGTGTGTGAGGGTGTGTGTGGGGTGTGTTAGGGTGTGAGTGTGGGGTGTGTGAGGGTGTGTGTGGGGTGTGTAAGGGTGTGTGTGTGTGTGTGTGTGTGTGTGTGTGTGTGTGTGTGTGAGGGTGTGTGTGTGTGTGTGAACTGTTATTCGTATATTTGTGGGTAATGGTAGCTAGCGATGAGCAATGAGGATAAGGGGTTTAACGGGAGCTGTATTGACTCAACAATAAGCTTTCTGTGTTGTTGTAATTAAGGGTTTGTAGCCAATTATTTAGCTTCTTTTTAAATGACACTATAGGGAGTGAGTAAAAGTTCAGTATTCTATTAAGACTATTGTAGAGATGAGGACCTTGGAAACAGGGAAATCTTCTTGTGAAAGAGTATTTACAGCGGAAGGGTTGACATACTTTGTCTTTGCGTCTTGTGGTAATTATTTCGTAGGAGGTTCTTTGATGCTGATATAATAGTATGTGCAATACAAATAATTGTCTGACTGTGAGGACTTTACAGTTCTTATATAGTTCTTCAGTTGGGAAAAGGATGGGCCGAAAGGTACTAATTTTCAGCACAGCTCTCTGAGCTCGTTCTAGTTTCAATAGTACCGTCTTGGGTGCACCACCCCAAGCGCATATACAGTACGTTAAGAGAGACTGGCAAAGAGCAAAATATGTACACCTGATTATTTGGGGTTCTGCAATGTGGCGAAGAGTACTAAAGACAAAAATTAACTTTCTGATTCTTTTTGTTAGTAGCTCTATATGAGGTGCAAAGCTCAGGCCATCATCAAGAGTCACACCGAGGTATATTATGGTTCGACAACGTTCTAATTTTGGGCATGTACATGTCGCAGAACCAGACAGTAAACATGAGTGCGCTACCAAAGCATATGAATCAGGAGGTTGAGTGGAATGTCGCAAGCTGTACGTAATAATTTTAGTTTTGTTGGTATTGATTGTGAGAAGGTGTCTTTTGAGCCATTGTAGAACACTATTTAGTCCTTTTTGTGCGGAAGCGAAGGTGTCATCCCAAGTCACGCCAGAGAAGGTAAGGACGGTGTCATCAGCAAACGCCACGATTCTTCCACTTTCCAAATTCAGATTACATAATTGGTTAACATAAATCAGAAAAAGGGTTGGGCCAAGCACACTGCCTTGGGGAACGCCGAATGTCACTGGTTCCTCTCTACTGAGGTAATTTTGTATTTTTACACACTGAGTTCGGTTTTGAAGGTAGTCCCTAAAGATATTAAGTGTATGGCCACGAATCCCGAGTTCATCCAGCTTTATTAGTAAGTCAGAAATCGAAACCGTATCGAAAGCCTTTTTTAGGTCCAAAAAAATTGACAATACTTTATTTTTACTGTCAATATTTTTTGTAACATGGTCGATTAAATCATTTACAGCACTGCTAGTGGATTTGTTGCGTCTAAAGCCGAATTGATTGGGAGAAAAAAGCTTTTTATCTTCCATGTAAGTCACAAGTCTTTTGTTTATTAGGCGTTCTAGAACTTTAGAAATGGAAGGTAATACTGCAATGGGACGGTAATTATTTACAAGCTTTTTGCTCCCATTTTTATGAATTGGGTGTATGATGGCCTTCTTAAAGTACAGGGGGAAAGTGCCGATATGGAAGCAGAGATTAAAAATATGTGTGAGAATGGGGACCAGTGTCAATGAATAGCGTTTTAAAAACTGTGTTGAAATATGGTCCCAGCCTATAGCAGAATCTGATTTCAATGACATTATTACCTCCCCAACCTCCGCTTCATCGGTGTCTAACATGACGAATGATTGTAAAGGTGAGGATGTGGAGGCAATGTCTGGTGGGATTTTTTGACTATCAGATGGACAAGAAAATTTATCTGCAAGTTCCTTGCCGATGTGGGCAAAAAAGTTGTTTACCCCGTCAACCGAGGCCTGAGGTGAAGTAGAAGAAGTCAATAACTCAGTGCTGGGGATGTTTGGCTTGCCTGTATTTGTTACTCTCTTTATCACCTTCCAAATCTTTTTATTGTCTTTTGAAGCCTCACTCAATTCTCTCCTGTCATAATCTCTTTTTAGTTTTTTTAAGAATTTTGTGCAGTAGTTCCTATATCTTTTATATGTAATACTTAATATAACATTGATCGGAGACAGCTTGAGTCTTTTGTGCATTGCATCTCTATTACGCATAAGACGAAGAACGGCGGTGTAATCATCAGCACCGAGACGAAGGACGACATCGAGAAGCTGAGACAATCGGTGCACCTAACTAATTCAGGCCTAACAGTCGACGAGCCCCATAAAAGGAAGCCTAGGGTTGTGATTTTAGGAGTGCCAACATCCATGCAGGAAAATGAGGTTTTTACTTGTTTATACAAGCAAAATATAGCCGAAAAATTTCAGAACTACAGCCTTGAGACGTTTTTGGGCTCAATTAAATTAAGTCATAAGTCAGGTAAGAAAGACACTGAGACCTGTAATTACATAATTGAAGTATCTGCAGTCATACGCAAAGCCCTGATATCACAAGACCGAGTTTTTATAAACTGGTCGTCATGCCCTGTGAGAGACTTTACTTTGGTCACCCGATGTTATAAGTGTCAGCAGTATGGACATGCAGCCAAGTCATGTCGACAAACATCACATACCTGCGGCCACTGTGGTGATCAAGGTCACTCGATAAAAGAATGCCCAAAAAAGGCTGACGAACCAAAATGCGCTACTTGCTTGCATTTCAAAAAGCCAGACAAGCATAACACAGGCGCTGCTGACTGCCCCGCGAAAATAATGGCTGAAAAAAGGTACATCAATTCTGTAGATTATGGAGGCGCCTAAGAGCGCCGTAAATTAGTTATTTTTTCTGACCTTTTTTTTTTTTTTTTTTTTATATTTTTATTTTTATATTTTTACTTTTAACTACCATTATGATAAATAGTCTGATTAATGATTTAGATAATTTCTCTGTATCAGAGTCCAAAGTTTGTGAAGCTGAACACTGTAAACAATATCTATCTGGCTACAAAACACCGCTAACCATATTAACACAAAATATTCGCAGTGTTTTTAAGAATTTTGATAGCTTTAGTGCATTTCAGCAAAGGTTAAACATAAATTGTGACGTCATTGTTTTAACCGAGTGCTGGCTTGCTAAACAATATAGCATACCACTAATCCCGGGATATAATATGTATAGAAGTACTATAAATTACAACCAAAATGATGGGTTGGTAGTTTATGCAAGAGATCACCTCAATGTCTCTGTTCAGGAACCTGATATGCACGACTGTAACAGATTGCTAGTTAAAATCGGATCAGAATTTGCGATATTAGCATTATATCGGCCTCCGTCTTTTAAAAATACTAGCATTTTTACTGACTCCCTGAATGAGACCTTGCAAACCCTATCATCCATCAAAAACACGATTGTAATTGGAGATATTAATATCAATATACTACCAGGAAGTGCTGATGCGTTTGCTCAGGACTACCTCAACCTATGCGCCTTTCATGGCCTGCTCCCAGCACACAGCTTTCCTACACATCATAGTGGCTCCTGTTTGGATCATATTATGCTTAAATCGAATTTGCCTTCTATTGCACTTGTTGTTAACTCAACAATAACCGATCACAATGCTGCCCTACTAACCCTTAATTGTAAATTACCTAAACAAGACACTCGCAAAATTTCAAAACTGAATATAAATAAACTTGAAGACGATTTACGAGTCATCGATTTTGATCCAGTCTATAATTCCGCTGACCCGCAGTTTTGCATGTTGTATGTAATTGAAAACATACGAAATGCAATTCAGAAAAACACAGTCGTATCGCAGTTGAGCAACAAAAATCACAACATAAAACCATGGATCACATCAGGTCTTATTCGCTGTATGAAACATAGGGATAAACTGCATATGAAAGCTAGATCTAATCCTGACAATGCAGTATTGCAACTTTCGTACAAAAGATATCGAAATTTCTGTAATGATCACCTTAAAAAAATAAAAAGCAACTACGACAAAGTGGCATTGGAAAAGGCTGGAACAAATAGTAAAAAGATCTGGAAATATATTAAAGACGCAACGTATACAATTAAACAGTATGAGTCATCTTCAGGTTTATTACAAGCACACTCGTCACCACTGGAATCCGCTAACATAGCAAATAATTTCTTCGTTAATGTCGGAAAGTGTCTGGCAGAAAAAAATCTGGACAAGTCCCAAAACCCAATGAGCACTCCTTTAACATGCAGCACTGCTTCAACATCCTTTGCGCTGCTCGATACTGACGAGACTGAGGTAGAAAGTATAATTATGACCTTGAAAGAAGACTGTGCAGTTGGCTGGGATAACATATCGAATAAAATTATCAAAAAATTCAAGGACATTTTAGTACGACCACTGACTTATATTTTCCGCATTTGTTTATCTTCAGGACATTTCCCCGAGTGTCTCAAAAAATCTGTAATTGTCCCTGTCTATAAATCAGGTAGCAAAGAGCAAGTGACGAATTATAGACCTATTTCTTTACTGCCTTCCATGTCAAAAATATTGGAAAAAATTATTAACAGAAGGTTGTTGAAATATTTGGAAGATAAATCAATTCTCTCTAAGCGACAGTTTGGATTTAGACCTAAAGTTTCAACTGCTGATGCGGTACACCATCTGACTGACTATCTAGCGCAAGAACTTGACAAGGGTAACCACACAGTAGGAATCTTCCTGGACCTCGCCAAAGCTTTTGACACAGTTTCCATTCCAATCCTGTTGCGCAAGCTTGAGATCATGGGTGTAAGAGGCACCCAGCTGAAAATTTTCAAAAGTTATTTAGAAGATCGTTCCCAGTGCGTAAAGATTGGCAATGTTCTCAGCGCTGTTCAAAAAAACACATTTTTTGGTGTTCCTCAAGGAAGTATTTTAGGGCCTACACTGTTTTTGATCTATATAAATGACCTTTGCAATCTAAAGCTCGAGCATGGCACTATCATTACTTACGCTGACGACACTGCTCTACTCTTTTCGGCTGATTCAGAAAATGAAGTCTACAATCTTGCGCAACACGGATTCAATATTGTAAATAAATGGCTTCAAAATAACTCACTAACCCTAAATGCAGAGAAGACAAGTTTTATTAAGTTTTCTATGCGTAAACAAATATCGAAGATCCCCTCAGCGTTGCATGCTCATTGTTGCCCAATCCCTGCAGACAGCCTATGTAAGTGTCCTAATATTAAAAAGACAGATAAAATAAAATACCTGGGTATTATAATAGACGAAACCCTTTCCTTCAGACCGCATATGGAAGCTCTAAATAATAGAATTCGTAAGCTGATATACGTATTCAAAAAGATACGATGTATAGCAGATCCAATAATAATTAGGCAAGTATACTTTGCCCTTTGTCAGTCAATTTTGACTTACTGTATCACTTCATGGGGTGGGGCGAGTAAAACTTTGCTACTCCCCATTGAAAGAGCACAAAGAGCTATTCTCAAGGTGGCTACTTGCCGTCCTTTTCTTTTCCCCACTAACACCCTGTATAAAGCTTGTAAAGTACTAACAGTTCGACAGTTATTTATAATGAGCACTGTACTAAAACAACACGCGGCGCTTCCATTCAGCACTGAATTCACAAAAAGGAGACGGAAAGATATTGTTTGCCCTCAAAAAAGCACAAAGCATGCTTTTACAGCCAAATTTTATATGTACCTCGGACCGCTACTCTATAATAGGCTAAATGATAAAGGAAGCATCTACTCCTTAAATCAGAGTAACTGCAAGAAAATCCTTATGCAGACTCTTCAAACTATGTCCTATGAAGATACAGAGAAGTTATTAGTTGTACTAAAGTAAATATTGTTAGTAATAGGTATATAATTTTATAAACGTTTTACATGTGTACCAATAAGTACCAATAAGATAAATATGATAATTAAGTGATTATTTAATAAATTATTGTTACCTCCAATCGCCTGAAACACAGGATTACCTAGTTCAGGCACAAAAAAAATGGTGAACTTGACACAGATTTAAGAAAAACTGTATTTAGCGTTAGTCCTTATATTATTGAATAAATTTTATTATTATTATTATTATTATACAGCGGAGCATACCAACGGTCATCCACGGTTTGAGTAAGCGTTTCTTATTTGGAATCTCGATTATACAGTGTGTCCGGACATGGACTAGCGATATTCTAAATACTTAAATATAAGCTATTTTAAAGTACAATTACACTATAGGCTTAGGTCCAATATACTTCCCCGCTATGTGGCAGCCATTTTGTTTTTTTTTGTTGAAGTATGCTCTATGCGAGTACAAAAAAAATCATATATCTCAAAGTTTTAGTCATACTGAGATAAAAATAGGCTTATTCGAAAGGCAATAATATTGTCTACCGTCTGCACTACAAAGCAATATGTTCACAATTCCATAACTTTTGAAAAAAAATGTGAAAGTCGAAAAAAAAAACAAAAAATTATGCAATTCAACCAATAATTGTTAATTACTACAAAAAAAACCCCGAGAGCTTTTTTATTTTTTATACTAGATCGACAGTTTTTGAGCTAAGCTACAATACAACATAAAATTCACAACTGTATGTCTAATACTTTAAGAGTTATTGTTGTATGAACATAGCGTATGCGCAAGCACAAAAGGCCTTTGTCGGAACCCTAAACAGGAAATCATTAAAAAAACATAACATTCATATTGAATTTTATTTAATGTTTTTTCCAATATTAAATGAAGATTAAAATATCTAAAGCAGTTGCTCAAAGTGGCCACCTCCAGCTTGTAGACACACTACGGCTCTCTGTGCCACCTGGGTTGATGAGCGCCTAATTAAATCCAAATCGGATCTAATTTCTTCGGCGGCTGCCATAATTTTTGCGACGAGTTCTTCCCTGGTATTTGGAACTGTAGCGTATACTTTTTGTTTCATATGACCCCACAAAAAATAATCCAAGGGTGTCAAATCGGGTGAGCGAGGCGGCCACGCTACTACACCACCACGACCGATCCACGGCTGTAGATTATTATTTAAATATTCTCTCACTGCTCGAGAAAAATGCGCGGGTGCACCATCGAGCTGGAACCACATACGCCGACGGTATGATAGAGGTAGGTCCATGAGGCTGTCCGCAAACTGTGTCTGTAAGAATTCTAAAAATCTAGCGCCGTTTAATGTAGGTGGCAATTCCAATGGCCCTATCAGCCTATCGTTGATTATGCTCACACATTTACTGAGAATTCATGTTGAAATGAGCTTGGGCGCACCGCCCTTGGATTTGCGGAGCACCAGAGATGGTCGTTTCTGTGGTTTGTAATCCCAGCTCTTGTAAATTTGGCTTCATCAGTCCACAGTATTCTTTGTAAAAAATTACGGTTCTGTCTCAAATTTCTATTTATCCACGAACAAAACACAGATCTCGCAGCAAAATCTGGTTCGATCACGTCTTGAACCCGTCGAAAATGATAAGGGTGTAACCCTTCTCTTTTCAAAATTCTCCATACATGCCACTTAGACATTCGAAGTTGCACTGAAATCCGTCTAACGCTTAGTCTAGGATCATTGGTTATTAGTCTAAGCACTTCTTCTTCATCTTCGGGCGATACCAAGCGATTGCGTTCATTAACAGCTCTTTGAATACCTCTTTCCGCTAATCTTGAATGCACGTCGATAAAAGTTTGGCGACTCGGTGTAGGCCTGTTAGGGTACCTTCGTCGATATTCTTGTACAGCCAAATTTGCACTTCCATTGCAAAAGCCATACACAAAGTGTATGTCAGCAATATGTTGCGATGAATATTGACGCTGTGCCATACTTTATCACACTTTTAAATACAAAACACTAACGCAGCACGTAAACAGCACGGACGGTAAGTGAAAGTAGCGATAGCGATCACAACGCAGGGCGAGGGACAACTAAACTAACCCAACTAATAATTTGTCCTTAAAACTGATTTTGTTTCAGGTAGTGGACTATAATAAAAATACGTTCTATCTCGCTTACTCACGGTAGTAACGAACAGTATTTCTCGCCTGCTCTCAGATGGAATACATGTGAATGCCATAAATGACACTCTGGCGGTTAACAAAGACGTTTTGTGCTTGCGCATACGCTATGTTCAAACAACAATAACTCTTAAAGTATTAAACATACAGTTGTGAATTTTATGTTGCATTGTAGCGTAGCTCAAAAACTGTCGATCTAGTATAAAAAATAAAAAAGTTCTCGGGGTTGTTTTTGTAGTAATTAACCATTATTGGTTGAATTGCATAATTTTTTGATTTTTTTTTCGACTTTCACATTTTTTTTCAAAAGTTATGGAATTGTGAACACATTGCTTTGTAATGCAGACGGTAGACAATATTATTGCCTTCCGAATAAGCCTATTTTTATCTCAGTATGACTAAAACTTTGAGATATATGATTTTTTTTGTACTCGCATAGAGCATATTTCAACAAAAAAAACAAAATGGCTGCCACATAGCGGGGAAGTGTATTGGACCCAAGCCTATAGTGTAATAGTACTTTAAAATAGCTTATATTTAAGTATTTAGAATATCGCTAGTCCATGTCCGGACACACTGTATAAGTGTGAGTATTTATGAGTCTAGCTAGAGTGGTAACTAAACTTTTTGCCGCTTCATTAGCGTCGATATGCTCGTAAACTGGTTGGAAATTAGTGGCCTTCATCTCACTATCAAGAGTTTCGTAATTAGTCTTCGAAATGGTGCATGGCCGTGGATTGACATATTTTTTTATATTAAGGCACAGCATTACAGGGTTATGGTCGGAGACGGAAGCGTGTAATACTATGGTGAGTGCAGTCAAGTTAGTTTTGAGCATGATGTGATCAAGACAGGCATTCTCACGAGTGGGAAGTGAGTGAGCAGATAGCAGGCCATGAGAAGCTAAGAGATCCAGATAGTCCGAGGTTTGGTTTGAAGATATAGTACATGCGATGTCTAGATTAATGTCACCAACTACAGCTATGTTTTTATATGTAACCAGGCTTGCTAAAAGAGCGTTTAGGGATTGTAGGAAGTTACTTACGTCTCTAAAAGACGGAGATCTATAGATGCATATTATTGCCTTATCGGTGCCCATTTTTAGTACTAGACAACTGGCATCTGAGACGTCAGGTTCTTCGATTGTGTAGTTTTCTATATTTTTTACATAAAGGACTACACCATCGTTCTGGTTTAAGTGTTTTTTTGTTTGATGATGGGAGTAGTTATCGATAGTCGGGATTGAATCATTATAACGTTTCAGCCAGCACTCAGTCAGTACTAGTATTTCGCAGTCAAGATTTATTCTATGGAGGAGGGTTAAGAAAGAGTCGAAGTTTGCATGAATGGAGCGAATGTTCTGGGTAATTATTTTTAATTGGTTGGAAGGGTTAGTGACATAGCGAGTGCATTCTTCGGGGTCACAATTAAGAGTGGCAGAGACTGAGAGCTGATCTATATTACTAATAATTTCTGACACGCTATCCACTGTTAAATAGTTTTTTTTATGGGTGTACCAGACTGGGGAGTCCTAAGGTATTCTGTACCTAATTCATCTGTAATATCGATAACGATTTTAAACAAGCACAAAGTAAACAAGCATGTATAGTAGCGTGCAGTAATCTTTTTAATACTACAAGTGTGGGAGCTTATGAGGATGAGTGAATGTATGGATGGATGGATGGTTGCTAGCGCTACTAGGGAAACTTGGCTGACAGACATTCTACAACTTGGAACAACACATGGGCTACCAATTATGTCGGTTCCACGCGGGCAGAACCATGGGTAAGAGCTAGTGATGTATATTTGAATGTGATGTAGAAAATACAGAGAGATAAATGTGAATATGTATTGTAAAAACTGATATAATGCATTAAATATATTATGGTTGTTGGTTGTTGTTTTGTGTAGTGATTGTTTGTATAGTGTAAATATGGTTTTAATGTACCTTGGTTTTAGTGTGTTGGCATACACGTATAAAAATATAAAAATCAAAAGAAAGAAAATTAAAATTAAAACTATGTTAAATACAGAAAACTTAACATGGCATGCAATTTTCAGACAGAGCATAAATGTTTTAGGTAGCACGCGTTGTTGGGTGTTATTAAGTGAATCAATTAGTCATTTTACTTGTTGTTTCAGACCTTCAAAGTCGGATTCCTGTAATATTCTCTTTGCCGGCGCTCCCTCTTCCTTTTTTATGTAGACTTTGCCATGCAATGTCCTTCATAATGATTCAGATTGTGAGCAAGTGTGTTAGGTACGCAATTATGGTACTTATTCCGCGCACAGTAGTATACCAAGATCTAAATATTGTTTTCACTATACTTTGCACAGAAGAAGCTCTACAAGTCTGGTATTGTTTAATCAAAATCAGTTCCATTGTAAAAAGGTCCGTTCGAACTACATTTGTAATACTAATGATGGTTAATTAATGGTTCCTACATCGGAAAAAGTAATGTATCCAATTTGATACTATGGATCAATCCGTAAATTGATTTGAATTTTTTTACAATACTAGAGTGTTACGTAATATTTTCGGTACTTTTGGTTGGGATATATCATACGCTTTTACCATATTGGATCAAGTAGTATAGCGTGGGAATCTGTATGATGCTCTGCTTACAGTTTTTAGTATCGGTTCATGCACAATATCCACATGTTGATCGTATGCAATTCCTGTAATACCATTGACGCCGAGGTTAGCGCAATATATTGGCCCTAAAACAGACCCCTGTGGTACGCCTTCTTTTTGCTCGGTTATTTACTAACGGGGAAAATAACTAATAATACAGTTGAAAGACCCGTTTTCAGTAGTACCATTTTATAAGCTGCAATATCACTATCACTACATAGTATAAAACAAAGTCGCTTCCGTCTGTCTGTCCCTATATATGTTTACATCTTTAAAACTACGCAACGGATTTTGATGCGGTTTTTTTTAATAGATAGAGTGATTCATCACTACATAGTATAAAACAAAGTCGCTTCCGTCTGTCTGTCCCTATATATGTTTACATCTTTAAAACTACGCAACGGATTTTGATGCGGTTTTTTTTAATAGATAGAGTGATTCAAGAGGAAGGTTTATATGTATAATACATGCATAATATAGTAAAGAAACACTGATAATTTTAGAGGTTTCTAATGTGATGTCGTAAATAAACACATTTTTTGCGTTTACATTGCAAACGCTGGCTGAATCCTACGAGATAGATCAAAATAATGTACTACAGTATTGTACACTTTAAAAAGGTCTACAAAAAATTTACAATGGTATATGTGTATCTCTTAGGGATAACCCACAATAACGATTTTTTATTCTATACTTTTTACGAGAAATAATGGCTCTAAAATTATCAGTGTTTCTCTACAAAATCCGTAGCGTAGTTTTCAAGATCCAAACATACATAGAGACAGACAGACAGCGGGAAGCGACTACTATGTAGTGATCAGCATTGCACCCGTGCGAAGCCGGGGCGGGTCGCTAGTAATGTATATATTAGGTCTTTACCCATGAAATTGCCGTTCTGCAGTACTGGCCATTTCAAATCAAAATAATTTTTGTTTGGCTAAGAATTCTAATTTCAAATTAATTTTATTTTAAAAACATGGAATTTTGTTTCCAAAAGTAGTCATTTGTTTATTGATTAGTGTTACATTTTCATCGCATTTCAATATTTTTCGTCATCATGGATACGTTAAAAATTCGAGTAATTATGGAATATGAGTACCGTCGTGGCAGCAACGCGGCACAAGCGGCACGCAACATCAACGACGTTTAAGGAGCTAACACTACAAACCAACGCACAACCTGTTATTGGTTTGCTCGCTTCCGTTCTGGAAATTTCGACCTGAAAAATGAACCTCGCGGTCGTCCGAAGACTTTGGTCGACAGTGACGAATTAAAGGCGATTGTGGAAGTTGATGATACACAATCTACGGCTGAATTAGCAGCAGCTTTCGACGTTAGCGTCAAAACAATATTGGTCCATTTGCGTCAAATTGGCAAGGTAAAAAAGCTTGACAAATGGGTGCCCCACGAACTCAATGGTCGCCAGCGCGAAGTTCGCGTCGAGACGTGCCTTGCACTGCTCAACAGACACACAAATGAAGGAATTTTGAACCGCATTGTTACCTGCGATGAAGAATGATTCTGTTTGATAACCGCAAGCGCTCATCAAGTTGGTTGGATCCTGGTTCAGCACCTAAACAATGCCCTAAACGAAAACTTACCCCTAGAAAAGTGATGGTCACTGTTTGGTGGTCTAGCGCCGGTGTGATTCATCACAGCTTCATACCAAACGGGGTGAGCATTACTGCAGATGTGTACTGTGAAGAACTGAACACAATGATGGAGAAGCTGGCACATCTCCAACCAGCATTGGTCAATCGCTCGTCTCCGCTGCTCCTGCACGACAACGCGCGACCTCATACTGCACAGCAGAGAGTCTCCAAGTTGCAAGAACTGGGGTTGGAAGCTCTCCGTCATCCGCCCTACTCACCAGACCTTGCGCCTACAGACTACTACTTTTTCCAGAATTTGGATAACTTCTTGGCGGGAAAAAAATTCAATACCCGAGAGGCAGTACAAAATGCCTTTGAAGAATTTGTTGCCTCCCGTCCAGCTGATTTCTTTAAGAAGGGCATCAATAAACTGCCACTGCGTTGGCAAAGATGCATTGATTGCATGGGTGATTACTTCGATTAATACAAATAAAAAATACATGAAAAAAATTCGATTAAATTTTTTCATACAAAACGGCAATTTCATAGGTATTATTAATTTTAAACACTTTGTTAAAGGCTTGTTTAGTATCCAAAAACATTGATAATTGCAATATGTTTTTTAACTTTTTAATATGTTGGTTGTCGAAAGTTACCCAGGATATAACAAAATCCCTGAAAGACTTCAAATCCGGGACAGCTAGACGCATGATAGTAAGAACCGTTTAAAATGTGAAATGTTTAGCCCTTATAAACACTCTTTCACGAAGTACAATATTTAGCTGAAACACTCCCCAACTGAATAGGCACCTACTAACCACTTATAAGGAAAGACACTAAATTACCATAACGTTCACAAATTCACAATGGGGATTTTCCTTTGCCCCTTTGACCTTCTCAAGAAATAATAAAACACATCTAGACAAGAAAAACAGCGAATCTGAAACGAAGTAGGTAACATATCTTACTAGCAATAGTTAAAGCGACGTTCAATATATTTTTTGTTTTAAAAGCAAAAAAGACTTGGACGTTTATAACTTCAAGGTGAGCCATATTGGATCGGGTTTGACGAGTGACTTTGAAGTCGTTAAGGACAAGATTTTGACATAAAAAGAACTAATAAAATTAAAACACGGACTAATAGGTACTCAGGTATTTCAGTCTTTAGACGTTAACTAATGCCACCAACTCATACATGTAAAACCAAAACCGAATCTCTAAGCCCCAAGTTCCGAATTAGGAACGTTTCTATACATACCCAAATATTACGACGGTGAATTTGAAAATGGTGATGTACATATTTGTAAGAAGCAATATATTTTTAATATAACGGACATAACGCTAACTCTGACCAAGGTTGTGAATAGGAATGCTAGCACGCATACAAAGTCGGCTCATCTTGGTCTACTTGCGCTGTATCTTCAATTCCTATAGCATTGTGATCACGTTTGTAACACAGCAGCGGATGTCACGACCATGTGACTTGTTTGCAAATGTGGTCTTCTGAACCTAGCAAGCAACCAGTGTGTGAGCGTCTTTGCGATTGAACGGATATTGTCATGATAACCCGCTATTCTTTCTGTTCAAGCAACGTTAAATATTTGATCATTGTTTAATTCTCCGGACTCATACGTGTTGGTGGGCAATCAAAGTTTTTTTTATATCAAACTTCACTATAAGTTATATATATTTTCCGTTATTGCGAGTGGAATCTAGAGTGAAACCAACATTGCTGTGTATTTCTGGAGCGAATTAGAAATTGACTGTCAAAACGGCGCAATACGGAGACGAGGCAATGACCGCATGGACAATGTTTAGTTGGCGAAGATTATACAACGGCAGGGTGGCAGACTATGGGGAAGAGAGTCGCATAGAGCTACCAGCAGATACCAGGCAGCTGGTGTACAACGTTTATGTGTACTTTAGCAGACGTCCCGGGAGGAGTGCCAAAGCGGCGCTTACGAAGACTGCGAGCGCGACCATGATACCCAGAGATATAGTCGCCGAAATCGTAAGAGATAAATACAGAAAATGAAGATATTATTATATTTGTACAGATTCATTGGAATTTAATTATCATGCGATATGACAACAAAGACGTTATATACATCAATGATATGAACCATCCTCGTTACAGACATCTTGCTGTTTCATTAGAAACTGACTACGTGTTGCAAGTAATCAACCTACTTTTTTCATGTGAATTTTTTGTCTTTGTAGTCTCTCTGGGTATTATTTACCAACAAAGCTAGTCTTCAGTCATATATTCTGCTAACACTGTTTTTTTGTCCTAGTCGGTTCAATGGAAAGCTAATGAAAGAAGTTAAATAACGATGTATAGTTGACGTTTGTGAATATGAACGTCGTGATTGTTTGCGCTTTTGCAGACTGTTAAACAAAACAATGAACAGTTTCGATTGCGTTATATTATGCTATAAGAAAAGCAGTTTTAAAATCATATCTGTATTATATACTAATTTCATGTTTGTTTCTTGTAATGGTCCTCTTTAGGCTCGAATAACATTTTAGAATATGTAAATAGGTCTTAACGCTCTAATAGGTTTACGTATTGTATAGTTTCTTATATTGTTTACATGAAATATTTAAATAGAATCACAACTGTTTATAATTTCTGGAATGATATAAGCCACATCACCCGTGACAAAAATCAACATAGGTGTTTCGTGTTGTGTCTTCCTGTGGTCCAAAAGCAATTGAAGACTATTATATGATAAGAGTATGGGCAGTAGTTGCGGTTAATGGTCAGACGAATGCCTTACAGTCCTCGGACCTTACTGTGGAAACATTTCCTAACAGTCTGCTGGATTTCGAGGAAATCTATGTTCGTCTACCGGTTGCGATACTTATAATTTGTAGTTTTCACTGGGTTTAGTATAAGACATACCATGTATAAAATTGTCCTTGAAAGAGAACGTAAACCAAGTAATTATATTATTTCGCTAAGATTATCAGAGTGTAACGATCTCATTTAGTAATATCGTGTGAATACATTTACAATAATAGACTTTTGTCTAAAAAATAATTAGGTGTAAGTAAATTAAAGAATTTTGAATGTAAATTGTTCTTTCAATTGAGTGTAATCAAATATTTAACACCATTATTAGGAATCTACTTCAGATAAACATGAACAGTCACTTGGTGTTTTTGATTCAAACGCAAATGCTAAATAATATTACTCGTAATTGGGTACTTACGATCAAAATTGAAGATCTTAAAGATGAAAACCGCTTAATATCTAACAGCATACACTACACATCGAAACACTTGGGAGAACTGAACGGAACTGAACTCTTGACTTTATCACAGAGAGGAATCACTAGAAAAACTTGAGAGCAAAAAGTTGTTATGATGTACACAAAAAGTCTATCATAGTATATTTTCCGCCTTCCAACAACATTGGCGGTTCACATTTCTAGAGTTGATGACCAAACTAAAATTAATATATGTTGAGGTGCCAAGTTCCGAGACGTAACACCAGCACTGCACTAATTACTACACTGCACTATTTCAAGCGAGCGGCCACGTGAACACTAGTAGACTGATTCATAGCGATCGACGCCACTGACTAACTGTAGCTGAAACTTTCAACACTTCAACACCACAGAAATTGCCGAAGGTCGCGACTCTATCCGATAAACATGGGTGTCTGTCGAATGAGAAACCCATTCATTACTGCCTTGAATAAATTACAAACATTAAACAAATTGTACGGACTGCGTTGGTTCAGGATAATGTATTCAGGGGCCCAAATAGTTTTAACTGTTAAAACCTAAGACAAACTTTTGTTGGTTTGATTTGGATGTATGCGTGGGTGGCGGGTTGGCGGTTTGTTACTTTGTTACTAAAATGTTTACTTACTGTTAGACTCTCCTAATTATGGGAATTAAGAAGTGCATTTTGGAAAATTTTGGCCTTCTCTTCTTTCGTGACGAAACAGCCCGTCAGAAAAATAGTAATAGGCTTGACTGCCTCTGGTGCACCAGGCGTATCGTACATATTATCTCATTTAAGTATCGGCGATTGCTTAACCTATCCGGACGTTGTGGAACAAGCCCTTCATGTAGGAAACTGACCATGACCTTAAAATATAATATGAATGAAAGATCAATTAGTAGGTTCGCAGGTTCATCATACTAATTATGCTTTTGTGAAGTAATAAACCCAAATATTGTTTGTATTTTATGAGAAATTAAGGCGCTATGATGTGGTAAACGAAATTTCAAGAAAACTGAAACAACACAAGACAAAGTGGTCAAAACAGATTTATTTATAATAATTATGATATCTGAATCAAGTTCGGTGAATTCTGCGAATCACAAAGAATAATGTACGTCATGATATCAACATTTATCTTCTCAACAAACAAACTGATATCAGAAACAGCAAATATGTTAATTTGTGAAAATGTTTGAGCACGTAATTAATGAAATTATTACACTTTCTTTGATCAACGAATATATCGTTCACCTACACATGCATTGCAAAATTACCCGTGCTGAATCCCTTCACTTTTATGTAGGCAGACTATGCTATGACTAACCGCGTATTCACCCATGTGTATTCGAGTAGGTAGTCTAGTTGCACAACATCTTGCGTTTTGATCGTTTAGATGAATTACCATTAACATTACCATCTGCCTGAAGCCAGACCGCTGACCAGTCGGATTTTACTCTAGAGCCCGTCCTTGATACCTATTTAGAATCTCGAAGGGCTGAATATCAAACGCTAACGCGCCACTTTATTTGCTAAATCATAACAACATCTATTTCTAAGCCGACGAAGACGTGTTATGCGTAGATTTGCGTCTTTTCAAATCATATTTTTGATTCATTCAAGGTTTGTTTTAATTTAATTGAAGAATGATGATTTTTAATTGATTGAAAATAGGTAAATATCTAAGTCCGCTTGAATTGAAGAGGACACTTATTTGTGTCAATAGGTTGATTGTTAAATCTATTTGCAGTGGGTGGGCGATCGTTCCGAGGCGCCGCCGATCGTTACTCAAGGTGATATTCAACTGTTTTATGTTTTTTACACATATATTTTTTCTTTTGACGGCTTGTGTACCTACTCATTGTGCGATTATTTTCAGGTTACGTTCGTACGTTTATGAAATAGATAGATAATACTGTGTTATTGTTGAGAGTATAGGTATGTACAATTGTAGATATGTGGCGAGTTTCTTACATTTTGCTGTTTCGGATAGGGTTGGGTTGACCTTTCTTGCTTGTGTATGACACGAAGAAAATCGCAAATGCCATCCGACTTTACTGGTATCAGTATTAGGTCTTATGAATATTTTTGAATATTAAGAATGCCTCTGACGAGTAGGTATCTTGGGCATTCATAGGAGACGACTTAGCATATTTTGCGAGCCACGAATCATTGCTTCAAGAATGTATAACAGCGGCAATGTATTTTTGGCCTTTAGGGACAGATCAATTCGCGACTCTTATCTCTTGAGAGATGTGCTCCTCATCAATATAGATTGTTCTATTACATTGCCGAGGAACAATGTTACGAATTGAAACTGGTATATCTACCCATAGAATGTTCGGTATTACCTTTAAAACAAACCGATATTGATCATTCTTCGTATTCAGTCCTCGTTCCAGCGTAAATATTTTAGTGCTCGTTATTTCGGTTCCTGCCTAGTCGAGTCGTTACGATTATGTAAGAGCTAGTTGTTGTGGAAATGAACTTGTTTCACGGAGTGTCTGATATTTTTAAATTGAAGGTGACAAACCGACTTTTACAATGCTGATATCGTTGCCCTTCAGACCTCGATATTTCCTGTTACCTACGGCGCAACCACTTTGCGTAGTAATAATAAACTGATCTAAGAGCGAACTAACCAGTAAACATCCTACATTTTCATGTTAGAGTAATTGTCCGATTAATTAGACGTACCGTATAGGAATAGATGGCCTGCGGTACATTGCGTAACATTCTCTATCAGTAGCAATCACTTTCATCTTGACAGTTTAGAAACATTCATTGCGTTGTTTACGTTGTTGAGCAGACAAATTTTTCGAACATAATTATTATTATGAAGCAATGGTTTAGCAATATCTTTCAAAATGATTCAGATTGAGATTGATAAGTGTGTTACGCAATTAGGGTGCATAAATTTAGGAAAAAGAGTTATTTTTAGTACACGTCAGCATTGAAACTACTGAAGTCATAGATAGTAGTCATAGTCATCATACTACTCTGACATAGGCCTTAAAATATTGGCTGCTTTCGTGATACGGTTTTAAGTCGTGCCAAAAGCTTTTCAGTCAGTAACTAGGTTGGTTGGTACTTGCCTATTAATAGAAATATTTTGGAAAATATGAGAGCAAAAGAAAATATCGCACGCCTACGCGCCTAGCAACCCTATTTACATAAAAGTCGTTAACGATGCGATATTATGAGAATGATGAGTACATTACGACTCCAGCCCAATACGTTCTAGTCTAGTCAATGACGTATTATTTGGTTCTAGTGGCTTTCCAGCTCACGCGACAGGACGACTCGCCCACATAAAGTATCTAGACATACATGAGTATATTTGGCGATAGAACACACCATATGCGTACCTATTTACTCGACAGTGTAGGTATATATTTTGTAAATTGGCGAGAGAGCGGATAATAAAGCTCTAATTGATAGTTTCCTTTTTATTCCTGTTGCATGTATTTACTGAAGCAAACGGGAGTCCTGCTAGTTTAGAGAATTTTCATCCCATACATTATTTTATGCTACGTAAGAGAACTCTAGATGAAATGTATAAATCTGCACTAAATTGGATCAATAATTACTTTTATGTTTATAACTGAAATAGAATACTGAATGAATATCACTATCTTAAAATAGCATTTCTTTTTCAAAAAAAATACTTAATAGCGCTCATTCCTTCATTAGCATGCAATTTGTTCAATAGTATTACTGGTTTCTTATGTATCTTGATCACTGCATAGTATTTAAAATATGTAAGTAGGTATAAAGTTTTATATTTTTTACTTGCTGTGGGAATTCATATTTTTCTTAAATATTAAAATTATGCATAAATTAAACTTTTTGTGGAGTAGATATTAAATTATAAGTAAATGATTTATTTCTGTATGTACGTTTATACAAACAATTTTACACATCAATCATATTTTAAAAACTAGATCAAGTTGGTACTTCCTATCTGGCTACTCTGAGAAGAATTTTATTGGCAAACACAATAATAATGTAGCATGGCTTTAACACATTGCTACTTGAGAAAAATATATGTCATACATAGCGTTACAGTTTTTTACATAACACGGGATATTTAGGCAAATTGCCAGGCTGGCTCATTGTAGATAGTTATGTATTGGTTGCCATCCCTTTTTTCCAAACATTTATATTAAGTTCTTACCAATATTATGGATCAGCACAAAAGGTACAAAATCTCAATATGTTACATATTGCCGTGTAAAAGTGTTTACACAAAACGAACTTACAATTTTAAATGAAATATTTTTAGTAATGAGAGCATTTTACCTATTAACTGTATTCTAAAATAATGTTCCTTTGCTTATATTTGTTTACATCATATCTAATAATATATTTTAAAATTACTATAAATTGAACAAGGAAAGATAATGAACAAAATAACCGGCATAATCTTTATTTAGCAATTTATACTGTAAATAATATTAAATCCAATTTTCTGTAGCATATTGAGTCTTCTGACTACACAATAATAAATAAAAATTAGTAACAAAAACCTTGCCTTGAGGGGCCCGTGGCTAAATAATAACAGCCGCACAGGTCGATCGATCAGGTTAAGCTACGCTTGCCGCGGTTGATCTGCGGATGGGTGACCATCTTTACATACCGGGACCCCTCCGTGCCTCGGAAAGCACGTTAAGCCGTTGGTCCCGGCAGTCATTCGTAGATCTTTGACAGTCGTTACAGGTAGTCAGAAGCCCGAAAGTCTGACAATCAGTCTTACCTAGGGGTATCGTATTACCCAGTAACTGGGTTGTGGAGGTCAGATAGGCAGTCACTCCATCTAAAATACTGGTATTCAGCTGCATCCTGTTACACTGGAAGCCGACCCCAACATAGTTGGGAAAAGGCTAGGCAGATGATGAGTAACAAAAACCTTAATACCGCCAAAGCCCACAATATCAGAGATTACAGATAAAATTATCACTGTTTATTGTTGCTATGGAACAGTTAAACTGCTAGCCTTTAATGTTCTGCAATTATAAATCATTTAAGTAATGTATAAATATTCATTCATTAAAATGAATTAGTATTTACATATTATACTGTCATAAAATAATACATTTGTTTTCATGTTACTTCTATGCAAATAAACATAAAAGTTTTAATAGGCCAATAAAGACCAAGAAGAATCCTATTAGATTTCCCTTGCACCTATGTCATCTTTAATGACCATGTTAATCAATTAAAGAATACAATAAATCATGGTTGCAATAAACAGCACTAAAGCGTGACCTGTAATTGATACCGCGCGCTACAGGCGGATATCTTGATAAATATGATAACTCGTTACTATTGATACATATAGGTTCTACCTACTTACCTATCATAAAATGTAGACTATGTGGTGTATCCTTCACAGCTGGCGCATTATATAAGATTTATAATTACTTCTTTAATCTAAGCTACTAATTGTTTTTGTACACCTTTCTTTTATAAACACTAAGCTAGCGATAAGCTTTATAAAATATCTAAAACTTATCACTCACGTTTGGAAATAGGTATTTTACTGAGACGAACAGAACTGATTTTAATACAAAAACTTGAACTAAATCAAGCCGTATTCAGCTTTTGAGTGGCACAGGAATTTAAGAAATCCAATTTTTTTATTTAAAAAGGCTTGACTGAATTTTAAGAGATTTCAGCCAACCAACCACCAGCCCTTTCTTCAATCGAGCTTTGCTATGAAATATTCTATCTAAAATGACAACAGGATAGAATATCACACAAACTGTGGGAGTAAACGAGATAGAAATAGTTCATGTCAAAGATATAATATAATTTCGTATGAAACGAATCCCAGTGACGTCAATCTTCCAGTCAATTTGACATTTTGTTGATAATAAAGGTAGGCAGGCACGAAGCACGAGTATCGGAGTTTTGTAAGATCAATGTTTATAAGAAAAAAAAAAAAACTGATGTATGTAATCTTTGTGTATGTTGTTTGAGTACTACAGTCTGTCTGTGGTTGTTTGCGAAAGGAAAGTGGAAGGTTTACATTTTGCACTTGTATTGCATTTTCAAAAATGTTGATTAGTCGGTTTAGCAGAGTAGGTACTGGGGGGCCAGGCAGAAGCAGACAGACACAGACTTGAGGGTTAATTATCTCCTACATAACAAACTATGACACAACAGTCTAGGCCTGGACTGGGACCTGAAAAACCGGCCCGGGCATTTTAGAGTCGGCCGGCCGTCCACTTTAGAGAAAGGAAAAATACGAATGTAAATTTTGTTGAATGTAAATTCCGTTATCATGTTTGCTGTGTGTAGGTACAGTTGTGGACAGACATTTAATTAGGAACAAAGTCACTTTTGGATAAACAAGGGTTTTTAATTTTGTATCAGCTTACAGATAACAACTTTGAACCACATAAAATAATAGCTTTATTACCTAGTTGGTTTTAACGATATTCAATAATCAAAGTATCTTGGCATCACTTTGGTTCGGTCCCTTAACTTCTGGAGAAACTGCGAAAATATCAAACAGAAAGTGCATAGGTACCAGAAACCACTTACTCCGTCGCCTATGTGTCCATCTACCAGATGGGGGGCATCTGCTCAAGTCCTGTGAATAACTGAAATGGCGCTTTCTCTACAGGCGAATATGCCTGTCCAGTGTGGAGCTGGTCAGCCCACGCTAAGTTAGTGGATATAGCTCTAAATGAGACATGATTATTATTGTGAATACTGTATCCACTGACTGGCATCGCGCCTCCAGAAATTCGCAGGACTATAGCCAGCCGCATCGAGAGGGCGAAGCTACAGTATGACCCACGCCACTCAATGCACAATTGGCTTAAAAGCCGCACTAATTTTCTTTGTTGCATGAGTCCGGCCAAAGGCACGGACAACCTCCACAAGTGGGGGTCCAAGGAAGGCTCTGACCTCCGGTGTGTATGCGGTGTCTCTCCACAGACAATGGCTCACCTCCCATCTTGCAGCGCATGCTCCGTCACCTGCACACGTGAGAACCTAATGGCTGAGCCATCGAATGCTATCCCCTTTGCTGAATTTTGGGTCAAACTTTAAGAAAAAAAAAAAAAGTCTATATTTTTGCTATCGACACGCTGAGAAGATCAAAATATTATAATTGCATTTCCCTATAAAAATCAATTTATCGTAAATTGACTGCATTTCAAAAGTATTGGCCGCTGGACAAATAATAAAGAACGCAAAAAAAATTGTTCTCAATTTTAATTTTCGAAAGCAAATTGGTTTTTTTGCATGGCACATTTTTGATTCCCCGCCCGCCCCGCAAAGTGCTTAATTATTTCAAAATCATGGGCAAAAAAAACGACGGGTTGCACTCCGGGAGTGCCGGCAGAAGTGAAAACTTAAATATTAACGTTGTGCTTTTTTTATATTTTGGAATGGTTAGGGAATCATTTTGCACGAATTGCTTTAATTATCAGTATAAAAGTACTATCATTTATGTCGTAGAATACAATATTTATTTATTGCGCTATCTTGCACAAACATGACAATTTATATTACATTAAAAAGTTTATCTCTCAGAAAAATCAACTTCCATCCATAATTTCGACGACTTTTTCACCATCATTATTACCAGAACCATTATTTTATTAATTTTTTAATTTTTTCACGTCCACCGGAGGTGTGCCATGTGTTCCACCAGTTATCTGTAGTTCCCAAATTGCAGATTTATTGTCGAGAGATGTACAGACGCCAGCACATCAAGCTACCCGAAACTGTCAGATTTTCCCAATCAACTTTGAACCTTATGCTTTAGCGATAAAGTTGAAAATCTATTAACCTTTTCGACGCCCATCTATATAATACGCGATGTGTCCTCCAGCGCCACGCTACAAATGTATAACGTATCTATAGTAAAACGTAGGGATGGGATTAATGTCCTATCGACAAATAATATTATAAGTCGAAATTAATGTTTATTCACCAATTTACGAAGCTAAATAAAAACTGATACCGTATTTTCATATTTTGTTTTATTTCATTAAAAAAATCAATATGAAAACCTATATATATTTGCCATAATAAAAGAAAAGAATTGTAAATTTATTAGACGTGTGTTCTAGCAGGCACATCCCTATTTGTCTCCAAATGTAATCCTTCTACTTCATATCAAGTCGTTGGCGCTCGAGGCACGTCAAAATCCTTTCTGATATAAGGATGTCTAGATGTCGATGTCTATGGTATTTTTCTTTTTTCTATTCACTGTGGTCGAGTTACACGTGCATAACCTCAACCGATTCATGCATAATTTATTTCGTTTACTTACAACAACAAATAGAACCAAATACAATCAATAGAAGCTAGATACGTGGTTTTCTACGTGTTTTTTTTTTTTTTAATTAAAATGGAGGGTGACTGTTTTACGCAGATGTTACAGATCTTTATTTGTTAATGGTAGGTAGAGATGTAAGTGCTGTATTATACCGTTTGTATTGAAACGTATAAAACGAAAAATACCGTATAATACGGTATTATACCATTTGCCACGGTATTTTATATATAAATCGATTGTTTTTGTATTTTTAAGTAAATTATCTGAGTAATAATTAAAATACTGAAAATACGGTGGAAATGCACAGATATAAAACATGAAATGGTATTTTGAAGTGAACAGTTCTTTAGCATCGTTGTGATTTGAAAATCAATGAAACGAAAAAGCGACGGTAAAAAGAGATAAACACACATCTATAGGATTTAACGTGCGAGAGAATGAGATAGAAGTAGTGATGAGCAAAATCCAAGACCAAGACCATGATCAAGACTCGAAGTATTTGAGCAAGACCAAGACTATCTATACACTAGCAAGACCAACACCAAGACCGAACAAGCAAGACCAAGACCAAGACTGAGTAAGCAACACGAAGACCAATACAAAGACTGTCCCAGTCTTGGTCTTGGTCTTGCTTTGCTCATCACTAGATGACGATGACGATGACGATGACGATGACGATCACGATGACGATGACAATCACGATGACGATCACGATCACGATGACGATCACGCTCACAATCACGATCACGATCACGATGACGATGACGATGACGATCACGATGATGATGACGATCACGATCACGATCACGATGACGATCACGCTCACGATCACGATCACGATGACGATCACGATGACGTTGACGATCACGATCACGATCACGATGACGATCACGCTCACGATCACGATCACGATGACGATGACGATCACGATGACGATGACACTCACGATGACGATGACGATCACGATCACGATCACGATGACGATCACGCTCACGATCACGATCACGATGACGATGACGATCACGATGACGATGACACTCACGATGACGATCACGATCACGATCACGATGACGATCACGATGACGATGACGATCACGATGACGATGATGATGACGATCACGATGATGATGACGATCACGATGAAGATGACGATCACGATGACGATCACGATCACGATGACGATCACGCTCACGATCACGATCACGATCACGATAACGATCACGATGACGATCACGCTCACGATCACGATCACGATCACGATGACGATGACGATCATGATGACGATGACAATCACTATGACGATCACGATCACGATCACGATGACGATGACGATCACGATCACGATGACGATGACGATGACGATCACGCTCACGATCACGATCACGATCACGATCACGATGACGATGATGATGATGATGCTGATGACGATGATGATGATAATGATGATCTTCGTAGATTGTCGGTACTGCTCTGGGTGCCTTCAAGCAGAAACCTAATACGCTGATCTGATAGTCGTGTACACGACTATTAGATTAGATTATTATATTAGAATTAGTCATTCTAAAATATAGAATACAATCGAAACTTCAAATATATTTTATTTATTAAACTACAACTCTTCGTAATAACGCAGTATCTTAAAAAGTTAATCAAAATATAAAATACCAATAATACCGTAAGTTATGGTAAAATACCTGTTTAATACCTAGGGTATTATACGGTATTTTTACAACCATAATGGTAGGTATAGGTGTCGCAAAATACTAGCAATGATTTTTCTTCTTTTTAGAAACTAATAGAAAACGGAAGTACATTCCTGAAACGGAAGTTGACAACTTAACGGAATGTCAAGACGACGAACTATTTCATTTATTATATCAAATTCTGATTCAGACTCCACACCTTGTAAAACTCGCAATAATTCGTCATATTCACCGTCACTCATTTTTTGTAAGAACATGTGCGCCAACGCAAGATGTAAACATTGCACTACACTAAAATACACAAAGTCACTATGACCTTGAAACCCGTCCGCTTATGACGTCACAGATTTACTTCTATACAAGTTCGTGGCGTTGTGGGCACGGAAAACTAGCCGCTTTGTAGGGATGGGTATTTCAAACGGTGTTTCACTATCGACAATGATTAGAAAACCTATTTATTCTTGATTAACGTGAATAAAACGTAGTTTATAGTTTACAACATTTATAAAATATTATTTATTCACGTCATTTTCTTGCAATAATAGTATTTATGATCGTTTCGACGAGATGAAATATAGCGATGTCTTCATCGTGTCCCATCACTGGCTTACTTTATATCAAGTATTTGGCGTTGGGGGCACGAAAAAATTTTCTGGCGTTTTTGTTTCTATTTAATATAAAACAAACAAGAACTTATTATGTGTGAAAAAGTTAAAAATAGGGCTTATAACAGGGCAATTTTCCATAAAACCAAAATAAAAGGTCTTGTAAAAGTCGTAAATTTATTTTATACTATTATTACTTCTAATCAAGTAGTGGCGCTGAGGGCACGAAAATCTCGAACTTGTATACAAGTGATTGGCGTTCAAAAGGTTAAAGAAATCTGACAGATTGTAGTAGCTTGATGTGCTGGCGTCTGTACCTTCATTTCATCAATCATCAATTCTCTCGCTCGTGGAGACGGCCCCTAAACCTTAAAAGACTTTGCTTCAAAGTATCGAGTAACATTAAAAAAATGATTGTGTCAAAATGTCAAATGCACTTCGAGGCAGTTTGAGCCAGTTTGAGGTTATTTTGTTGTTGTTCTCTGTAATAATACGAATTTAGAGTTCTGAATTGAAGACAATAAACCTTAGCACTATGGACACAGTAGTGAAAAGTATGCTTGATGAGGAGGAAGCGGGGGAAGAAAAAAAGGTTATTTTAATTTGTAATAAAAAGAAGAAAATCTTTGTTTTTAGTATGTTTGCAAATAACTCTCAATCAAAATAGCTATTTTAAAATTACTTATATTTAAATACTGCGCAGTTTAAATACTTTATTACTAGGCAATAATAATAATTTTTCTCTAGCTATAATTTTGTGTACCTGAATGATCCCCTTTTTCTCTTTCTTTCAGGGATTAGTATTATTTGGTAGGGATGTATCCAAAATACCGTGCTTCAGAGAAAGTTTTCTATATGGAATTGCAACCGGAGTGGGTGTTGGTTTAGCCGCATTCATAAAAACATCTCGTCCCATGTTATCCCAGCACATAGGTGTGGGAACATTTTCAATGACCACCATGGTATATTGGTGTTATTGTAGGTATGCGTGGTCTAGACAACGGTTTGATGCCCAACTTCTACAAGATGCGTTGAAAGATAAAATTCTTTATGAAGGTACTACGGTAGAGAAAGAACTTGAACAGAAAGGTGTGTTGAAATCGGCTTAAGAGTAAATAAGAATGCATACTGTTTTTAAAATGTATTAGATTGCAAATAAATATTTTATTTTACAAAATTAAGTAAAACAGTAATAGGTGTTGCTGCATGTATTAAAATTGTTTTTGTGGCAACATCTAGCAATTTCAGCAGCTCACAATTTATATATTCTATCTTTTTGTACTTACTTTTAACTTTTTTTCAAAAAGATTCAATAGAACACAACAATAGCAACATTATAAAAGTTCTGATATTATATTATGACATTTTATGTTTGCATGTAAGTGCTCAACAGTTTTCACAGTTATATTTAATGTCATTTCGAGTGTATTTGTTTTATGAACAATCCCTGGTTCATACTACATTTGTCAGGTTCAGCTGCTTTGACTTTGTATACAGTCAAACGGGGTGAGTCAGGATGAAACTTTAAAAAGGAACTTAACCCTTATGTGAGTGACGAGGTACAAGGGTACCTTTAGCATTTTAAATTTGAAAATGCTAAAGGTACCCGGGTACCTTGTCACTCACATAAGGGTTAACATTGGAATAATATTGTTTGTTGCGAAAAAAGAGTATTACCTTTACTGTATTATAATTTACAATTAAGTGCCTCGGCAACAAACTATACTATTATATTATTTCAATGTTAAAACCCATTTTAAAGTTTCGTCTTGATTCACCCCTGCATCCCTATTCACCCTGTATGTAGGTACCAAATCATAAAGATTTAGTAAGTACATAAATTCAAAATTGCTAAACACTAAATTAAATATAAAATACAAGTTTTTATATTGTGTAAATAAGCTCCTCTTTATCATTGTAACACATTCACTGTCCATGACCTACATGTGGGTCATTTTGGGTTGCAACAAGACATCCGTGCCATACATGTGGGTCATTTTGGGTTGAAACAAGACATCCGTGCCATACATGTGGGTCATTTTGGGTTGAAACAAGACATCCGTGCCATACATGTGGGTCACTCTGAAAGTGGGGGTTAAAGGGTTCCACCCTCTATTTTTATGACCTTTATGAATATAAAGTGGTATAAAGGCAATTACCTCAGTACATAGGAACGAAAAATTAAATTGGACGTGACAGCTAATTTCGAAATTATGGCTGGACAGTGAACATGTTAGGGCTCTTTCCCATGGCAAAATCTCGATTTTGCAGGTAAGGTTTTTTGCAGGATCACGTTTAGTGGTGTACGTGTTTAAATATACAAGCAGCCTGTTTACAGTATCCGGCAAACAGGATGCTTGTGTGAATATGTATATTTAAACACGTACACTACTAAACAGGATCCTGCAAAAAACTGTACCTGCAAAAAACGGGATCTTGCCGTGGGAAAGGGCCCTTAAACTGTATATCAAAATCACATCATTTATATAATTTATGGAAGTAAGAATATGGCTTGTTAGGCTGTTTTTATGATAAGTTTGAACTTTTTATGAAACTGTAGGCAAGTACTGTAATCATGCTAATCAGTTGTCTTCATGATAACATGAACTTAAGAAGCGGATATATTATGCTTATGTGTTAATTATGTACAAGTATTGAAATGTATATTTTAGATATTAGTGTAGATAATAGAATGTTCTTATTACATATCCTTATTGTTTTTATTTTTACCTGAACCTTTTATTATACTGACTGAATATTCAAGAAACACCGGGACCCGTCGCTCTAGGCGGACAATGGACCAACGATATATCAAATTTATTAGGGATGTCCTTGAAATGGGTCAAGTGAGTATGATAAGCAATAGAAGCCGATTATCACAAGTTTTTTAAATTTTAATTATTAAGCAATACAGGGTTACTGGTAACTCGACGTATTCCTTGCAGGACATCATAGTAGGGTTAAAATGCAACAAATTAAGCCACCAAATGTTCTACCGAAGTTCAGTAGTTTTTGAGTTAGTAAGGGTTTTAGATTTTTTGTGAAAAATCCCAGATTAAATTATTTGAAGCCAATTTGAAAATTATTCACGGGGCGGCTGTACTGAAATTGGAGTTATTATCATAGTTGACGCCGTAGCGGATCGTTTTTAATAATTAAAAGTTCAAAATGACTAAAACTTTGGTGAAGATCACTAATGAAACATTTTTTTTTGTAATTTTTGCTATTACTTCATACAAAATGTTGTCTTAGCACAAAAAAAAATACTACACCAGGTGTACAAATTATTAGTAAAATATCCTTGTCTTATCAGCTATCCAAAAAGGTATGATTGTCAATACTTTTGCGTGTGTGACAGGGAAAGATAGAAGTTTTATGGGGAGCAGGTAAAATTGCGAGACGGTCGACCTATTGTTCTAGAACAATAGGTCGACCGTCGTATTATTCGTAGTTTTTACCTGCGTTTGAATTCCAAACACTCGGCAAGCTTTATGATTGGTCACTATTGTTCCCTCGGTACGAGACAGGGTGCGACTTCACAAAATCTGGTCGTCAGCGTTAGTTAGTTACAACTCTACGTTGCGCAAGTTCGTGTTTTGTTATCTGGCTATATCCCTGACTGTTGCCCCATATCTTGCTCTTGTGTTGTGCTGTGCGTTCATAAGTGCTGACTATGGCTGCATATTCTAATCAAGAATACGCTGACATATTGTACTGTTACGGACTTTGTGACGGTAACGCTGCTGAGGCGCGAAGATCATATCAACTGCGCTTTCCAAACCGCCGACTCCACCACGTTAGTGTCTTCGGATCGACTTATCGGCGATTATCTGAAACTGGCAGTGTTCAAAGAAGCAGGCAAATTGACACTGGTCGTTCTCGGAGATACACGGCTGAGGACGAGGAGCTGATTCTTCAACGTTTTATTGACGAGCCCAACATATCTACAAACATCGTAGCGCGTGAGCTTGGTATGTCACAGTGGAAAGTCTGGTCTGTAGTTCACTTGTCAGGCCGACATCCATACCACTACCAACCCGTGCAGTCATTAGAAGAGGGAGATCGGCAGAGACGGCTTGAATTTTGTCGTTTCATGCTAAATGCCGATGCCGAAAGTGAAAACTTTTTGAAAAACATTCTGTGGACCGATGAGTCATGTTTTGACCGTGATGGTATCACAAATTACCACAATTTACATTACTGGGCACCGAAGGGAGAAGGAAACCCTAAGAAACTGAAACCAACCGCATCGCAGCGTAAGTTCTCGCTTAATGTTTGGATGGGTATTATTGACGATAAGTTAATAGGCCCACATATTTTACCCCGAACATTAAATGGGGAACTTTATGAAGATTTCCTAAGAAATCATTTAGCAGCACTGCTCGCGGATGTACCCGAAGAAAGAAGGGCAAACATGATATACCAACCTGACGGATGTCCAGCCCACTTCCGCATCACAATTCGACAATTGCTGGATGAAAACTATCCAAACCGATGGATTGGGCGCGGTGGGCCGATTCCGTGGCCTGCACGAAGCCCTGATCTGACGCCGCTAGACTTTTACGTCTGGGGTCATATGAAAGACCTAGTTTATGTGACCCCCGTAAATTCAATTGAAGAACTAAGGGAGAGAATAACAGATGCGGTGGACCAGATGAGGACCACAATCACATCAAGAATCACAAAAACCGAAGTGAGGAAGCGAATAAGAGCATGTATTCGAAACCGAGGGCAGCACTTCGAACAAGACGTGTGAAATACATGTTATTAAAGACCACAAATTGATATTGATTAAAAATAATAATAATTTTCACGAAATTGTTTAATTTGATTTTCCGAATAAACACCTTCTTGTACTAAATCAAAAACGATTTTCATAATGCAGTCCAAGACTTTGTATTAACTTTTATACCTTTTTGGATAGCTGATGAGACAAGGATATTTTACTAATAACACTAGTTTACACGGTTTTCATACCCCAGCTGAAAGTTGTTATTTTATTTTGTGTTCAGGTAGAACTATCCAGAAAAAATAATAAAAAAATTCTGTCACGTCTGGTTTAAAAAATATTTATTTTCTTGAAGGGAAATACAAAAATTTTAGGATTAATACAAAAATAAATTAAAAATGACTAATTTTTGCTTTCTTTTTATAGTTATTTGAATCAGTTTCTCTTATGATAGACCAACAGTAATCCCCTAACATATTTTCATCCCAAAATCCTTGATGTCGTTCTTCGAAAGTCCTTAAATCTTGGTGGAAACGTTCACCCTGTTCGTCACTCATACTTCCTAAGTTTTCAGGAAAAAAATTCAGATGAGATTGTAGAAAGTGAATCTTTAATGACATGTTTACGCCCATATCATGAAAGTTTTTCAATAAATTGTTAACAATTTCTTCATAATTTTCACTTTTTTTATTTCCCAAAAAATTTTCTACAAGCATTTTAAATGAGTTCCAAGCAGACTTTTCTTTAACCGATAAAAGGTTTTCAAACTGAGAATCTTTCATAATTTTACGGATTTGTGGACCAATAAATATACCCTCCTTCAGTTTTCCCTCTGTAATGTTTGGAAATATTTTTTGCAAATACCGGAAAGCATCACTGTTTTTGTCAAGCGCCTTTACAAAGTTTTTCATGAGCCCCAGTTTGATGTGTAAAGGGGGTAAAGTGACGTTATTTGGATCGACCAACAGCTCGTGATTAATGTTCATTTTGCCCGGAATATACTCATTTCGAACAGGCCATTCTTTCCTTACATAATGATGTTGTTTCGCTCTACTGTCCCACAAACAAAGGAAACAACAGTACTTCGTGTAACCACCCTGCAATCCCACTAACATACCGATGACTTTGAGGTCGCCGCACACTTTCCATTGATGTTCTTTATACTTTATTAAATTAATCAAAGTACGCATCGTTTCATAGCTCTCTTTACAATTCACTGCGTGTCCTATTGGTATGGAAGGTTTCTTATTTCCGTTATGTAATAAAACAGCTTTGAGACTATATTTCGAAGAATCTATGAATAGGCGCCACTCTGTTTTATCATAGTTTTGATTCATTGCTTCGAAAAGTCCCGGGATATCTGTGCAATAACAATATTCACCTTCTCTTTTGAAAAATTCTGAGTAAACTTTGCTTCTGTTTCTGAAAAACGTAACTTTTGTGTCTGGTAGTAACAAGTTCCATTGTTGTAAGCGGGAGCCAAGAAGCTCTGCTTTAGATCTTGATAACTGTAAATCTCGTATAAGATCATTTAATTCGGCCTGATTAATTAAATGTGGAGTGTTTTCTTGAGGTGAAAATTCGTCAGAATCACTAGAAATCGACTTGAATTCAACATCACTGTTATTGTCATCTAATATATTTGCACTCGAACTACCGGGACAAACTGGATGGGGTAGATCTTTTGAATGTAAAATCGGCTTAGTAACAGACGGAACATCGGCATACATAATACTTGCCTTAGTTTTTTTGTTATATCCCAATGTCTTCGTAACACAAAAGTAACAATCATTTTCATGATTATTAGGTTCTCTCCATAGCATTGGCGAACCAAATGGAAGGTAAACTTTTTCTCCTGATGACCACTGGAGTAAAATGATTCTACAGCTTTCGCAAAACACGTGAGGCACCCACTTTTTATCTTGATTTGCAACAGGAAATCCAAAATAATAAAGATATGCAGTTTTTAACGAATCTACAATAGGTCTTCTCTTTTTTGAAAATATAAACTGTCCACAAACATAACAAAAACGGTCAGAACTTTGTTTGCACTTTCTGCTAGCCATTTTAAATCAATCCAAAGCAAAGTAACTGTCGTTTGAAGCGAACGAATAAACAATAAAATATCACCACCACGTCGGGTAGTTAAAAAAAAACAATTGACGGCAGAAAAAAATTCCGACGTGATAAAATATTTCTGCTAACACTTTTAGGTTTAGGGAAGGTAGATAAACATATTGACATACATTCGGTTCGGGGTATAAATAAAAAGTAAAATTTTGTAAACTAGTGTAATTTGTGAACCTGGTGTAGTATTTTTTTTTGTGCTAAGACAACATTTTGTATGAAGTAATAGCAAAAATAACAAAAAAAAAAAAAAATGTTTGATTAGTGATCTTCACCAAAGTTTTAGTCATTTTGAACTTTTAATTATTAAAAACGATCCGCTACGGCGTCAACTATGATAATAACTCCAATTTCAGTACAGCCGCCCCGTGAATAATTTTCAAATTGGGTTGAAATAATTTAATCTGGGATTTTTCACAAAAAATCTAAAACCCTTACTAACTCAAAAACTACTGAACTTCGGTAGAACATTTGGTGGCTTAATTTGTTGCATTTTAACCCTACTATGATGTCCTGCAAGGAATACGTCGAGTTACCAGTAACCCTGTATATTGTATCAAATATTTCGGCCACCGGTTCGTAAGGAACACTCCATGGAACGACTCGTTGTCCAGGGACAAGTAGAGGGCAAGCAGTCACGCGGTCGGTCACCTACGCGGTGGACAGATCTTATCAAAGCGTCAACACAAACCTCCACAGTTCAGAATTTCTGAGACTGTCAAGAGTGAACGACTAAAGAGAGAGAGATATTGTATCAAACGCTGAAAAGCAGTTTATCTACTCAATCATTTTGTGTCAGTTTTGATGATGTGTAAGTGCTCATTACACAGCGGCACGCAGCAACTGCAGCCGCAATTCTGGCTGATTCTGGCGACTCCTGTCGACAATGTGCCGCTCCGCCGCTCGTGTATTTGAGTAGAGTGCGGTGCTATATTATGCGCGCCGCCGCGCCGCTCGAGTGTATGAATATATTTCCATTTCTGACCTTACCATATAGTAGGTATTCATTCATAAAGTACGCCCAATCGCATTAAAGACGGTCGCCTGTAAAGTAAAAGGAGAATTCAAGGATTACACGTGGTCAGTTTTGCGTGATTATCCCTGAATCAGCTGTTAACTCTTGAGTTATTTAGGATAACCCATGAACGGGCAAGTAGGCGTAAATGGTTTAAAAGCTGAAAATGCAGGTCTCCTCATTTCTCTCGACTTACAGATTCTCATAAAACATCTGTCTGCTCATCCCGCGCACATAACAAGCGCGATAATGTTAACAAAAAAGTGTTTTTTAGGAAAGTAATTAGCAATATAACGGTTTCTAGTGCATTTGTATAAGGAGCTACCTTCCCATTAAAAAATAGTGATTTTCTGGGTTTATAATTCTTGTTAGCCAATGAACTAATTACAATGGGAACAGCTGTAGTTTTGTATTTTAGTATGTACGCTTCAGTATAGACGCGGCTTCGGCGACAGTTACACGAGAGAGACGCGTTCTATCGGACGCAGTTCGTCAGTAATAAGAAACCGGTTTAGGTATTTGTAATCAAATCAATTTGAAATTATACTAATGGACTCGATAAACAGTTTTGTACCTGACAACGCACAAAAAACGTTGGTTTTCTTCGTTAATGGAAAAAAGGTAAGTTATCACAGTGTTGTTTTAATAAGTTGCTTGCCGGCATGAATATTTTTTATTAATGAGTAGGTTAGTTTTGTACTTCCGAGTCATAGTCATCAACGCCTATGGTCTAGGTCCGTTCTCGTTGGCCATGAAATTCTGTTTAATATCCTATCGATAGAAACATACTTATTTATTTATATCTTGGTCATTATCTAATGGAATGTAGGTACCGAGGTATGTAAGTATTTTAAACAGACCTGTGACAAGGTAGTTGTACCTATGTACAGTAGGTATTACGATAGTTTGTAATTGGATAACAAGGAATTTGCATGGCGGTCTGCTTTCTAGCCAAAATGTTTATTTGGCCTTATTTCATACTTAGACTGAATTTAACTGCAACACCGGGAGGATGGATACCTACTTATGTACCTACTTACTCGATCTTTCTTTTCTGAGTGACAATGGCGCCGATTCCCTTGCTTACAAATGAACCCTTAACCACTGACGTGTATTTAGGTACTAGCATTAACGCTGACGTACGTCTCATGGACGTTCGCTTTTTTTAAACAGGCTTTATTCAGTAATTAGGTATGATACTATGGTTATTTTATTATATTATAACTTTGGCATATGTTGCTTAAATAAAGTTGCTATGCTGTCTTTTTTATTAAATATTTCCCATATTTAATAAAAAAAGACAGCATAGCAACTTTATTTAAGCATTTATTTTACGAAATAGAATTAAAAAAAAACTGTAGGTAATGTAAACGTCACTGGATCTTAGGAAGGTACAGGAAAGGACAAGTAGGTACATGCGTGTACGCTAAGTGAAAAGATAGTGTATTTTTTTTGCGCGTCTACGTCTCTCAGACGTACGTCAATGGTTGAGGGTTAAACTAAACGATATCCCTTCAGCAATTGTTAGAAAATAATGTTGAGGTCGGTAACCTATCTTACGCTGATGCGATTGAATCCGCGTTGTGATAACCCGAGACATACATAGGTGTTATCTATAGGCGTGTTTGCTTTGGTACAGCAACAAAATTCGCTAATCATTTCGTAGGTACTTTTCATTATTTAATTATATTGCACTGAATCTTATTAAATGTTTTAAACATGTCAAATATTCTAATCATCAAAGTATATTATTAAAGGTATTCATAATTATTATTAATTAGTATAATTAATTAGGTACTTACTTATTATATAACATTAAGTAAGTACCTAACTACTTACAAATTTTATTTTGAAATATGTTCTGTTTGGACAGCGATTACTGACTTTTTTCGTTGACTAGTAGGCAGGTAGGGACAAGGTACAGACAGACATAAGTACATAATATAAAGGGTGTTAGTCGGAGGGTTAGCCAGACTAAGGATGCATCATACATCACAAACCTATAAAAAAAAAACTTGTGATACATGTTAAAGAAATGTTACAAAAAACATGATATAAAAAAATTGAGAACGTTTAGGGTCTTCAAACTGTATTTCTTAGATGGGTCTACCTACGAAGCCTCGTTGTTTGGCTAACCCTCCGTCTAACACCCTGTATACGTGTGCCTACGTGGTACTAGTATTGGGTTATGTATCTGCTAGGTACCTATTTTAGGTACATTTATTTAAGAAAACATGCACAACACCGACACGTACATAATTCTAAGTTATTGCAGCTAAATTTCAATAAACATTTATCGGGACTTTCTTAGGAACATTCCTGCCTTACAAATATTTACATGGTGACAACAAAATACAGCCTTGGCCAAAAGTATTGAGCACCTTACAAATTTCGCTCGTTCACGGAAAGAATGGGAGTAAACCAAATCTATTGTTGAAGAATTCTTTTGTCGGCCATCTACAAAGGTTTAAACAATGACCCACGCCGCACAGCTAGCAATAAAACACCTGGGTGCAATAAAATGTGTTTTTTACAATTTTTGTATTTATTTATCAGTTCGCTACCATCGGTCGTTGTGAACACATCCAGTGATCTAGTGCGCCTTTTGTATTTTATTTCAGAAGTTTTAAGTGTTATCGTTGCAATATGCCAAAACAAAACGAACTTTCTTTAGAAAAACGTGTGCAGATACAGCTTCTGTATGAGCAAGGGAAATCACAAGTAGAGATTTCTAAAACTGTGAAATGTTCGCGCCGATCCGTGCAATATGCTATTCAGCGATTCTCTACTACCGGATCACATGAAAATAGACCGAGAACCGGGCGCAAACGCATCACCACAGACCGTCAAGATCGTCAGTTACTGATAGAGTCGTTAAGAAATAGGAAAAAAACATCTTCAGAGCTCGCTGCTGAGTTGTCGGAACAAATTAAGAAGCCAATTTCTGCTCGAACTACTCGCAGAAGACTTCAAGAAGCTGGTCTGAAAGGCTGTAAAGCTAGGAAGAAGCCATGGCTCTCCGATAACAACAAAAAAGCTCGATTGAAATGGGCTTTAAAACACCGAACTTTCACCGCTGAAGATTGGTCAAATGTTGTTTGGTCAGACGAATCAAACTTTGAGGTGAGTAAGTCAATTTAATGCCCTGATACAATTTTATAAAATGTTTTAAAAACCAAACGCATAATTGAATTTATTTTAGTTTTACGGAACTCAATATTTTTCTCTTTATTGCAGATTTTTGCTACACCTGGTGTGACCTTTGTGCGTCGCCGTGTGGGCGAAGAATTTAAGCCAGAGTGTGTGATCCCAACCGTTAAACACGGTGGAGGCAGCATAATGGTCTGGGGTTGCATGACCGATTCTGGAGTTGGCGAATTGTTCGTGTGTGAGGGTCGCATGGACTCTACTAAGTACATAAATGTACTAGAAACTGCATTACTGCCTTCATTCACGAAACTTTTTGGCGACACGAATATGGATATAGAATGAAGGTGTCAAATTCCAGCAGGATAACGCGCCATGCCACAAATCTGCACGCACTATGAGATGGTTTCGGGAAAATAACACGGAACTGCTTGACTGGCCAGCTCAGTCTCCAGATCTGAACCCTATAGAACATTTATGGGGTTTATTAAAGCGCAGGGTTAGGCGCCACACAATTAACAACAAAGAAGATTTAAAACGCTGCCTGCGCCTAGAATGGAACTCGATTACTGTTGACGACTGTAAAAAACTTGTTAACTCTTTACCAAAAAGAATTTCTGCCGTAATTAAGGCAAAGGGTGGACCCACAAAATATTAATTTTCTATTAATAAATAGTAAAATAAACCCATATAAAACGTTTTGTTTTATTTCTATTTGATACTCCGCATAAAACTGAAAGATATCATGGGTGCTCAATACTTTTGGCCAAGGCTGTATCTGCCTAACGCAATCATATCAAGTTTCAGTCCGGATCGAATAGCAGTGTGCCTACTCACGTCCCCTTTCACTCGTGTGGTAGTAGTTAAGTTCCTACACAAGATTCCTACTTACCTAACTTTGTAGGAAGGGTAATAATACCATGCCTATCTAGATTGGTAGTTATCTTCCTACTTAATTTTTAGGGGTTCAGCACCCTAATTGCGTAACACACTATTACTCTCAATTTGAGTCGTTTTGAAGCATATTGCTAATCCATTGCTCCATATGTTCGAAAAATGTGTCTGCTCAACAACGTAAATAACGCAATGAATGTTGTTGAACTGTCAAAATGAAACCCATTGCTACTGATAGTGTGTTACGCAATTACCCTGCAGGTAGGTAGTGGGGCCGATTCCCTTGTTCACAAACTAAACTAAATTTGAGTTCAGTGCATCTTTTTCTTTCTATTTTATTAAAAAAAGGACAGAAGACAAATATTAGTTTAGTCCTGTCAAATTAAGATACTCCATAGACAAGTTTAGAAGTGATTAAAAATTGCCTACTAAAAATACGTCAATTTACGCCAGCGCTGACTAATTTGACAGGACTAAACTAATATTAATTTATCTTATGTCCTTTTCTTAATGCAATAGAAAGAAAAAGATGCACTGAACATAAATGTAGTTTAGTTTGTGAACAAAAGAATCGGCACCAGTGTATGGTTCTGTTGATATGTCCCCAGTTTTAGTCTCAGACTTAGCGTGATGTTAAATATAACTTTCCTCGAGAATTCGGCTATCAAATACAGAAAGATTTTTTCAAATCGGACTGGTAGTTCAACAAACAAACAAACTCTTCACCTTTATTATTATTCACTTTTATTATTAGTGTAGATAGATAGATATACCTAGCTAAGTGAAAAAAATCTTTACAATAATGTTTTTTAAGGTCATCGAGGAAATTCCGGATCCACAATGGACACTTCTTTTTTACCTCCGCAAGAAACTTTTGCTTACCGGCACCAAATATGGATGCGGGGAAGGCGGCTGCGGCGCTTGTACAGTCATGATCTCTCAATATTTGAAGACTGAAGATCGTATCAAGTATCCTTTTCATGACATTCACGATTAAATGGTCATTTTTGACCCAATATTCACAGCCCGGCTAGCTCAGTCGGTAGAGCATGAGACTCTTAATCTCAGGGTCGTGGGTTCGAGCCCCACGTTGGGCGAAACTTTTTGCGTATATTTGTATTATTTGTTGATTAATTTTACTTTTTGCAGCTTTTTCAATCATTTAAACAAGTGTTGTATTTAACAAGGATATAACCCTTAAATGCATAATGTTGCCATATGGCAAAGTACGTCATTTAATTTTTTTAAGAATGTGATAGCTGTGAGTTTCTGAATGCACCTCTTTTTGTCAAAACAATATATATACTCCATGAATTTTATATTATTGTAATATTATTGTATAATTATTATATATTTATTATCTAAATTCTATAGATAAATACCTATACAATAGCATTTTTTGCAATACGATAAAATAAATCATGCATTTAAGGGTTAAATTAGGAACCATATTTTAAAATTATTTGGATTCACCTTTTTCCATTAAATAAAGATGCCGCCTAGTCGATGCTGGTGGTTTTTGAAGTTTTTTTTTATCTCCAATTCTAGCTTAAAGGTATCTACTTTGTCTCAGTTTATAACCTTTGTCTGTCTAAGGTGCCCATTCTGTCTACCCATTACGAACGCCGAAACTACATAATACAGTGCCCTCCAAAAGTTAGTTGACATTTTTCCACCTCAGCAGTGATGCCACATTATGAATTAATAAAATTCAGTATAAAGTTGTTATTGATTCATTCAACTACCTATCATAAATTCAATGGGTATAGGTACTTATTGATTTTATTTTACATCATAATGTGGCATCACAACTAAATTGGAAAAAATGTCAGTTAAGTTTTGGAGGGCAACGTAGGTACGTAGCCTACAAAAGCTTCTTTTTCATGGGTTTGTGTTTGCCTACCTATAATATCCATAACTTTTGTATTTTTATAATAGGCACATTGCAGTAAATGCATGTCTGACGCCCGTTTGTGCCATGCACGGCTTAGCAGTTACAACCATTGAAGGAATCGGCTCCACGCAAGAACGCTTACACCCGGTGCAAGAAAGGATAGCAAAGGCTCATGGATCACAGTGTGGCTTCTGCACACCTGGCATAGTAATGTCAATGTATGCATTACTAAGAAATAAACCCAAAGTACACTATACGGACATAGAAACAGCATTACAGGGAAACCTTTGCAGATGTACTGGATACAGACCCATCATTGAAGGGTTTAAAACTTTTATAGAAGGGTGGGAAAGAAGTTATAGCCGTGAAGGTGAAAACAATACTTGTTCAATGGGTGAAGATTGCTGTCGAAATAAGAAACTAAATGATAACAGCGATGAATTGGTTAATAAGTCGTTGTTCAAACCATACGATCCGACACAAGAACCAATTTTCCCACCAGAGTTGAAATTAGATAGTCGTTATGCAGAGGAATATTTATTTTTTCCAGGAGAAAATGTTACATGGGTTCGGCCGCAAACACTTACAGAGCTACTTCTTTTGAAATCGAACTGTCTATCTTCTAAAATAATTGCTGGCAATAGCGAAATAGGAGTGGAAGTTAAATTTAAAAATAAAGTCTATCCAGTGCTGTTGTATCCGTCCATAGTAACAGAAATGAACTTTTGTAATGTCTCAAGTGAAGGTATCATCATAGGTGCTGCTACTACCCTAAGTGAATTATCTAGTTTCCTTCAAGAACAAATTGACGCAGATCCCGCGAAATGTAAAGTATATCAAACAATAAATGAAATGCTACACTGGTTTGCTGGTGATCAAATTCGGAATGTTGCATCACTTGTTGGAAATATTATAACAGCTAGTCCAATATCAGATTTAAATCCCATTTTAATGGCGTGTTCAGCTGTATTGAATATTCAAAGCAAGAACAAGGGAGAAAGAAAAGTTGTTATCGATGAAACCTTTTTCAAAGGATACAGAAAAACAGTTCTCGAAGATGATGAAATCGTTATTTCTGTTGAAATTCCGTTCTCTGAAAGTATGCAGTACTTTAAAGCATATAAACAAGCTCGACGAAAAGAAGACGATATTTCTATAGTAACGTCTGCCTTCAATGTTATAATTGATCCAGTTACCAATACAGTATTTGAAGCAAAACTGTGTTATGGTGGTATGGGACCAACTACAATATATGCGAAAGCAACTTCAGAGTTAATTCTTGGACATCGATGGGATCAGGAAATGTTAACTTTAGCATTTGAATCGTTAACGAATGAGCTGCAGTTGGATATCTCAGTTCCTGGAGGAATGCCCGATTACCGCAAGTCACTCTGTTTGAGTTTATTTTTTAGGTTTTATTTATATGTATTACAATCAAGCAAACCGTATGGTGTTAATAAAATAAATGATAAAGACTTAAGTGGTGTCGAGGAAATACCAATAGATCAACCAAACGGTTCTCAGTGTTTCGAAATAAGAAACGAGAAACAAATAGTTTCAGACGCTGTTGGCAGGCCGATAACTCATACGTCAGCTCTAAAGCAAGCCACCGGTGAAGCTATATATTGTGATGATACTCCTCCCATAGCGGGTGAGCTGTATTTAAAACTAGTTTTTAGCACAGAAGCACATGCAAAAATAAAAGCTATAGATGCCAGTAAAGCTTTGTTGCTACCTGGAGTGAAGGCATTTCTATCAGCTGCAGATTTAGATAAAGAATGTAATAAGATGGGTCCTATTATACAAGATGAAGAAATATTTTGTAGTGAAATTGTAACTAGTCGGGCTTGTGTAATAGGAGCTATAGTAGCTACGTCAGAGAGTGCAGCAAGGAAAGGAAAAGACTTGGTAGTTGTTACCTACGAGCGTATAGAACCCGTAATTGTAACGCTGGAAGACGCAATTTCACACGGATCATATTTTTCTGGGTATCCTCGTATTCTCCGCAAAGGTGACGTGAATGAGGTATTCAATAATTCCAGTTACGTAAAAGAAGGATACGTACGAAATGGTGCCCAGGAACATTTTTATCTTGAAACCATATCTGCCTATGCCATTAGAAAAGAGGATGAACTAGAAATTATAGCAACTACACAAAATCCAGAAGAAATAGCAGTAAGTTCTAACAATATTTACACGGTCAAATCGGAATTCAATGGAAGTATAATACAATGGTAATGTATTGTATAAAATTCTAATTCTGATTTATTCGTTGTTTTAGCACATAGCCTCAGCAGCACTTCGAATACCAAATCACAAAGTTGTTGCGAAAGTAAAGAGAGTTGGAGGCGGTTTCGGTGGCAAAGAAACGAAAGCTACCATATTAGCCATACCTGTCGCAGTAGCTGCTTATAAACTCAAGACAGCTGTTAGAGCTGTGTTGGACAGAGATGAAGATATGCAAGTTTCCGGCTACAGGCATCCTTGTTTGATCAAATATAAAGTAGGATTTACCACAGAAGGAATAATAACCGGTGCAAAATTTGAGATATATGGAAACGCAGGAAACTCCATGGATATATCTTGCGCGGTAAGGCTGAACTGATAATAATTTAGTCTCCTAGTTACTTGTTTTAGATCGTTAAAAACCCTTAGGTGAGGATTAAGCTTCATTTTATTTTACAAACTATATTAATTTTGGTAAATAATTATTTTTAAATTAATAACAGATGATGGAAAGAGCATTGCTGCACGTAGACAATTGCTACTTCATACCTAACGTCGAAGTACATGGATATCTTTGCAAAACCAATATGCCTTCGAACACAGCATTCAGAGGCTTCGGGGCTCCAAAATCAATGATGGCTGCCGAAACTATGATGCGTCATATAGCCGAGACATTAGGGAAAAGTTATGAGCAAATAGTTGAAAGAAATCTTTATAAAGAAGGCTCATTGACCCATTTCAACCAGACGTTGACGTATTGTACTTTGTCAAGATGTTGGAATGAATGTATAGAAACCTCTAACTATTGGAAGAGGAAGAAAGACGTTGAGGAATTTAATAGGTAAATGTTTTCAATACCAAAATGCATCATATTATTATTCTCAAATCGTATCCATTATACCTAGGATAAAATCAGTATCTGCCACAAAAATTAAGGTAAATTGGTATGGCTTTAATATAATCTTCATATATGTATATTTTCAGAAAAAACAGATGGAAGAAGAAAGGCATCACGCTAGTACCCACAAAATATGGAATATCTTTCCAAGTTGATGTCCTAATGCAGGCAGGCGCACTTTTGTTGGTGTATAAAGATGGATCAGTCCTACTTTCCATTGGAGGAATAGAAATGGGCCAAGGACTCTTCACTAAAATGATACAAGTGGCGTCAAGGGCTCTAGAAATTGATTACACTAAAATTCACATCAGTGAAATGTCGACCGACAAAGTTCCTAACAGCTCACCAACAGCTGCAAGCATAAGTTCTGATTTGTATGGCATGGCTGTTGTAGAAGCTTGTAAAGTGCTGAAAGCACGACTGGAGCCATTCAAAGCTAAAAATCCAACTGGGAAATGGGAAGACTGGGTCATAGATGCTTTTGTGAACAGGGTACAGTTATCGGCCACAGGATTTTACGCTGCGCCTAAGATAGAATATAATCCGGAGACAAATTCTGGAAATCTTTTTGAATATTTTACTTATGGAGTAGCCTGTTCTGAGGTTATCATTGATTGTTTGACTGGTGATCATCAAGTCCTGCAAACAGACATAGTGATGGATGTAGGGGAGAGCTTAAACCCTGCTATAGACATAGGACAAATAGAAGGTGCTTTTATGCAAGGCTACGGTTTTTACACATTGGAGGAAATGGTATTCTCAGCTGACGGAGAAGCACTTTCGCGAGGACCTGGAACTTATAAGATACCGGGCTTTGGTGACATACCGAAAGTTTTTAATGTCTCGTTACTGAAGGGTGCTCCGAATCCACGTGCGGTTTATTCATCCAAGGTAATTATTTCTGCTTTTCATAATCAGTCATTATTTTACATGATATGAGAGCTACCTAGTGATATTATAACTTTATGAGCAGTGCAGAATTCTACTGCATATCGTTAAAAACGTAACGTTTTATCTTAGTTTATTTAACCCTTGTAAAACGAACGTTCAAAAAGCAGGATAAGCTAACACACTGAGGCACTGAGGCACTCTGAGGTGATATAAGGGCAGAAGACTAAACACTACTTTCTATGATTTCAGGCTGTGGGAGAACCACCTCTTTTTCTCGCCGCATCAGTATTTTTTGCAATAAAAGAAGCTATAACAGCAGCCAGGATGGACAGTGGAGTGTCTCCTGACTTCGTGTTGGATACACCAGCGACTTGCGCTCGGATAAGGATGGCTTGCGAAGATATAATTACCAAACAGGTATCTACGAAATTGATATATTTTCGACATGCTTTGCCAAATAATGCAAGGAGGCAAAATAGCAAATAAAGTGGTTCTTGGAAACATAATTTTTGCATTGTGGGCAGATCATACTGATATTTCGCCTTTGGTACTCGTATCTATCGTTATCGCGGGCGATACCACAGGGCATCACACACATCACACACACACACACAGTGTCGTATCAAATAAAGTTCAAGAAGTCCTCGAGAACACATTTTAATATTAAGATAATAAATATACTACGTGTAACGTTAAATGCGCAAAACCTGAAAATAGTTTGATCAGAATAACGAGCTGAATTAATTGAACCACTTTTTAATATACATAGGTCACATTTTTCAAAAAATCTTCATTAAAAACGTTGCCGTGTTTATTTATTAATAAGCCAATGTCAACGCGGCGCAGCGGCCCAGTGACTACTCCTCACTCGGTAAAGCGTCGTCGCAGACGCAAGAAACGATCAGAATGGCCAGTAAAACTAAAACAGCACATAAAACCTTTACAATTTTTTTATGACTTATTTTCTTTCTGAAATAGGTCAATTGAATTGAAAATCAGTTGGGGTGTCTGAGGTTTTGCGCATTTAACGTTACACGTTGTATAAGTCCATAGAATCTATTTTGATGATTGGTTGTTTAGATGGTTTGAGAAAAACCTAAGTATAATTTTAAAACATTTTATTGTTTCAGGTAAAACCCACGATTAAGGGCAACGGGAAACCATGGAATGTTATAGCATAATGCTGGCATATTTTGTGAATAAATTACATTTAATTGGATATGTTTTATATTAGATAAGTACTATATTGTTTTGTTAACGATGTATTTTTAAAGCTGTTGACGCAGTGTGTTGATAATTTGATATGTCACATAAGTAAAGTAAAAATTTTGGTTACATCATTCAACAAGATATTTGATTAATCAACATTTTTCTTGACTGAGTTACTTGACAGTTGTTGACCTGGTGTCACCAGAATTAATTTGCATATTTCTGGTAATCTGTTCCCAAATTGATGATATTATACATGCATGCACTGATTCGTGCCAGAGTGCAATGGTTAAACTATTGATGTAAAGCTTCGCATCATAAGCTGACCACACTATCTGATGTAGCCGCCAAACCTGGTGTAGAGCCAGTCAAACAGGTGCTTTGCCTTTTTTCCGGATACCGGATCGTCTACTGGTTTGCGAGTCACAAGTTGTTGCATACTTCAACCTAGCTGCAGAGTATTCCTGTACTTTGAGTTACGCGCGGCGCGGCGTTAGCTGCTGAACTCCGTGACCACCTTCGCCTGTGTCAATGAAAGTACGATCGAATACCGTTTTATTCTTTTTAACACTCGAGCTCCCTGAACTTTTTTATTTCAGGACAACTTAGCTAATGTATTTTATAGTGAATTATTTTTAAATTCTCTATAAATTAGTTCTAAAGAGCCTAAAACCCGATTGCAATCGGGTAAAAATTCGTGAACGTTATAAAATTTTATACTAAAAAATATCCTGAATTTGAACTCCTCGTTTTTTATTTCTAATATTTTTAGTCACAATAATTGTCATGTAACTAACCACTGTCTTTTATATTTAGATTGTTTTATACATTTTATATTTGAAATTTGATTTAAGTACCAAAAAAATATACGATTTATCTTCAATGCAGTGGTTCTTTTTATTTTCGCTACACTATGTATAGATGAGACCCCTCCGTCCATCGTATATCACGTTAAGACGTGTTACCCAGTAACTGGGTTGTAGAGGTCAGATAGGCAGTCGCTTCATGTAAAATACTGGTATTCAGCTGCATCCGGTTAGACTGGAAGCCGACCCCAACATAATTGGGAAAAGGCTAGGCAGAGTAAACGTTTATGGTAAACGAATATGGTTCTTGCCAGACTGACCGTAGCGTAGCATGGACTCCTATAATAATAGTATAGGTAGGTAGTGTAAAGGAAAAAATGCATTAAAATTCATTTCCGCGATACCCCTGTGGCCTTTAAGTGTCAGTAATTGAGTGACAAGTATTAGCTGAATGGTAATTGAAAATTACTTATTAAGTACCTATCATTTTAATTCTCATTTCCAGATTTATTTGTCGATAATTTTGACTTGCTCGCTTATCGATAACCTTGACTTACATTACTGATTACGAGTAGGTCGGTACTTACTGAAAACGTTAGTAAATTACCTAAAAACATGATGTTTAGGTACCTGCAATAGCTACTTCACCTCTCTTGATTGATTGACGCAACTTCGCAAGGTGTGGCTCGGAAAACCAAAGCTGACAAAGTCTTGTATTAGCGAATTTTCTCTGAAAGGTTTTGGGATTTTCAACTTTTGGCACTGAGGCGAGCGTTGAAAATCGAACAATGCGCCTTTGTTTAGGGTTTAAGTGTTCGTGAAAACGGGGATTACCTACGCTACAAAATGTCGCGCGACGTTTTCGAAAGATTACTCGGATATTATTTTTAATGATAAGATCGTTGGTAGGTTGGTGGTAACTTGTTGGCCGGTGACAGTTTAACACATACAGTTTGAAATTGAAAACATGCGACAAATCGAAATGAGAGATTGTACTCATCATTGTGAACAACTTTTACTATGAGATAAAACCTGAAATCGCGAAAAAAAATCAGCCCTACATTTATGTTCGCATAACTCGTCAAAATGTAGGGAACAGCTGATTTTTTTTTCGCAATTTCAGGTTTGGTCCCATGGTAAAAGTTGTTCATAATGATGAGTACAATCTCCCATTTCGATTTGTCGCATGTTTTCAATTTCACCCTGTAGATAAACATTATGGAGGTACCTAACCTACCGATTTGTTTCAAATTTTATTTAATATGTAGCGACTGCCTATCTGACCTCCACAACCCAGTCACTGGGTAATACGATACCCCTTGGTAAGATCCACGGCGAGACCAACGGCTTTACTTGCTTTCCGAGGCAGGAGGGCTGTAGATATTTAAAGATGGTAACCCATCCACGGACCAACCGCGTCCAGCGTAGCTTAACCTGATCGATCGACCCGTGCGGCTGTTATTATTTAGCTACGACCCCATCCTCTCTTTCTTTTATTACATACATGGCAGGTAAAATAATTAAGTACCTAGGTAGATTTGCATCTAACATTGGAAGATTCCCATGTTGTGTCTGTCTTACAAACACGTCTTCTAAGACCCTTATTATGAGACGATAGAGTTCTCAGCGCCACCTATTCCACCAAGTGTAAAACATCTTCATTGAAACGTGATAAATTATCTGGTCAAAAAAAAGAAGAACTGATATGAAACCACATCTGACCACGCTTTATATACATATGTTTATTGTAGTCAATTCCGTCGTTAAAATAGTTTTTTTTATAGAAGATAAGTTAGGTAGGTAGGTATTACACAATAAGTTGGTTGATTATGTGCTCGGACTTTGTTTTTATAGATCCTTGGCATATATCTATGAAATCCAATTCATAAGTAAGTTAAAAGTAAAATTGATTCTGAAAACAGCATTCAATCTTCTGTCAAGTCGTATTCAACGGGTTTGCGGCCAAATCAGTAAAATTTCTGCCATACTTCTGAGTGGAATCAATACAAAAGAACGTTAGTATGGACAGAAGACGTCTTTGAGCCGAGAAGAAATTATCAGAGCCGTGGGAATGTTGGAAGCTGGTTCTCGGCAACGTGCTGTGGCAATCGCTCTGGGCACTACGCAGAGTTATAAGTCGACTTTGGACACGTTACCGCATCTTTAGCAGCGTGGCAGAGCGACATATCGATACCTCCTAAGTATACTGAGTCAACTAACAAATTTAGGTATTTTTATATTTTTATATAAACGTACATGATAAATCGTGATCTTAACGTTTGTGTTAAAAAAAAATAAAAAAGAACAATAATTACCGAGATAATTTCACGTATACAAAATCAATTTCAACATCAGTAAAAATCGTACATTGTAAACTGATCTAAATAACATCGTACCAGTGTACGCGGGGCGTGAGGGGGGACGCATTGATACAAGTTTATTGCGCGGCTCAGTATACGATGAATGGCGGCGAGTGCGCACGCAATTTTAGGTAATAATTCTGTTTCGTAAAGTTACTATTATTCGTATATAATATATCGTGGATGTATCATCACTACATAGTATAAAACAAAGTCGCTTCCCGCTGTCTGTCCCTATGTATGCTTAGATCTTTAAAAGTACGCAACGGATTTTGATGCGGTTTTTTTTAATAGATAGAGTAATTCAAGAGGAAGGTTTATATGTATAATACATGCATAATATAATAGAGAAACACTGTACATTTTAGAGGTTTCTAATGTGATGTCGTAAATAAACACATTTTTTTGCGCTTACATTGCAAACGCTGGCTTAACCCTACGCGATAGATCAAAATAATGTACTACAGTATTGTACACCATAAAAAGGTCTATAAAAAAGTCTACGATGGCATATGTCTATCTCTTAGGGATAACCCACAATAACCATTTTTTATCCTATACTTTTTAAGAGAAATAATGGCTCTAAAATTATCAGTGTTTCTCTACTATATTATGCATGTATTATATGCATATAAACCTTCCTCTTGAATCACTCTATCTATTAAAAAAAAACAGCATCAAAATCCGTTGCTTATTTTTAAAGTTCTAAGCATACATAAAGACAGACAGACAGCAGGAAGCGACTTTGTTTTATACTATGTAGTGATAGTGATCAGCATTGCACCCGTGCGAAGCCGGGGCGGGTCACTAGTGTGTCTGATAATATAGTTGTACATGTTAAATTAATACTTATTAGTAACAGAATGCAGTCAAACAGGGCGCGAAAAATTTTAAATTTACTTGATGTATATGTTAGCTAGTTCGCAGTTTGTTATAGATATTAGTCATCGCTTTCTAGTAGTGGGTCACACTCAAAATGAAGGCGACAGTATGCACGCTTTAATTGAAAGACAGACGAAAGATAAGATGCTTTATACGCCTGATCAATGGTATACAGCTTTTAGATTTGCCAAATCCGATGAAAAGCCATACAAAGTTACTGAAGTGTCTCAGGAATTCAGGATAAATTAATTAAAGACTTTAAATCAAAGGTAAAACTTATAAACAACTGGACAACTACCAACGATGGATAAAAAAAAATGGCTTGGAATAAAGTAACGGAAGTACAGTTAAAGCGGAATATCCATTTAGGCTGTTTTATAAAACGAGTTACCAAGATGATGCTTACAAGTGGATAGATTGTGTAAAGAAACCTAAAGCTACACGAAATCGAAGAGAGTTAAATATTGATATAGATATTGTAATATTTCTTTAGCTTATCAGTCACCCATTCCTATTGACCAAAATAAGCACAAAGACTTGATGGATCTTTGTAAGACACTGGTAATTCCTAAGGAGTATCCACGGACTAGATTTTTTCTAGTCCGTGGGAGTATCATTTATTTTTTAATAATTTGATTTCAACGAACTCTAATGCAGCTAACAACAGCGATTCTGACTGATCTCTAATTTGTTAAACCTTATATCTTTTGAGCATTAGAAATGCCTAGACTGTTGTGTTATTAATTTCTATTATTTTTATTAATATTGTTTAACGTAAGTTACCATTTTTAGTTCTTATTACTTTTATTGACGTACTGGAGAAGTACCTGTTTTAGTTTTTAATAGTGATTTGTTTACGTTGTAGCTTTTAGTAAAGCTATTATGTTAAAAAGAAATTCCTACTTAATTATGGCGAAAAATACATTGTGATTCTTCAAAATGAGTTGTTTTTGGTTTATGATTCTTGTTCTTCTTCCTAGCTTTTATTAATCCCACATATCGTAAGGTATTACAAAAAAAAAATACTAATAAAAAACCTCGGTAAATTACATTGGTCCAGTATACGTTGAGGTTTCAAATGTTAACATTGCTAAGTACTTTCCTAGTATAATGAGTCAAGTGATATAATTTCAACATTTTATTATTATGTGAGACAGAAAACCCCGAAAACAAACAAAAGTAAAATTATATTAATAAAATGACAATCATATTTCATGTGATTTTGATGTAAACGATGGATTTTGATGGACAACGTACATGAATATAACTGGTAGTTAAACCATTTCACTATTGAGCCGCCGGCGTATACCCAGTCATGTACATAAAATGTCATTTAAAAACAAAAATCAGCAAAATCATTTTATACCAAAGGAAGAGCTTACAATTTTTATTAAAAAAACATTTACTTTATTTCGAATTAATTTGATTTCATTAAAATATAAACGATTTGCCTTCAAATCGCTCTCCTATAAAATAACTATAATGTCAGTTGACTCATTATACTTAGGAGGCATCGATATAAGACGAGCATGCATCACCACACACACATACCAGCCGGTCGATTCTGTAAAAATCTCACTTCACCTAAGTTCTCACGGTGAGATGTTTATACATAGAATAGCACTACAGCACCCTAATTGCGTAACAGACTATTACTCTTAATTTGAATAATTTTGAAGGATATTGCTAATCCATTGTTCCATATGTTGGAAAAATGTGTCTGCTCAACAATGTAAATAACGCAATGAATGTTGTTGAACTGTCAAAATGAAACCCAATGCTACTGATAGTGTGTTACGAAATTACCCCGCAGATCGTTACATACAAATTACTGCTCGTCGGAATTGTACAAAGACCGCGATGATGTTGGGTCATAGAGATGTTAATAAGCTGTCAAACCATAAGAAGTCGTTTACATGAAGTCAGTCTCTAAAACAACGTATAACGGAATGATTCCTCTTATAAAGAAATATTAAACATACTTAGTAGTACGTTTCGGTGGGATAATTTCCGACCTCCACCCGGGTGATGCCGAGGGCAAGTTAGTATCATATAAAATGTAAAGACGCCAGCACATCAAGCTACTACAATATGTCAAATTTCTTTAAAAGATTTTCAACTTTATCGCTAAAGCATTAGGTTCAAAGTTGATTGGGGAAATTTGACAGTTCCGGGTAGCTTGATGTGTTGGCGTCTGTACACACCTATATTTTTTAGAGCCCCTGACCAAGCACTGTCCGTCTACGTCTCGGGCACAGCCCTGCACCCTGTTGCGTATCACACTCAATCGGAATCTAAATAATTTTTAAGCAAATTGCTAATCCATTGGTTCATAAGTTGAGTTCGAAAAAGTCTGCTCAACACGTAAATAACGCAATGAATGTTGTTGAACTGTCAAAATGAAACCGATTCCGATTGATAATTGTATTACGCAAATGCCCCGCTGATAATTGTATGACCTTTAATTTAACTTGCTCTTCTGGCACGTACAATTTAGTTTTTGCGTTGCTTCCGAGATTATTCTTTAGGAGCTAGACTGGTTTCTTTACATACCGTCTTTATCGATACAAGACAACCGCTCTAGGCTATCGACCGTAGGGGGCAACAAAGGTCAGGTACGATAACTAAATGGACACTGTCCGGTTGTCACTAACAGTCAGTTGACGGAAGTGGGTTATAAGTTAATCAATGGGCTAGAGTAAGTACCTATGTCCGTATTGGTTTGAAATTGGGTTCAATGAAATGATTAAATGCTATTTTGGTTTTCCAGGAAAACTACCCAATATCCTCATTAAACCGTGATAATGGAAAATTAATAGATACCTACTGTATTAAATTCAATAACAAATGTGATCACGTGTTGTTTGTGACTAAGAGCATTCGTAGACACCATACAATCGGAGGCCGATTTTTTGTAGGAGCTAATTAAATGAAATTGTAGAGATCAAATAAGATCAACGTCCTACCAAACATAGGCTGTACAAAAAAAAAACATCCGATTTTTTTGCCGTGTGCAAGCGCTTAGCCCAACTTCTGCAGGCAAGCCGCTTGCGAATCTTGCGATTGAGATGTTGAGTCGTGAGTTCGAACCCCACCCGATGCACTTATAAAAGTAGTAGGTAAGCTGTTTGCAGTAAACGCACAAATTTTTACTCAGCTTGATGCGTTATGTGTAGTTGATTCTTTCTTTTTACTTAATTGTATTTAAAACAGTGTTTAATTAGAACCTATTGCTACCTACCACCATTAGAATAAACACCTAATTGTGATGATAACAATTATTGTTGTAAGTATGATGCGAAGGCGAATTTATGTATTGGGTTGACACTAAAGTAATGAATGAGACACTACAAAACTCTATACAGGCAGACTAGGCAGGCCTGTTGGTCTAGTGGTCAGTGGCCCTGACTACTTACTATACGCAAGGTCGTGGGTTCGATTCCTACCCAGGACAAATGTTTGTGTGATGAGCACGATCATTTGTTCTTTGTCTGGGTGTAATTTATCTCTAATATGTATGTACATATTTAGAAATATACAACGTGTAACGTTATTCATCATTATGAACAACTTTTACTATGGGACCAAACCGGAAATCGCGAAAAAAAAATCAGCTGTTCCCTACATTTTGACGAGTTATGCGAACATAAATGTAGGGAACAGCTGATTTTTTTTTCGCGATTTCAGGGTTGGTCCCATAGTAAAAGTTGTTCATAATGATGAGTACAATGACCCCTTAAGAGGTTTTGCGCATTTAACGTTATACGTTGTATATGTATGTTTATCAGTTGTCTAGTACTAATAGCACAAACTCTGCTTAGTTTGGGACTAGATGGCGTTGTGTGAAAGTTGTGGAATATTATTATTATTATACATTTCCTTTTTCAAGTTAATTGTTTTCGATGATATTCTAGAATGTTGTAGAATATTCTCGGTACTTGTGATGTGGGGGTACAAGTATATAAAACCGCCCTTGCGATCGGTTTAGTCAGTTTGAAGAAAATGGACGAGCGACAAATTCGAACACTATACTTATACGAGTACTTGTTAGGCCACAGTGCGCGGGCTGCGGCTGCCAATATCAACACTGCATTGGGCCATGTAAGTACAAGCCATGCGACGGTGTCCCGATGGTTTGACTGTTTTAAATCAGGAGACAGGAGCCTTGAAAGTCAGCCACGCTCAGGACGACCAGCCGCAGTGAATGATGACGATTTACGCCGTGAATTAGAGGAAGCACGTGGATCCGCAAATTCACGAGTGGTAGCATCCAGATTCGGTCAACACAGCGTGGAATACCATCTGCATGAGCTTGAGTCTCGAAAGGTCTTGGCTCGGTGGGTACCGCACATCCTTACAGACGCCAGACGTGCAGTCCGTGTCGCTATCTGTCAATCACTTTTGCTGCGACCCCGACGTAAAGAGCTTTTGTCTGATCCGGTTACTGGAGATGAATCATGGATTAATTACGAGAACGACACGTCGTGCTTCTTGGCTCCCTCGAGAAGAAACGCCACCAACTCAACCGAAGCTGAGTCAAAAGAACCGCTTAAAAGTTCTGCTTTGCTGTTTCTGGGACGCGCAAGTCATGCTGTTTTCTGAACTATTACACAATGAAACTATAAACGCTGATAAATATTCAACCCAGCTCACCAAACTATCTGCTGCTATCAAGAGAAAACAACGAAGAAGAGTCAATGTAGTTTTACTAAACGATAACGCTCGACCTCATGTCGCATCTGCCGTTCGCCAACAATTGGAGAACTTGGGCTGGGAGACGCTACCCCACCTACCTTATTCCTCAGACCTCGCCCCATCAGACTATAATTTGTTTAGAGCCCTGAAACAACATTTGTGGGGTAAACAATTTAATGATTACTCTGATGTAGAGGCGGAGTTGAACAACTTTTTCGAGGCACACCCATCAGAGTTCTGGGCGTCAAAACATCCAAACTTTGCCGGATCGTTGGCAAGAAGTCTTAGATGCTAATGGTGATTACATCATTGACTACGCTTTTTGTATTGTAATAATAAAAATATATTATATATATAAAACGTAAACCAAGTGTCTCATTACTTTTGTGCCAACCTGATATTTTAGCCTATTTCACAATATTATCATCATTCGCGACCGAGTTATTTGTACAGTGATGATAATAATATTTTTATTTGACATAAAAAGCTACATAATATTATATAGATACAGAGTAACGCTTAATTCAAGCGTGCGAATAATCTGGTACAAAATAAATGATCAATGACCCCCATTATAGACCAAACCTGTGTTCTGTAACACAGGTTTGGTCTATATTGGGGTTGACAGTTGGTTGGTATTTGAAGTAAAAAATAGTAAGTCGGAGGAGTTTGTTACTTGTTAAAACTGCCTGTACAGAGTCGGGGGCTGTTCATTTATTACGTAAGACGATTTGAGGGGGGAGGGGTCCAAACAAGTTTTATTTTTTCTTACGTGGGGTTGGGAGGGGTCTAGACTATTCTTACGTAAGATCCCTAATATTTCCCATAATTGACTATGGTGATGTGTGGTATTATTATTTGTTACCTGAATGCAGATCTCCTCGACAAACTTGACCGTCTTCTCAATAACTGCATTCGATTCGTTTTCAATCTTCGTAAGTATGACCATGTATCCGAGCACCGGTTTCTTTTAAAATGGTTACCTATTCACCAGCGTAGAGAGTTAAGGGCTCTGTCTACGTTGTTCTCATTTCTCGTCAAACCTACTGCTCCTTCTTACATGACTTCCCAAATTCAATATTTATATGCTCTGCCCATGCTAAAAATCTTCGTCCCACCAACAATCGTCTTCTACGATGTCCTTCTCACCGTTCTGGCTTCATTCATTCTTCCTTCTTTGTCCAGGCGGTCTTTATTTGGAATGCGCTCCGTCTGAACATCAGGACGGCAACCAGTCGGTTATCTTTTAAAGTGAAGACACGTGAACATATCCGTCAGAAGTTGGCCGTAACATCCCAGCACTGATTTGCTGGATTCGTTTTCTCCTCTGGGTACCGATCATGTTTCTCCTGACAGTTAATTTTGTTTATATGTACCTACATATGTATACAACGTGTAACGTTAAATGCGCAAAACCTGAAAATAGTTTGCTCAGAATAACGAGCAGAATTAATTGAACCACTTTTTAATATAGGTCACATTTTTCAAAAAATCTTCATTAACCTTCAAGCAGTCGCGCGACGTCGAATCGACCGCGATTCGATCGATGCTCGATACATTTATGATGCCAAATTGCTTACAAATCCAAAGAAAATTAGAATATTATTTTGATTTTATAATTTTGTTTATGTCCTAACATAATGATAATGTGATAAATGCAAAATATATTAAATAATTAGTGTTTTAAATCCCTGAAATATCCTATAGGTCTTTTAGGTTACGCGCGACCGCTAGCGTTACAAATGACCGCGCGACCGCTTGAAGGTTAAAAACGTTGCCGTTTCTATTTATTAATAGGTCAAGCAAGCCAATGTGAGCGCGGCGCAGCGGCCCGGTGACGACTCCTCCCTCGGTAAAGCGTCGTCACAGACGCAAGAAACTATCAGAATGGCCAGTAAAACTAAAACAGCACATAAAACCTTTGCAATTGTTTTAATGACTTATTTTCTCTCTGAAATAGGTCAATTGAATTAAAAATCAGTTGGGGTGTCTGAGGTTTTGCGCATTTAACGTTACACGTTGTATATGTACGAGTATCTATGTATTATTATTAACTCTTGTATTTTATAGTCATTTCCTAGCTAGCTATTCCGTATGTTGCACCTGCCATATTTTGTCTCTGCATCACCCTAAGGTTAACTGGTAGAAAATGCCTCAGGCATTAAGTCCGCCTTTATACTCGTACTTACAGTTTATTTTTTACTTGTGCATAAAGTTTTAATAATTAAATAAATCACAAAGTAAGCAAAAATTATAAGTTTAATTTAATTTTTTGCTAGGTACTTTTTCTTTGGAATTCTGGTAGATACTGATCTTTCGTAAGATTCAAAAGGGGGAGGGGGTTCATCCAAGTCTTATCTTTTCTAACGTAGGAGGAGGGGGGTCAGAAAGTGGTTAAAATTGTCTTACGTAATAAATGAACAGCCCATTGGTAATTACAAAAATAACCCGAGTAGGTATAAAAAAAACCAAATTCTCAGAGCACCCTAATTGCGTAACACACTATTACTCTCAATTTGAATAATTTTGAAGGATATTGCTAATCCATTGCTCCATATGTTCGAAAAATGTGTCTGCTCAACAACGTAAATAACGCAATGAATGTGGTTGAACTGTCAAAATTAAACCCATTGCTACTGATAGTGCGTTATGCAATTACCCCGCTGGGCCTTAATAGCTTGGTGATTCATGCAGGAAGACATGGTAGCTATAGGTAATGCATACGTGATCTTATCTTTTGACTTACTAAAGTATATTTCTTGCTATGCAAAAAAACATAAGCTTCATGCTTGCATAATCGGTCAGTCTCATAAATTATGTAAATTTCTCAATTTTTTACAACACCTTACTCCTACAGGTTTTGATTTCGTTCGACATGTTAACGAGTTCTTAATAATGACCTCGCTGTATCAAGTTCATTTCAAATGACTAGTAACAGATGAAGATTTCGCAAGTTGATCTTAGTTACGTGTTATTGAAGTTATAACTTCAATAACACGTAACTAAGGAGCAGATAAGTTGTTTATTGGTTGTCCGACCATGTGGATGTACTGCGCCCGCGCACCGGATAACAAGAGGCAAGCAGACGACCACGCAACCGGCGATCACACATCATCATTCGTCAGTTGTGTTTCATACCGTCACATAGTGAGACGTGTCCATGTCTTTTAACTACGTACTCTTTTGTTTGATAAAATAATAAAAGTTCCTATGAAAATATGGGTTTATTGAACGTAGAAGAGGAAAACGGTGATATTTGTTCAGAGTTGGTTTTCTTTGTGAATGGAAAGAAGGTAAGTGATGTGCTGTAGCATGTGACGATATAATATCTAAATTAGTTGTACTGTTTACGGAACAAAATATGATCAATTAGACGGTCCGGTTGATAAAGTATAACTTTGTAAAAACAGATCTGCAGAATGCAAGACAGACCTAGCAGTAGGTATCCTCATATTCTTGTACGACTGTAATTACATTCCCGCTGAGTTCCATCGCTATAGATAAGATAATTTAGGGTAAGAACATAATACTTATCGGTCTTTCAAAATATTACTGTACTTAACCCTTAACTGCATCGTGATGGAAATTTCCATCAACCAATCCAATGCCGTATTTTCGTTTCCACAGAACACGGGGGTTACCCAATTGTTAGACCTATTCAATTCATTTTGTTCCCAGTAGATTCGTTTTGACTACTTACATAAAGGTTTAAATTTCCACCAGGCAATTTACAAAAAAAAAAAAGTATTTTTATGAATATATTTTTTCCTTACTATAGAGCTACTTAATGTTATGTCCAAATAAATTTAATTTGATTAAAAAGTAAAAATCATGCAATTAAGGGTTAATTTATATTAGGTAAGTACTCGAATTATAATCAAAAGTAATCTTTTAGGTACGTATCTAAGATATTGATATTAGTACAATGCAATATAACAGTTACTTAACAGGCGGTAGGTGGATTATTAATTAAAATTGTAGACTTTAAAGCTAGACTATAAGTGCCGGTTGTAAAGCCGATAATAGGAAAGAGGCTTAGTAGGTACCCAAAGTACATGATGAACTTACAAACAACAAAGGGTAGGTATAATAAATAACATAAGATTTCAATAGGTCCCTACCAGTATATAACATCCCCTGGGGAGTGTAATCTCTTGAATCCCAATACCAAACGCCTTTTTCTTTTCGTGCCGATGCTACTATCATTGTACAGACGCCACACATCAAGCTACACGAAACTGTCAAATTTGCCCAATCAACTTTGAACCTAACGTTTTAGCGATAAAGTTGAAAATCTATTAAAGAAATTTGACAGATAGTAGTAGTTTGATGTGCTGGCGTCTGTACCATACCATATACTACCATAGATATACCATAGAGTACTATCACGTACTCTTTTTATTGTTTGAGCCCAGTAGGTGGTACGTTGATTGCGGCATCTGTGGCATTATTTAGGTCATCCACGATGCAGGTGAACGAGCACTTAGGAAATTAGGACATTCCAGTAAGTGGGGCCGGTGGACCAAACACCGAAAATCATCCGTAACATTTGTTACGGTTACAGTAGATATGGTCACCAAAAAGGTAATAGGGTAGAATCCATAGAAATCTTATTCTGGTAGAATCATAAAAGTTTTGTAACAAAAACATTACATACCTACCTACCTACTTTCATACACACTTACATACACCTTCGCTTCACCTTCTGTACCGTTCGTAACGTCACACCCACCATCCTTGCAGTACGACGCATACTGATGCGGAAGAATGTGTTAGGAACTAGCAGAAAAGTCATGATCCTAGCACATTGTTCAGGTGAAAGGGGCATGATAAATAAAATTCATTTGCTGTTGTCTAACTTAGCTTTTGTAACAAGACTTATCGATCAAGATAAAAATTGAAAACAAAAGCAGAAACAAAAAAATGAATGGTAAAATTGTAATTCGAAAAGGATTATTTTTGTTTTTAAAGCTCTTTTCAGCAATTTCTTAAAAGAAGGTTCTCGACTATGAAGTTTTTATATATAAAATCAAACTACTTTTCGAGTCATTTTTATTTCGAAAGTATCTTGTGCACTTAAAAAGTTATTCCAATTTTAAAAGTGTGATACTTAGTTTTGCAGGCCAGTGTATAAATTCAAAGTCCTGACTAACTGATACATCAACGCACAGCCTAAACCGCTGGTCCTACACATGAAATTTGGAGTGTGTTCTTTGTGAAGAGTAGGTTTCCACAAAGAAAGGGTTTTTCGAAATTCCACCCCTAAGAGGGTGAATGGGGGGAGAGTGAAATTTCACGCGAACGAAGTCGCGGGCAGGAGCTAGTCAATACATAAAATTTCAACTCCGTATGAAAAGAGGAAGTGGTTTTAATTCTTAGTAATTTTAAAAACGTTAACAGTCTCATGTCAGTCTCCATCTGTCAAAAATACCTCGTACCTAATTTCCTCCTAACTATTTTTCCTACATTGCTGACAAGATTTTGCCATTGATTGTCGCGGAGATGCGATTGCGACTTGATATTGAACGTTTTTAATTACGGGAATTGGCCTTCAGCTTGCAAGATTCGACCAATGACATATCTACTAACTAACAAGGAAAGTTAAATAAACGCTTAAAAAAAAAATAAAGAAAGAAAAAATGTTTATTCTGCACAAACAACACGCTCGTCACATAAAAAAACCGGCCAACCGCAAGTCGGAGTCGCGCACGAAGGGTTCCGTACCATTATCTGTAAAAACAGCAAAAAAATCATGTCTGTTGTATGGGAACCCCCCCTTAAATATTTATTTTATTCCGTTTTTTAGTATTTGTTGTTATAGCGGCAACAGAAATACATCATCTGTGAAAATTTCAACTGTCTAACTATCACGGTTCATGAGATACAGCCTGGTGACAGACCTTCGGACGGACGGACGGACGGACAGCGGAGCGGGAGTAATAGGGTTCCTTTTTACCCTTTGGGTACGGAACCCTAAAAAAGACAAAATATACACATACAACGTAGTCAAAAACATCAAGAAGTATTAAATGCGCCGTATGATATTGCATCATGCTATCATGTGAGTGTTTTTATTTGCTTAGAATATTATGTGGAGGAGGGTTCGACTGCGAAGGCAGAATGGCTCTGATAGTACTGACCTATACCGCCCCCTTCCCAATAATCATATTATTATAATAATGATGACCCGTATTCAGTACTTTATATTATTATATTGTTTGCTCGTTTATAGCGGAGTTTACTTATCATTTGTATGTGACACAAGTATGTATGATACAAACTGTAATAAATATTGCTGTGCAGTACCTATACACAGGCCCTCCTCTTTCTCACTAGGCACTCTGTCTGGGCAAGTGCCCAGGGCCTCGCGATCGACGGGGGCCCCGGCCTGTCCTAATAAAAATTGTTCTTTGCAGCCGCCGTTCCATTCTACGCATTAATAGTACCCGATTCAATGACAAAATAATTGATTTGCAGTGCGAATTATAATCACTAACCTGTGAATGCTAAGAGTTACTGTTCCAAATCATATTCCAATTATCTATTAATTTATTGTGATTGTAACGAAATAAAAATAATTGTTGTATAATTTTAGAATTTTGCTAGACAAGGCCCCCGTGATCCTTATGTGTCCAGGGCCTCGAATAGGTTAAAGACGGCCCTGCCTATACACAGCAAATAGGTATGCGATGCTTTTTAGGGTTCCGTACCTAAAGGGTAAAAAGGAACCCTCTTACTTCCGCTCCACTGTCTGTCCGTCCGTCTGTCACCAGGCTGTATCTCATGAACCGTGATAGTTAGACAGTTGAAATTTTCACAGACGATATATTTCTGTTGCCGCTATAATAACAAATACTAAAAAACAGAATAAAATAAATATTTAAGGGGGGCTCCCATACAACAGACATGATTTTTTTTTTGCCGTTTTTATAGATAATGGTACGGAACCCTTCGTGCGCGAATCCGACTTGCGCTTGGCCGGTTTTTTATTTCACACAGAAACCGTACCCTCTGCTTGTAATTTTGATTGAAAATAAAAATACATCCATGTATGTATGTCGATGTTTATAAGAGTACGGGAAGACCAAAGAAATGATGGATGGACTGTGTCAGTGTGGAAGGTAATGTGACTAGAAAGGGAGTGACAACGACGGCTAGAGAAGTAAATTGGAATGTGGGCAGGAAAATGATGATGTATGGTGGGATCAAAGTGTTCCCTACTTTAATTACGATGTAACATTAATATCTACGTAACATGAAATCACACCTTGTTTGCCCAAAGGATTGGCTAGAGGTGTACCTAGTACACCCACATATCGCCAGAACATTAAATTCCCTGGGTTGAAAAGCAATTGAATCACAGCACAAAATTGGACAGCAAAACAATAGTTACAGATTGTTACAATACAACTAATCGAAAGTTCTAAAGTATCACCGGCCTTGGTATCTAATGATCGAGATTATAGTGAGGTAGAAGTTGTTAACCCTGGAACTTCGTGGAGCATTTCCGACATTTGGCCGGGGCTGCCTTGAAGCGGCTCTTGTTCAGTCTAGGGGGTCCAAATACGCCCTGTAATTGGACCCCCAAGATTGAGCAAGAGCCTCCTACCGGAGGCTCTACGTAGGGGTAGTTTACGGGGCATCGGTGTGGGCGCGTTCTTTGAGGCGGCGACCAGCCCGCAGGATGCGCGCGTCCCAGATGGTCATAAGATCGATAGTGTGTTACGAAATTAGTGTGCCTGTTAATTAATTAAGCTTTTTGAACTGGTAAAAAAACGTCGGGAGTAGGGATAGCTGCAAAGACTATTATAACCACTTGACTGCGTATACAGTGCCCCGACGCACGAAAACTATTAGTATTTTGTCGCCTATGTATAGGCTACGGTACTAGTAGCAATTTTAGTTGTGTCCAAGTGTTAGACCTGCGTGCACGCTAAATTAATATATTTTTTTTATAACGTTTATGCAATTATAACGCATCAAAATGCCTTCATGCGCGGTGAAGTGGTGTGGGAAACATTCTTAGACATCTAGTTACAAAAAGGATGACATAACTTTTCATCGGTACATAAACATTACGAAAAATTATTTTTGATTTAATCAGATTATAAGCCACTGCAGGGGTCTATTTAAAATGGTGGCTGGGTAAACGAGCACACTTTTTGAGTCGCGCGTTGATGTCTTTTGGAAAAGTCTCGTTCTTGTATTAGACAATTCTAATGCTTCTATCCCTTTCTTTCCTTTTGTATGTTTATCGTAAAAAATAGTGCTGTTATCTTTAATAGCTGAAAGTTGATATCGAGAAAAATAAAATGAATACACTTTTTATTCAATTCACATACTTTAGTAAAATAACTATCTACTATTAACCGACTTCAAAAAAGAAATACCGACGAACTGAGAACCTCCTCGGTTTTCAGTTCGTCGGTTTTTTTTTTTTTTTTGTATTTTCCGGGATTTTTTAGTTCTTTCTGTCCCCGACCGGGGCCGATCAGTCCATTTCCGGGATTTTTTTTTGTAATTGATTGATTTTGATTAAATATTATTTCTATGATTTTGATTTAGTATTTATTATAATGTTAAAATCCATTTTATCGATATCGACTATTTTCTCTTAATGAAGTAAAGCAGCCCTAACGATGCAACTTGACCTTGAACTGACCAATTGCAGCCGCGCGTTCTTCCTCATCCCCCGGCCCGCAGTAGTGAGTCGTGTGCTTCGAAGAAATCGGCCCATACGCTCTCTAGTGGTTATATTCTCTATGGATAGCTGTCAAATAGCGTTGTCATTCTTACTTAGTTGGGGCCCCAACTAATCTTATATCCGTAAGTGATACGGAGTTGAAAGCGCTCGTAACTTCGGCCGTATCTACGGACATCGTGCGTAGGGACTCGGCCCCCTGATGGTGAAAATCGCTTCAGAATTCATTGCGTGGTTTAAAAGAACAACGCGGTCACACAGACACGTTTTTACCTTTAGTTAAGTTTTTTACTTTATGCAGATAGTGTATTATTAAAATATGTTATTTAATACGCAGTAATAAGGAGTATCTAATTACAGTTGTTAGTCAGGAAATAAATGACGCATTTAGTAGAATGCTTCCCCGACTCTGTACCTATTGAGATAGGTAAGTAGGTAGGTACCTAAGTATATTTTTTATTTATAAAACAAGGAAAATGGTATCAGGAAACCCTACATAAGTATCAATGGGTTGCACGTGTCGTGAGATTAATGACCGATGGTGTAATTCATCTCAGTTTATTTTTCTATTGTTAGTCCTTAAATAAAATTACCCCCCAAGTGTTTGTCTTTCAGAAGATACAATAACAGATGTGTTGTGTAGATTGTGCTGTTGATGGTATTATCAAAGATTTCTATTTGATCAACTGTTACACAGAGATATCATTTAGTAGGTATAGAGGTAGGTACTATTAGGTAGGTACTCAAAACGCTGGTTTTAATTCAACGTGCAATATTTAAAACTCTGTTCCTTATGGTGAACCATCTCACCGTGAAAACTTGGGTGAAGTGAGCGTGGAGTGAGCTGTCATTAGTGATTAACACTATTGACACTGTCACTTCAAGCTCAGTTCACTTATGATTTCACGTTGAGACAGAATCGACCGGCAGTAGTGCTATTCTGTAAAAATCTCACTGTGATAACTCGGGTGAAGTGAGTTCAAAGTGAGCAGTCATTAGTGTCAATCTCTAGCATTAGATGGAATGACAGCTCACATCACCTAACTTCTCACGGTGAGATTCTAACAGAATCGACCGGCAGTAAGTATCAGTATGTATGTTGATCTAAATATGATTCGCGGCCGTAACAAATATTTATTGATAGCACACTGACTTTCAAATTGCAAAAAACGTAAAAAAATAATAATTTCGCGGGCTAACAATCCTATTTAGCAATCCTACCACATCATAACAAAAATAAAAATTACATTTAAGTATAAATAATGTGCCACCATTTGTACCTACCTACTGCCAGGCTGACTTCTCCATTCTTAGGCATAATTTTACTCTACGACGTCTATATCTATTTGTTATAGATCGATATATACGTCTATTCTTTTCTGATGCCATATTTTACGAATACGAGTATAATGTTTGATTTTTGAAAATATTAACATAAATAGTATACTTCCGAATTATATGCGATTCCCTGAGTTTTAGAAAATTTTCTTGTATAATTTGTGCAATATCTCATAACACACGACGGCATTTTCGGTGTTTTTGGGTCACTTTTATAATTGTACTCAGTACAAGCGCATTCGTTGACGTCGCGTCGGTTCGCGACACAGGTCCAGTTTGGTCACTTGTCTCCATTTTAACGTGCCGCTTGCTGAGCCCTTATAACCTAGCTACACCTTTTTACTTATAATATCATTGGATCTCAGAGTTGGTTCAATAGTGAAAGTTGTTCACATTCATAGGTGGAACACCCTGTAAAAACTTGGAGACGGTAAAAAAAGTCATGCTGTATGCATTCTACCCGCACTATCGTAACCTTTAAAATGATAGACTTACCTGTTATTTTTACCATCTTTCTTCTTAACTGGTATATTTTACTATTTTAGGTGGTAGAACCCAATCCCGATCCAGAATGGACTCTGCTGTGGTATCTTCGAAAGAAGCTTCGTCTGACCGGCACCAAGCTGGGATGTGCCGAGGGAGGATGCGGAGCTTGCACTGTCATGATATCTAAATATAACCGAAAGGAAAAGAAAGTAAAGTATCCTTTTAAAAACGGAACTGAAGTATGTACCCACCTACCTAATTTTACCATTGAGATGTTTGAAACTTATACCTTCTCGTTAGCCGTTAGCTACGGCATTGTTGGTATGATCAATTTATTTTGTTATTGATAATAATTTGTAAAGAAGCATAAATAAACGTTGATGGCCATTTGCGTATGTTACTATTTGTTTGTTGTAATAATTTTGAAGTGACATCTTCAGATAACATTATCAGCAACATTACGATATTGTTGCATGTCAAGTTTGAGATGTTTATTAGAAGCAATACGCAATAACATATGAAATCCATCTTATCTAGTCTTATCTGCAACTTTAATAAAAACAATATTCATGGATAAAGGATTAACTAGGTATTGCACAAGCAAAATAAACATTCGTTTTCATTTTAGAACAATGTCATAATGATCCCTAACCTTAATATGCAGCCACCTCGCAGTGAACGCTTGTCTAGCGCCAGTGTGCGCTATGCACGGCTTGGCTGTCACTACAGTGGAAGGTATTGGGTCAACCAAAACCAGATTACATCCAGTACAAGAACGTATAGCTAAGGCACATGGTTCACAATGTGGATTCTGCACGCCAGGAATTGTCATGTCTATGTACACTTTACTTAGAACCAATAGCTCTATAACATACAACGATATGGAAGTCGCTTTTCAAGGAAATCTTTGTAGATGTACAGGTTACAGGGCCATTATAGAAGGTTATAAGACGTTTATAGAAGATTGGGAGACACAACGTATCGCTCATAGCACAGCTAATGGAACGAATGGTGTACAAAATGGACAAAACCGCATCTGTGCCATGGGGAAAGACTGCTGTAAAAACAAGACTGATAAAGAGGAAGAGAAAAGTGAAACAGAACACATTTTTGATAGATCATCATTTTTGCCATATGATAATACTCAAGAGCCCATATTTCCACCAGAGCTTAAGTTATCTTCCGTTTACGATGATCAATGTATACTATTTAAAGGGCCGAAAGCTTCCTGGTTTAGACCGAAGGATTTAAGCTCGATTTTGAAACTGAAAAACAAATATCCTGATGCGAAAATCGTCGTCGGAAATACTGAGGTCGGAGTTGAAGTTAAATTCAAACACTGTGTTTATCCGACTATAATAATGCCCAACTGCGTACCAGAATTAAACGCTATCACCGAAAATGATACCGGGTTAACAATAGGAGCTGCTGTTACTCTTATGGAGATAGAAAATACTTTAAGAAAGTACATAAAGGATTTGTCCAAATATAAAACTCGATCTTTTATAACAATTGTGGAAATGCTAAACTGGTTTGCTGGCAAACAAATAAGAAACGTTGCAGCTATAGGCGGAAACATAATGACGGGTAGTCCTATATCAGACTTGAATCCCATTTTAATGGCCTTGAAAGTCAAGCTTAATCTGATGAGCGAAGACGGAGGTCATCGGTCTGTTCCGATGGATGAAACATTTTTCACTGGTTACAGAAAAAACGTAGTAAAGCCAAACGAAATTTTGTTATCCATAGAGATTCCTTATTCTAATAAATACCAGTATGTGACGGCATTTAAACAAGCTAAAAGAAGAGAAGATGATATCTCAATCGTTACTGCTGCAATCAACGTAGAGTTCGAAGATAACACTAATGTAATAAAGTACATCAACGTGGGTTTTGGGGGTATGGCTCCAGTAACTAAGCTAGCTACCAAAACAAGTGAAATACTAAAAGGAGAAAAATGGAACGAAACTATGTTAGACAAAGCATTTTCATCTTTAATAGAGGAGTTCCCACTAAATCCTTCAGCGCCGGGTGGTAATATACAATTCCGAAGAGCTTTAACTATGAGTTTGTTCCTTAAAGCTTACTTGGTTATTGCTAAGCAAATGAACAAGGATTACATACATGCAGACCTTATTTTGCCATATCATAGTAGCGGCGCTGAACAATTTCATGGTAATGTACCCAAAAGTGCTCAATATTTCGATCTTGTTGGAGATGAACAGATCAAAAGCGATGCTGTTGGTAGACCACTAACGCATATGTCAGCATACAAGCAGGCAACTGGTGAAGCGATATATTGCGATGATATGCCAACTGCAGAAGGGGAGCTTTACCTGGCTTTTGTCCTAAGCACGAGAGCGCACGCTAAATTACTTTCAGTGGACGCCCAAAAAGCTCTAGCAAAACCAGGAGTCGTCGCATTCTTTTCTGCAAAGGATTTAACTCCTGAACAGAATGCTATTGGACCAATTTTTCATGACGAGGAATTATTTGTTAGTGAGAAAGTTATAAGTCAGGGACAGACTATTGGTGTTATTGTAGCACAAGATCAGGCGACAGCCCAAGAAGCAGCTAGAATGGTGGAAATCAAATACGAAGATATACATCCAATTATCATTACAATAGAAGACGCTATTGAGAAGAATTCATTTTACCCACAATTCCCTAAAACTATAAGTAGAGGAGACGTTCAAAGCACGTTTGCCGATAAGAACAATCTTATAATAGAAGGCCAATGTCGGATAGGCGGACAAGAACACTTTTATTTAGAAACTCACGCTTCGTTTGCAATTCCAAAAAAAGAAGACGACGAATTAGAAATATTTTGTTCAAGTCAACATCCTTCAGAAATAGCGGTAAATATACTAATTGAGCTGTGCTATATTTGAAATCCAAAACAGACCTTAACTGTACATGTTTAATTGTCATAATCCTATTAATCTGTTTCAGAAATTAGTCAGCCATATATTGCACGTTCCCATGAATAGGATTGTGGCCCGTGTGAAACGTATGGGAGGTGGATTTGGTGGCAAAGAATCTCGTGGTATGCTTGTGGCATTACCTGTTGCGTTTGCAGCTCATAAGCTTCAGAAGCCAGTGCGATGTATGCTTGATCGGGACGAAGACATGATGATGACTGGCACCAGACATCCATTCCTGATCAAATATAAAGTGGCTGTAACTCAAGAAGGCAAATTAATGGGAGCTCAAGTTAATATTTACAATAATGGAGGCTACTCTATTGATTTATCAGGCCCTGTAAGTTAAAGTTTTAGTCTTACCCGCTACCGCAGGTCTCGATATGTTACTAAGTACTTTATTTAACAATATTTTTTCCAGGTTGTCGAAAGAGCCATGTTCCACTACGAGAATGCGTATCATATTCCTAACGCAGAGGTAACTGGACATGTTTGCAAAACCAATTTACCATCAAACACTGCATTCCGAGGATTCGGTGGTCCACAGGGTATGTTTGGTGCCGAGAACATCATTGAAGATATTGCATTTAGACTAGGAAAGACCTCTGAGGAGATCCGCAGATTAAACTTGTACAGAGAAAACGCAATAACCCATTATGGCCAAACTTTGGTGAACTGCACCCTACAGAGATGTTGGGACGAATGTATCCAAAAAAGTAAATTAGCTGAAAGGAGATTGCTTGTCGAAAAGTTTAACAAGTAAGTTATTTTATATTTAACAATTAATAAAATCATCGTTTTTATTTTTTTTAAAGTGTTTGAGGGCAAATTTGAGACAAGTAGGGACTGGTTACTTTGCCCAGAAATATTAACAAATCAGCTACCCAAAACATAGCCAATAAGATATTATTTTTATTGATTTTCAGAGAACATAGATGGAGAAAGCGCGGAATTGCGATTATCCCAACAAAGTTTGGAATTGCTTTCACAGAAAAATTGCTCAACCAAGCTGGTGCTTTAGTACTTATTTATATGGATGGATCAGTTCTTCTGTCCCACGGTGGGACTGAAATGGGCCAAGGTCTTCACACCAAAATGATCCAGGTTGCTTCTCGTGCACTTGGAATCGACGTGTCTAAGATTCACATCACTGAAACTTCTACGGATAAAGTGCCCAATACCTCCGCTACAGCAGCCAGTGCCGGATCAGATCTGAATGGCATGGCTGTCTTGCAAGCTTGTGAGACACTTTCAAAACGACTACAACCCTTCAAAGAGAAGAATCCTAATGGTAAATGGGAAGACTGGGTTTTACAAGCTTGGATTGACAGAGTCAGCTTGTCTGCTACAGGTTTCCATGCTACACCTGACATTGGTTACAACATTAAGGAAAATAAAGGAATAGCTTTCAACTATTTCACGTTTGGTGCTGCATGCACCGAGGTTGAGATAGACTGCCTCAGCGGCGATCATCGAGTGATTAGATGTGACATCGTGATGGATTTGGGTGAAAGTTTGAACCCAGCTATTGATATTGGTCAAATCGAAGGTGGGTTTATCCAAGGCTATGGCTTGTTCACAATCGAGGAGCTCATTTATTCTCCAAATGGTACATTGTTTTCAAGAGGACCTGGTGCTTATAAAATTCCTGGATTCGGAGACATTCCACAGGAATTTAATGTATCTCTGCTCAAGGGAGCTCCCAACCCGAGAGCGGTATATTCTTCAAAGGTGAGCAGCTGTTTGAGCATACTTTACCTAACAAAAAAGTTATGGTAGCTACAAAATTTCATTAAATATTTTTTTTTGTTTTCCAGGCTGTGGGTGAGCCTCCTCTATTCCTGGCGTCATCTGCATTCTTCGCGATAAAAGAAGCGATCAAGGCAGCGCGCGCCGATGCCGGGGCGTCTTTGGAATTCCGCTTGGATGCGCCCGCAACTTCTGCACGCATTCGTATGGCTTGTGAGGATCATATTACCAAGAAGGTAAATATTTTTTTCAAAATTGAAGTTAATGAGAGTTAATTTAATAATGGTGCCGATTCTGTTCTTCACAAACTAAACTAAATTTAAGTTCAGTGCATCTTTTTCTTTCTATTTCGTACAGTAAAGGACAGAAGATAAATAGTTGTAGTTGTTGCTTTTCGTGTATGACGGCGTTGATCTTCTAACCCACGCAACGGATTTTGATGCGGTTTTCAACATCATTTATGGTTTAGGAAAATTTATTTCGGAAGGTTTATGTAGCTTACATATACCAAAGAAATCTCTATGTTATGTCAGGTCGTCAAAACCGTGCGGGGTGTTGCTAGTAGTTTATAAAATACTAGCGACCCGCCCCGGCTTCGCACGGGTGCAATGCTGATCACTATCACTACATAGTATAAAACAAAGTCGCTTCCCGCTGTCTGTCTGTCTCTATGTATGCTTAGAACTTTAAAAATAAGCAACGGATTTTGATGCGGTTTTTTTTAATAGATAGAGTGATTCAATAGGAAGGTTTATATGCATATAATACATGCATAATATAGTAGAGAAACACTGATAATTTTAGAGCCATTATTTCTCTTAAAAAGTATAGGATAAAAAATGGTTATTGTGGGTTATCCCTAAGAGATAGACATATGCCATCGTGGACTTTTTTGTAGACCTTTTTAAGGTGTACAATACTGTAGTACATTATTTTGATCTATCTCGTAGGGTTAAGCCAGCGTTTGCAATGTAAGCGCAAAAAAATGTGTTTATTTATGACATCATATTAGAAACCCCTAAAATGATCAGTGTTTCTCTACTATATTATACATTTATTATACATATAAACCTTCCTCTTGAATTATTCTATCTATTAAAAAAAACCGCATCAAAATCCGTTGCGTAGTTTTAAAGATTTAAGCATACATAGGGACAGACAGCGGGAAGCGACTTTGTTTTATACTATGTAGTGATTTAGTCCTCCAGACTGAATTTCGGCCATGGCGACCAATCGCAGCGAAGCTCAGCCTTCGGCGCGGGAGATATTATAGTGCACAAGTTTGTGCGCAGATACGGATGCACTATACGGATGAATTTCGCTAGTAATGGCGCCTATTTCCTTGTTCACAAACTAAACTAAATTTAAATTCAGTGCATCTTTTTCTTTACTTAAACTAATATTTATCCTCTGTCCTTTTCTTAATGAAATAGAAAGAAAAAGATCCACTGAACTTTTTAGTTTGTGAACAAGGGAATCAGCGCTAATATTAGAATAATAACACTTACCTACAATTTTATGTTGCAGCTCGATGTACCAGAACCGGGCACCTTCGTTCCATGGAATGTCGTTCCTTAGACCATCGCCTGTCTATCTATACCACAAGCCAAATCAGAGGTTGTGAAATAATTGTGTAACTTCTTGTACATAATACTAATATTAAATATGCTTTTAAAATGCATATACGTAATATGTGTTAAATACACTAAGTCAAAAAACCAATGTTTTTTCATTCACAGTTGTTATCTCCAATGTCATTTAAATTGGTTTTATTTCGTTCTTTCTTTTTATTTATTTTGTTTTAATTAAATTTTATGTTTTGTAACGAACATTGTGCAAACAATATAAGTTTTTATTTTAACTTTCTTATTTTCCCTTTATTGCTTCAAGTTCAAACATTGTTGTTCAATACCAGTACATAACAAGTCAAGATTTCACTGAGGGGTTTTATAACAACAAAAACTTTATATATGTATAATGATAAAATTATTTATTTTAAAATCGTAACTAATAATTATAATACATTTAACTGACTATTAAAACATCAAATGTTCAATAAATTAAAGATTGCAATTCTTATGATGGATTATCTATTGACATTAAAACACTAGTTTATTGCTAATTTCTTAGGTGGCAACTATCATTAGTTAACAGTGAAAGGCATACAATGTGAACTGTAAGTACATTCGAATTCAATAAAAAAATAAAACAGATGTGTTGTTAATTTTACACTTTAGGAACACAGAAATAATTAGTAACAAAAATAATTATGAATTATGAAAGAAAATCAGGTACAAGAAAAGAAATAACAGTTAAACCCTTTGGTTCAGAAATGTTTAAATGCATAATAAAATGGCTAAATGAATAAATTCGATACAGTTTTGTATGTTAGCTGAACATGTAATACAAAATGAAGAAGAACCAGAAAAAAGTAAGTAATAACAATTTACGAAACAGATGTTTATTGTCCATTATTTTTCAAAATATATATAAAGTAACGTACCTTTATTGCACGGTTCGATTATTTTATTTACATTACTATACCATATGTGTGACTACAGATTATTTTAAATAGCAACTTAGGGAGTTTTAATTTCCTAAATGCAGGCAACATTGAGAATTTCATTCTAGATTCGCGGATAACGGAAGGTTCACTGTGACTCATCAACAGCTGTTATGATGATTAACAATTATTATAATTATTTTTGCCTAATCGAATAATAGCAGTCTTTCCGGGTATACTATGGCTCAAAAGTTTAAATATATGTAGAAATATTTTATCGAGTGGTGCATTTGGAAAGATCTCAGGTCATCTAAGTGCGCCTATCACCAGTCTAGCTTACTTTAAACCCTAGTTATTGAAGTAACATGTTGCTGTGCAAATATACAGGAAAATACTCGAATATTTATTCAAATACTTTCTACATGTAGTCAAAAAGAATAATCACTAAAATAGGACTGCAATTCCATTATCCTGGACGTCTTTGAGGATTGTTGAATAACAAATATTTTGATTATTACTCTCTGAATAATGAGGGACTTGTGGCTAAGAAATAACAGCCGCACGGCTCGATCGATCAGGGTTAAGCTACGCTTGCTGAGGTTGGTCCGTGGATGGGTGACAATCTTTACATATCAAGACCCCTCCGTGCTTCGGAAAGCACGTTAAGCCGTTGGTCCCGGCTGTCATTCATGGATCTTTGACAGTCGTTACGGGACGTCAGAAGCCCGAAAGTCTGACAACTAGTAAGGGGGTATGGTATTACTCAATAACTAGGTTGTGGAGGTCATATAGGCAGTCGCTCCATGTAAAATACTGGTATTCAGCTGCATCCGGTTAAAATGGAAGGCGACCCCAACATGGTTGGGAAAAGGCTAGATGATCATGATGATGACTCTCTGAATAATTCATAAGGAAAAGCTACAGTTCAGTCACAGATAATTTTGGAATAAATTGCAATCTTTTCTGTGTCATTGTTTACCGTTTTCATAATTCGTATGCCATAAAATGGTTCAGGATCAAGGGGACACAATACAGAACCGAATAAAACGCAAATGAAACCTACCCTTAAGCTGTAGATTTTACCGCACGCCGTGCTATAAAATGTTTATTTTTCACAACTAATACATTCCTCAACCACCGTGACCAATTTTGGCATCATCTTAACTTGATTATATACAAATAGATCTTGGTTTAGGCAACCTATTGAGACCGTCTCATTTATCCGATTCCGTCGAACAACCTGAACCTGAGCTAGGACCTGAAACAAACAATATAAATAAAGTACAATGTTTGACTTGTATCTATTGAAAGAAATAAACCAAATAATAAAATTAATGGGGACATTGAAAACTTATAATGAGATGTTAGTATCGAAAATGTTTACCTGTGTTGTTGTGGAGCTGTTATTGAAAAATTAAGAAAAAAATATATATTTTCGTCTAACTTTTGCAGAAGGCGGAAAATGAATATTGGGGTTCGAGTAGGTACAACAAGGTTTCACGAGAAATATTTACGTTAGGGGTGAGAAATTTGCGAAATTGCTGTAAAAGTAACATCATCGTTATGAAAAGCTTCACAGTGAATTGCCAGTTATAGGTCTTACTAAATATACTCGTTTTATTGAATATATTTAACAACTTCACTGTACACGCAGCAAACACAACAGTTAAATAATCGGTCGGAACCATAATTATGGATCCAGGGACCACCAAAGGGAAAAACTAAATAAGATGTAAAGCATGATTTACACAGTGCGACTTAATTTTCTGTAGCATATGCAAAGGAACAATAAAAGTTGTACCGTCTAAACACGAACACGAACCTGTTTAGACGACACAAATCCTTTGTTGCTTTAATTTTGTTGTATGCCACAGACAAGAAGCTTGCATCGTGTTAATGGGAGTGTATGGTGTTAGGCATATTACCTGAATGTCTTGAGTATCTACCACGCCTGCGGGGCTGCCGTGAGGGGCTGTCTGAGTTGTATTCAGTTTCCCGTGTCTATGGGCGGAGGAGCGGGGCCATTCCGCGACCGTGTCACACGAGGGTCTTCGTACCTGATACATTTTATTTTTTAATTAATTATCTGTCTAGCCTTTTTTCCCAACTATGCGGGGGTCGGCTTCCAGTCTTACCGGATGCGGGATGTCATAATTTTTTATTTAATATCAAAATCATTCATAAATCTTAAAATTCATTCACTGACAGACAACACACAGCATAAACCGCTGGGTTTAGATGCATGAAATTTTGCAATAGAGTTCCTTATGTAGCAAAAGTGAGCACTAAGGAAGGAATTTTGAAAATTCAACCCTTGAAGGGGTTGAATAGGGTATGAAAGTTTGTACGGAAGTTTGTTATTTTTTGACAATGGGAAATCCCATTAGGCACACAACTCTGCTTGTTAACCCTTTGAACGCCAAGCGCATATGCGTATGCTCTCTAACGCTAAGCCATTTATTTACTATTAAATAGGTACCTACAAAATGCTAGTGATAAAATGTTAAAATTAATCCTTTTACCCATTTTCTTTAATATCAGATAATAAAGTAGCACATCTATTTGTCGCCTAAACTCGTCGTTGGCGTTTTAGCGCCCGATTACGTTTGTCGCTTGTAAGCGTCATTGGCGTTCAAAGGGTTAAAAATTTGATGTGGTTTGGAATTTTATCTTCGTTGTTTTAGAAACATATAAATTAATGAAAATATCGTGATTAAATGTTATTTATCATAAATTTAGAACTACACAGTAGTTCATTGCCACTGATATTGATTGTATTGTATGGAGACCTTTGACATTTTAATCGGGTTGTCAAAGGTCGTTATGCGACAAAAATACTTTAAAACGATCTTCAATGTCAAATAACCGATTGACGTCATCAAAGCATTTCTACATTTTTACGCATGTTTTCCTCCAATTTGTTCTATTTTGAGTCTCATTTGGTAAATTTTCTTTTTTTTTCGGTAAATAAACGTATTTTCTTTCTTTCTCCCGAAAAACGGGATGCAAAGGCATCATCTGCCTAGCCCATTCCCAACTATATTGGGTTCAGTTTCCAGTCTAACCGGATGCAGCAGAATATCAGTATTTTATATGGAGCGACTGTCTATCTGACCTTCACAACCGAGCCACTTAAAGTGATTGTAAAACTTTTAAGGCTTCTGACTACCCTTAACAACTTTTAAAGTAAAAATAAGCAGAATATTACTTCTTAAATGAACTTGAAAACCTTACCTTTCCCTAGATCTCGATCTCGATCGTCGCCTCGACCTCGGCGAGTAAGGCGATCGCCTAGAACGCGGCGAGTACCGACTGTCGGGCGAATACCGAACCGTTTCTGGCGAATATCGACTGTCTGACTCACGGGCGAATACCGACTGTCGGGGGAAAAGTGTCTTTCGCCGTATCTGTGAACGATGGCAATTTGTAATTAAAAAAATAACATCACAATCGTCGAAAAAAACGATAGGCATGCCTAAGCATTGTTTTTTTTAAAAATATTGGATTAGTGTGCCCCGAAAGTATCCGGTGAAAATATTAAAATACCCTGTTCAGGTTAAATTCTTACGTAATTATTATTCATTACAGGAAATCAGTAACATATTCCATACATCGATGGGTCCTACGTATAAGGGCCAATGCAGCATTTTGAGCATTTTCACTTTTTTGTATTAAATGCTTCCTTTTACTGTATTTGATTACGTGCACTAAAAAAAAAAATACACATTTATAGGTGAAAATACTATTTTTTGTGAAAATGCTCAAAATGCTGCATTGGCACTTATACGTAGAACCCATCGACATATGTGTGCATGCGTGTAA
>OX451390.1:10313141-10425402 GCA_949629135.1 Eremobia ochroleuca | reverse complement strand
TATAAGGTCCCATTAAAATAGTTGGACAAATTTTAATACAGCGTTCAGTACGTCTAACCAAAGATATCCAAGCAAAAAAAAACAATGATTAAAGTGATTTTATTTTGATCGAAAATAATAAATTGTTCGGCACCACAGCCGGCACTCTAGAATAAACCCATCCTTATGGGTAAGTACTTGCACTCGGGCGGCCAGTACTGTTAGGGCCGACACATATGGCGAGGTGTCAAACAAAAATCAACATTGTGAGCCTTAAAATAAAGTCGAAAATAAATAACCTAAGACGCGCAATTTGAAAACAGGCTAATATTGGGGGTGAATAAACTTTCCTTGAACACATGATTATGAACCGTCTAGGTACGAAAAGAAAAGATTCTAATTTCCCATCACACTTTACCAGGCTTTGGACTGTCTAATTGCGTGCTGAACTGTTATCAAAGTATTAAAGCAAATGCAGAAAGTTGTAAACAAACAAGCGCGCAGTGGATACAATGTAGTGTTATGAATCTTTTTTATTTATTTAAAGTTCGATAACAGTAAAACACTGAATCAGTCATGGTTAAAAATTAGAATCAGCCCTATTTACACTAATTAATATAAATACTACTTACTCTACGACGATAGGTGGATAGGTACGTAATTACATTCATTGTTGAACGTGCCTACCGTTTTGAGCGATGCACTTGCGAGCGCGTTTAATTTCTTTGCACTATTAAAAGAGTGTCACTTTCACTTTTTATTGTTTCAAATGCGAGGGTGATTCGCGTACATAGCTCATTCACGCTGGCTATTAAGTGTCCATTTTCACCGTACAATAAATCTTTAGCACGACCCCAGAAATAAAAATCAAGCGGAGTCAAGTCCAGGCTCCTAGCAGGCCACGGGACAGGACCACCCCGACCAATCCACCGGTCTCCGAACCGAGAATTGAGATAGTCTCTTACGTTTCCAGCGAAGTGTGCTGGCGCGCCATCATGCTGGAAGTAGAGGTCACGCCAGACTACCAGGGGTACATCTTCTAACATTGTTTCAACATCGTTACGTAACAAGTCTATGTACGTATTATTGTTTAAACGGTTAAGAAACAGGCCCTAAAACTTTATTGTCTAGCACTCCTACCCACACATTTACACTAAACCGTGTTTGGTAATAATCCGGTCTCACTTTATTTGGGTTAATAGTTGTCCAGTAATGGGAATTATGTATGTTAAATAACCCAACACGTGTAAAAGTACATTCATCAGTCCAGAGAATGTGACGTTGGGGTTGTTGCAGTAGCCACCTACAAAATGTTAATTTGTTCAGTTCTTGCACACGAGTGCAATGATATGGGTGGTGGCCTTTATCACGAAGGAGCTTCTTCCACACGTAAAAATCGCTGACGTTGAATACACGACCGGCATCGGCAGTGCTCGCCGTGGGGTGTATTCTAAAGAAATCTAAAACGTCTTCTTCAAGGCGCACCGGATAGCGCGGTCTTCCTGCGTCAACCGCTGGTGGCATGAAGGTGCCACATTCACGATGGCGCTGTACTGCTCTCAGGATTATGGTGAGGCTCGGCCGCCTTCCAAATCTTTCTTGATAAAGGATTTGGGCTTGTCGTAAGCTTTCGTTGCACTCACGATAACACAGGACCATTTCCAAGTATTCTTGGTTGCTGTACGCGTAATAAGGCATTGTTGTCGATTGTGATAACTACGTAACAACACACACGCAGACTTTCATGTAACATGTTCTGTTGGCTCGGTTGCGCGACGAAAACTGAAATGGCTTCATTGTCAATTTGTCATATTTTACGTCAGCGGCCCTTCGCCCCGGGCATCCCCGCGGTGAAGGGCTATGTTAGAGTGAGATGGCATGAGTTGAACAATGAAACCGGCGGGTGGTGACATGGCCACGTGCGCCTGGACCATTATTTCGTAGAATCAGAATTTATGAGATAGCAGACATGGATGTGTTTATGCATTGGGTAACCAAAATGTTTAGTGCATTTTCGCTAACTGATTTTTTTTTTTTTTAAAGTATCTAATGCATTTTTCTTATTTTTTTTTTTACCATTGTCCTTATTTTGGTGGTCTGAATGATTTGTAAAAGTTTGTCCACCTATTTTAATGGGACCTTATATTGTAATATAAAGTTAACGTTATAAATAATTTAAATTATAATAAAGATCGGTGGTTTGTTGTAAAGGCAATGAAACAAATGTCTCAACAAGTTGGCATTTTATTTACAATGACATTGAAAATATAGCTAACATCTAAGAATCTACTAATAAATTTTGATTGTTTTAAACAAGAAGTATAAAATCTAAATCACAAGATTTTTTTTTTCAACATTAATCAGATCTTATTTAAAAGATATTACAACTTTCCCGGTGAAATATCTGTCATGTAAAGACTTGAAAGGAAAACAATTTCACAACCCAAACAATATATAGAACAGAAACACATTGCAGTAACCGAATAAACAAACTTGTTGAATTTCATCCCAGCCCTTAGACTATTGTGCTTAAATAGATAAATATAGAAACTAAAACGTTTATGTTTATTTAAAACATATACATAGTTAATAACCTTCGAAAAATAGTAAATATGTTATAGATTACTCTTACACTAAACATACATTAATGAATAAAGAAAAAAACATTAGTATTCAAATGACAAGGAACTTGAATATCTCGCATAGCACTGCGGTCTGCTATCTATTGCGATAAAACTCGTTTTAAAAGTGTCTAACGAACAAGAAATCTTATAGTATGTTACAAGTATAATATTTATCACTGATCATGATATGGTTTTGGCACAGTGAAAACTCAACTAATAACAAAATTGAAAATACCTAGAGAGCAAAGTTGAAGTCGTGTATACTGCTAAAAGTGTGTAACAATGGCAAGATCACATTAGCGTATCTACTATTATTCGGTTATACATAAACTACAACGGTTTAGTGGATGTGTTTGTGCAGAAAAAGATACAGAATCGTTGACACATTACAAAGCAAACTAGGTGCTCAAACACCGGGTTTCGGTACATTTGACAAATCATAGTTAGCTTTAACATTAAGACTTATATAAAACATTGTGCGCAGTTAAAAAAAAGATCATGGAAATTGAAGTATAAAATCGATCACATAATTTATAAATAAGTAGTAAAACACATCTATTGGTAGACATGGCACTTTGTATATTTAGCCATTGACAAAAAATGGGTAGAAGTTAAAACGAAGATTACTATAATAAGAGATTATATTGGGATCTATGCCCGTATGTCAATTCATAAAATACATGACTATAAAAATCCTCATAAAGATCAATCACTTTTACATAGTATACCAACATTATATAAAACATACACAAAGGAGTTACACAAATTAGATATTGGCGTAAGAATAATAATTCCATCGACAAGTCACAAACGAAATTCTATCTGCTTCTAAAATTATGACGAAACCTATTAGTACTCTTAATATTTAAACTATAGTAAATACAAGGAGCACTGACAGAACTACTAAAATTACACAGATATTAAGGCGCATTTAGACAATTATTTATTGAACGTTACTACGCTTATTATTAAAAACTTTAAAGCAGTGCATGCTTAACAATCAAGCGATGATTTATTATGACAATAGTTCGAAAACATTAACAAACAACACACGTTGATTGGCTCCTGCCTAACTCGGAGGCGCGTCACTTAGTTACCAACAAGTCAGATCATCAACTAGTATTTGGGTCAAGATAAATAAGAATTATTTCAATATTAAAAAAAAAACGATTTTTAGAAAGAAAAAAAAAGGCGATTAAAATACCTTCCTGTCCTGTTTCTTACTGAGATACTCATTGAATACTTTCATACCGCACATTATATCGCCGCGCCACGGCGTTGATTGGCCTTTATTCATGTTACAAATCTCAATAGTGTTACGGAACGGAAGATTGATTCTAGACAAACACAATATGATATCAGACTTATAAGATTTATTAGGCCAATTTTCATAAACATGAAATGGAAAATTGGTAAACAATATATTATGTAATTAATAAATGCTATGAAATCATTAGCAACACCATGGCACGGATTCGCAGACTAATTTAATAAGCTGTGATAAAAAAAACAAAATCCCAGTGTAAGTTATGGACGGAAGATACATAGAAAACAGCTATTAAAAAAGTTGAATTGGACTTTTCCAAAAAGCACTCGCATCTTCGCCACCCTTCCCCACATAAATAGACATTAAAAACGATCACATGAACACAAGTAGCTTCGAATTACAGTAACTAAATAAAATCCTAATTGGAATGTTCATTAATTTTGTGTAAAAGCTTTGCAAATACATACTATGCATATTATGATAATCTACTAAGTACTTACCATTGATGTATAAAATAGATAAGTACATCAACGCTAATAAATGAATATAATATAAAACAAGTGCTCTTCGCTCCCTGTTTGTTCAAATACAATCGAGATAAACAATTATATTTCTGTATAAAAATATACTGAAGAAATGGAATGTAAAAAGTTTGACAATTCATTTCAAATATGCCAAATTATCATTCACTTCGGAATGTTAACATTTTAGACTTCGACATTTGTCGAGGAAAGTTCATTACATAACAAGGGAAATTTTGCTAAAAAGGCTGGTTTCAACATTGATTTCAAACATAGCACAAGCTGCACGTGATTACTGATCAGTTTTTGTTTTATACATAAAGTATTTAAAAAGGAAAAAAAATGAGATTCATCGAATCTGTACATGATACGCTCTTATGTAATAAATTGGGCCGTCCGCAATGTAGCAGGAAGCTAGGCACAATAAAACAGTAATGTGTATATTCAAACATAACTAATCTTCGTTTCAAGATTTATTATGCGTTACACTTACATAAATCCCGTGTCAGCGATACTGTGATAACACCTTTTACATCGTTTATACCCAATAAACATTTTCTCTATTCTACTGCTACGGAGAAACAACATATTTTATCAAATGAATAAAACGTCGTTAAAATTTATCTTAAATTTTACTCAAAACAGTGGAAAATTGAAAATGCGGCGGAAATTACCTACATCAGGGTTTTACTGAAAAAAACTAGCTATCACTTTACAATTTCAGTCTTGCGTACAGATCTTTCACTCTTACCGACAAAGCAATAAGTTGAGTTGCGCAAAATATTGTTGGATTAAATCAAAAAATGTAGCTAAGAAATGGAGATGATACTTTGCGAAAACACTATTTTACAATCGTTTTAAACGCGGAGTAATAACAACATTGAATCAACAGTGCATATAGGTAAGATATCATAAATCACTACTTAACAGGTATTTGAATATGACAGTGGATATATAGGACTTAGCTTTAGAATCACAAAACTTACGCTAGGCATAGCATAGGTGATCATTTAACAAACTTTAAAACAACTACTTTGAAGGGTCAAATAGAATAATCACAATACATGTCGTCACTACAGCAATTTCGTTAACCAGTACCTAATTAGGTACTCCAAATGGATATGGGATGTAAGAAGCGGTTCAACATTCTCATTGCCTAATATACTTTATCATATCCAACCATTATCATTTAAGTGTAAATATTCGTCACTTTATTCATTTGTAATTCTAACGAATTTTGCAACAGACCTTATTTTTATGTGATTTGTCAGTATCACCATACCTAAGTAATAACTATTTAGTCAGTATCTTTTAAAGAGAACATTTTATTATCCTACCTAATTAGTTTGATTCACTTCGAAATGCATTTAAAAATTAAATTTGAAAATTCGTAAAAAGATTCATGGTCAAGAGTTAATAATATAATAGATATACATACATGTTGATGTTAAAGTGTTATTTGACATCAAAAGATAGGTCTATCAAACAGGAGATACATGTATTATGAAAAATGTAGAATAGGAATATCAATGATGAGTTGGAGAGGTAAGCTTAGTGTAACTCCATAATATTTTGTTATCTTTGACTACAGTTATCATATTATTCATAAACATTAATCCAATCAAAATGGTACATAGCTTTATGCAAGCAGAAATGATAGATGACTAGACAAAATGTCTTATAAACAGTTCGTTGATTTTTAATCATTATGTAACATGCTTACAATATGGTTTTATAAGCACTGTCCCACATAGATTTTGAGAAGCATTGATTTAAAGGAAAATATGGCATAAAGGCTTCACGATAATTATAGCAATGACACGAATCTCAGACGCGTCTCTTAGCAACTGGTTTGACAATGAATTCCAATTAATTGTGATATCTACCAATTTAACAAGCATTACACCGAATGGTGCTGCAATAACAGGATCGCGTCGAACTTAGTCATTTCGAGACCATTTAAAACCTACTATATAAGGTACCTTTCTAGGCAGGTGTAACAATGGCAATCGGAAGGTGAGCAGACAAACAATATAGCTATTGTTTGCCTGAGGCGTTAGCATTGCGACTTGAGCTGCTGCTGCTGTTAAGCGCCATTTTCTTCATTTGTCTGATGACCGTAGTCGCATGGTATGCCTGTTTCCAGCGCGACTTGGCGAAGTTCTTCTTGAGTTGCTCAGAAACAGTACCATGGATGTTCTTGTTGCTGGCAGCGTTTCCTGAAATCCAAGGATGATCCAAAGCTTGTCTGAAACAAAATATTTATTTTTGAGCAAGGAAGGATCAATTCCCAATATGCACATCATACTAAATTAATTTCCGTAGTTCATGATCAGATTCAATTCTGGATTTGAACGGTCTGTCAAAATAGATTAGATTGGTGTTTTTATGTTGCCCTGACTCAAAGAATGACTAACAATAACCCAACACATTGTATGAGGAATGCTAAACTTCTTCATTATGACATGATTACAATGTCTTTGAATATGTTATGAATGTGCTAGCTCAACTGCATAAATCATACAGTAAGAATTTGTCACATTATTGCAGGCTTATTAATGCTAAGGCATCTTGTGGTTTTGAGGGGCTCGTGGCTAAGCAATAACAGCCGCACGGGTCCATCAATCAGGTTAAGCTACTCTTGCCGCGGTCAGTCCGTGGATGGGTGACCATTTTTACATACCGGAAGAATGAAGGGCTGTTAAAAACCTATTTTGTTCACAAGCCAGGAAGCACAAACAAGGCCAGACAGTTATTCAGAAATGGGAGTAAGTCTCTCCTTGGGAGGTAAGTAGCCGAAAACCAAACAATTTTTTTTTTTTTTCAAAATGTGTGAGTTTTTTTACTGTATGGACTACAACAGGTTTTAAAAGTCGAATGGAGTAGCAGCCTATGACACAGAAATCTATTTTTTTAATACTTTAAGTGAAATTAACCTATTACCTACTTATTTGAAGTAAACTTTATAAACTAAATAAAAATTAGATAAGATTTCAACTTATATGCACCTTACTCTACGCGCGGAAATATCAATGAATTCGTAGCGACATTTAATCTGTAAATTTAATGATGAAAAAAAAAATTTTTTGTGAAAAAAAAAGAGTCCATTCACATTTTATACCTTGTTTTTGTACAGACAGTAAAAAAAGTCAGCCAGTATACTCTAAACTCAGTAAGTAAACATAATGAGACATGTGTTGTTAGGTGAACATAATTATAATGATAAAATATGGTAAGTTACTATTTATTCATGACTGTTGTGGCAAAAGAAAAATTTACTACAGGGAAAAATAATAACTATAAAATAGGTACCAGATGTTGGCCAAATGTTTTAACCTCATCAACTATTCAAAATATTGTTGTGATTTTAAAATAACAAGAATTATTTTTATGAACATTTTTAGAACTAGCTGTGCCCATGACTTTGTTCGTGTGCATATTGGACTTCATGGGTTTTTATTTTTTTTTGCATTGAACCCTAATTCTTTTTTAACTAAGCGAAGTTACTCCTTATAACATCAGCTATCTAAAGCTAGTGAAAGTCCCGCCAACAGACAGACAAAAATTTATTTAATTGTTTTCTTCTTATTTTTCCAACTCCAGATAATTTTATCCGAAGAATAATTTTGAATGTTTGACAATTCTTCCATACAAAAACTGTCAAATGACAATTTTATTCCACAGATAAAAATTATCTGTTAATTGAAAAATCGGCCCTCAGTAATGGTACTAAGGGCTGATTTATATTATGATGAGTATATATGGATATACTTTCATATACATTTAGTAAAAGCTGTTGTTTTAACATTATACAGTATGTTTGGTTAAATGAGGGATAAACTTTAAGGGAGTGTAGTACTCACGAAAATGTACAACTTTTACAACGGCATCATCTCCGAAATATGAAAAAATAAGATCTGCCATTCCCTACTACTAGTGTTATGCGACAGTAAAATGTATGGAGCAGTGGTTTTATTTCTCGATTCCGATTTTGGTCTCATAGTAAAGTTGGTTCAATTTCATGAGTACTAAACTACCTTTAAGTATGTCCCTCATTTAACCTAACACACTGTATATTTGTATAGATAGTAGTAACCGTCATCCTTTCTTATGAAAACCTGCCCTGGGTAGTGTCAGTCCACAACTCAGTCACCTTTTTTTTGATTGACATGTAAAAGTGTTTGTACAAACCTACTTACAGAAAATAAATCATTTATCATTTATCATTTATCCTTTACTTAACAAGTTAAAATCCTACTTCCTATTAATATTACAGTGGACCCTCAGTAATCCGGGCCCTTTCTGATCCGGCACCCCCTGTAATCCGACATGTAGACATGACATGTCTTGTCGACATGTCTTCGCTAATGTAGATCTTCACTAAATTCCAGACTATAGGGGGCCTTATAGGCAGTACTATATAATCCGACAAATTCAATAGTTCGACACTGCCCTGCAAAACGTTTGTCGGATTACTGGGGTTCCACTGTATTGTGTACTCTACAATCTGACAAATTCGATAGTTCGACACTGCCCTGTATACGTTTGTCGGATTACCGGGGGTCCACTGTATAAATGTGAAAGTTTGTGAAGATGTTTGTTACTCAATCACATGTAAGCCGTTGAACTGATTTGGATGAAAATTGGGACATTGATAGACCATTTCTTGGATTAACACATAGGATACTTTCTATCCTGGTAGTCTTCCCTTGGGATAATAGTTGAAAGTTACTTTTTATACAGGCGAAGCTGCAGGCAAAAGCTAGTTTAATATAAATAAGATGGAGAAACCATAGTCTCAGTTAAATTAAGTACAAACATATGTAGGTAGGTACATAAACATTGTGTAACAATGCCAAAACCTTCAAATCATTGAGGTTCTGGCATTGTTACACAATGTTTACTTCATTAATATGTGCATTAATTGATATATTTTAAGAGATAATTTTTAAAAGAAACATTTTCAAGTTTACAATCTGTGAGTACTTTGGTACATTTTGACTATGATATATTAAATGTTCTGTTTAAAATAGGTTTGAGATATTATTATTTATTTTTTATTTATAAGATATTAACATTATTATTTATTTATTAATTTAAGATATTATTATTTATTTATAAGAATTATAGACCATACTAATGTTAGTATGGTCTACAATTACAATTCTTAATTAATACAGGGGTCCATGTCACCGGTTTGCCTAGGATGCATCTTTATTAAAATATTAGACCAAATAGTAGTTAACCTTGAGCAACAAAGCTTTTCTAATAAATTTAATAATGACATTTAGCAAAACTTAAAATTATTATCAAAAATCTCTACATACAAATAAATAATATTAAAAATTATAGTCATTTGTACTAGTTATTGAGGCACACATGCAACAGGCAATAATACCTCAATGATATGAAATATAAGTATGATTGGAGGCTGTGTATGTTTCAAGAATTCTATGAGACTTACTTGCAAGTGTATCTCTTGTCCACATCAACACACATTAAATGCCGGATAAAATCTTTTGCAGAGTCACTAATATCATCCCAGTATGGCGAGTCAAATTCAAAGTCTCCCTTCAAGATCTGAGCGAACAAGTTGGCATCATTCTCATCATAAAATGGAGGATATCCGCACAGTAGAATGTATGATATTACTCCTATGCTCCACACATCCACAGCCTTGCCATAAGGCTTCTGGGCCAACACCTCAGGAGCCACATATCCAGGTGTACCACATGCTGTGGCCATAATACCAGAGTCTTCTATCTTAGACAATCCAAAATCACTGATCATGATCTTACTATCCTCATCAGCACTGTAATACAGCAGATTCTCTGGTTTCAGATCTCTGTGCACTACTCCTTGGGAGTGCATGTAATCTACTGCTTCCAAAACTTGCCTAATTAGATTGGACGCATCTTTTTCGGTGTAAGAGCCCTTCTCAACGATTCTATCGAACAGTTCGCCACCTGTGACAAGTTCCATCACAAGGTACACTTTATTTTTGTCTTCGTATGTCTCGAGCAGCTGGACAATATTCGGATGGGAAAACATTTTCTTCTCGGCACCCTCGCCTTTGGCTTGTTCGCTAAACCTTTTCAAGACACGAATTTCATTTTCTAATGAATCTTCCTTGCCTTTGAGGGCCTTCTTGTCGATAATTTTACAAGCGAACATCTGCCCGTTTTCTTTGCTCTCTATCAAACGTACCTCGGAAAATGCTCCTGTGCCCAGTAGATCTTTGACGGCGTACTTGTCTTCGATTGACGGCTGCTTCTCTGAATCTCTTCCATCTTTTTTGGACTTCCTCCCGAAATCTTTTTTGCCAAAAAGAGGCATCTTCGCGCCCCACACTCGCAGATGTTGAACTACACTACTACTTAATAAATATCTACATACACACTGTAGAATGTAGATAGGTATGTCGAGACTAGCTCGACAGAACAATAATCTTGCTCGGTTGGATTCACGAATGTTGCGCAGGGCGCCCAAGGTCAGACGATTTGTCAAAAATCCGTTATGCGTTTTATTCCACGTTATCTTCATTATTAGAAATAGTTTGTGTTAAAACAGCGGCATTTTCACGTATTTAGTTACAAAGTTTTCATCACATCCATATTTATTTAAGCAGTTAGTGAGGAATAAAGCTGAATCTTATTTTAAAATACAATTTGTTAACGTGTGATAACAAATGCGGTTAGGTAAAATAAAACGTAAACTTATCACCAACATGTCACACTCGCGACACACATTACCCCACTCAAAATCAAGTTTGCACTACAAGCAATTGATCAAAATGAATTTGTTCATGTAGATATTATTGGTATTCAATATTCTGCGTCTCTTTTCTATAATGAAACAAAGACGAGTTACGTAATTGCATAAAATAATTACTTCCATAGGCGACAGCGGGCCATGAAGTTCTATTTATTTATCTACTTAATTAATTTAGTCTTGATAACTTGAACAAGTAAAACACAGTTTGCAAAATAATTATGTATTTTAAAAATTGGTAACGGCGTTTAATTTATTTTATAATTATCACGTTCGTGTTCTACGGTTCTTCCCCTCAGACATCAATAAAATATAAATTAATATAACTATTAACGATGTAAGAATAATTTTATCGACATTTAAAAGAAGACATAGGTAATAATAATAAGAATGTTTCGCTATATCTAGATTTTCACAGGGTCTCTCAGTCTCAACTCATATCAGCACAGCACGTACCTGTACCTACTGATTACCTACGTCCTCGTCCTCCTATCGAAATGTTATTTTTAGTTCTTTAATTGATTAATTACGGCGATTTTAACTAAGCGTTAAGTTTGGTAAAAACTTAGATAGGTACCTACCTACCGTGAATTTTTAACATTGCTGAGTAGGTATCAGTGTATGATGGTTAGTAGGTAGATCAGTCGATCAGTCAGATCAGTGGTGCTAAAAAAACTACATAGAAATTATATCAGGTAATATGATGCGGAATACCTACTATTAAATACTTAATAATAAAATTTTGTCGATGTTTTCTACAAGTGGATAGAGCGTTCTACGTTTCTTCAACTCGTATCTGGCATCCCCAATTTACTTTTTCCCAACCCCTGACTACGTTTTTCCTTGTCTATGCTTCCACCCCCTGACGTCACTGTGAAAATCGACCAATCCCATCGGGCGCAGTATTCGATGGCCCATAGAAGCGGCATCACTACCGCGCTTCACTTTGTACCTTATCTTCTAAATGTTTTCGTTGTGCGACAATATGTGCCGTTCCAAAATCATCCTAGCTGTGATTAAAATTGTTTAACATGATCAGTGTCATCATTTTGCCACTGTGAAAAATCATTTCCATTTTATTTTGTCTCAAGTGTATTAGTTTTCTAAAATATCGTGAGGGGGTGGTGCCGTGATGCCAGTTCGTAAGCAAGGTGAATTTCGATATTCAGATATCGACGTTTATGGTCTATAGTGGTCGTGTTTAGTCCGTGCTGTCATTGACTTACTATTTAATTTGCACAAGGGGTTGGCAGCGCTCGGCGCAGCACCCTTTTGTTGATCCGTATCGATAATATGAGGGTTGTAAAGCACCCGCTCCTGCGTTCCATGCCTAGTATGCTACACCTACCTCTTATTTAACCTTCCTGTATTAAAACTATATATCCCTTATTGTTTCGTTTTATTGCTACCACATAGAAAACATGCCCTTCGTTTCAATAAAATGTAGGTCGAGCATAATATAGCCTACTCACTCCACCACTCACACATCCAACTCAAGCGCTTTATTTAACTTTGCTGTTGCTAATACATTTTATGTCATTTTATTCTAAGTAGAATGCCTAAATTACCCTCAAACTTTAATGTCTCCGTAACCTTGCCTGGTATGTAATAGTTGTCTAATAAATTTTGAAAACAAGAAGTAAACATGACCCAGTTTCAATGTTGCCTATTTTTACCGAAGACGAATCAATGTGCCCTTTGTTGATGTATTGCTGTTGGTGTCACAGAGGCCCACCGAGCATTAGAATTGCTGGAAGACTACCACAGCAAACTGGTGAAGCCGCAGGACCGACAACTTCGCCTTGCCATCGAGAGAGTCATTAGGATTTTTAAATCACGTCTTTTTCAAGCTCTACTTGGTGAGTCAATAGAATTAATATACTGCTTTTTTGTGACCTATAGGTACTGTACGTTATATATAAGGAACTCTAAATTGTTCTAATAAGAGCTGAGTTGAGATCGCTTTACATTACGTCACTTAACCCTAGTAGCAGGAATAGTACGACACCATACCGACCCGACTCTAAAGTGTATTATGTAGGTATACTTACCATACGTACCGGTTTTAATAACTCGAGTGACCTACATTATTACGCAGGTATTACATCTACCTGTCTCAACTAGTGATACTTTTCTGGGGTGAATCGAACAGGGAAAGTTACGACACAGGAAGGATATCCCTTGTTTTGTCGTTATTTATGAGTCAGACTAAAGCTAGTTTATATTACGTTCGATACTCGAACCTTTCATAGGTAGTGACTGGGTTAGTAGGTAGGTGTACGAGTATCATTTTACTGGCACCGGATATTAGGTAGATACATTTCTGAAGGCACAAAGACACATAAATAAGCTAATAGACTGTTAAAAATGTAACTGATGTCATTGGAAAATTGAAACAACAACAGCTATGAAATCACTTTACAACAGTTTAATTTTAACAAGTTTAAAACAGGTTTATTTTTAATTGATTTCTAGTGGAGTCAAGGGCCCCAAAGTACTTTCAAGCATACGTTTTCCAGCCCTCAAGTTCGGAATATAGGTAGGTAGAAGGTACCTGCCGGGGTGATAAATCTTTGACAGGTTCATTCTGTCCAGCCAGAAATCCTGGTGAGGATACTGCCATAATGTTGCACAGGCCATCAGAACCAATTGTGTCTTAACGTGATTTGAATGAGATCACCGCCAACTGTGCCGCCGGCACTTGTAGACTTTCCTAATTGTCGCCACAGGCTACCAGACAAATACAACCATGCCAGGAAATCTTCCCGCCTTCTATTATGGGTATCCCTGATTTCATTCAAATCGTTCTAATTAAAACGTTTGAATGCTTAACTAACCCTTCCCATCCCTTCCTTTAAGTGGTGACAATAAGGTGACGTCACGTGGATGGGTATACCTACCTACAACAGCCTCTTCTGTGAAGGGGTCACAGGAGTGCCGGTTACAGGGTAGGTAGGTACTCGACGTATGTTGAACGTCGCGCGGTGTGTCTCAGGGTACAGTCATGGGACCCGTAATGAAATTAATCATACGAGAAAATATTAAGACTGAATCAGATTCCTCATGTATGCCGAAGCGGAAGATACATTTTTCTTTATCATGAAAAATTATATTTACATATATACTTACATAGGTACTGTACTTTCAATTGCAGTCTTACCTATCTTACCAAGGGGTATCATGTTACCCAGTAACAGGCTTGTGGGGGTTAGATAGGCTTCATGTAAAATACTGGTATTCAGCTACATCCGGTTAGACTGGAAATCGACCCCATAGTTGGGAAAAAAGCTAGACAGATTGATTGACTTTCAACTGCCCAATATCTAACCCACGCTTAGCAAGCGTTAACCCCCTTGAATAATTGGTGTTCCAAAAATGATCAAGAATAAAGAAGCAAACACCCCTTTTGAATTAGCCGTTAGCTTTGAACTTCAGTTCGACTTTGAAGTTCAGTGGTCGAAGGGACCGATTCAGCTCGCTATGCTATAAATATACGGAACAGGCGCGTGACCGCACATCGCGTCACTGGCGCTCTTGGATCTTCCTTGACCACGACACTGCTATTGTGATACGATATATTTAGCCGGTTGTAATGAACAGTACACTAGTCTAGTATATCTGATATCAACAACACGAAGGTCTCTACCCGCAGAATGCTGTTGGATATGTTATTTGTAAGCAGTATTTCTGTGTGTCACGTATTCTATATAGAATATCTAGGGCAAATCGTTCCATGAAATGCAAAATAATTAAATAACTTTGAGATAATCTTAGGTGTCAGCCTGTTTCTTGTGGGCCGGAAATCTTGCTTTGGAGAGAAGATTTTATCCCGTCTCATTTATATTACTAGACAATCAGACAGACAGGTCTAGATGAAGTTCACGTATGTAAGCATAATGACAACAACTTTATTTTAAGTAAGTCCTTCATAATGTAAATTATACCTAAGTACCTAATAAGGTGGTGACTGATATGGTCAAGCCTGATTACTTAAATGTTAATAAAAACTGGTCAAGAGCGAGTCGGACTCACGCACCGAGGGTTCCGTACCATTGTATTTTTTTTTTTTTGGAAAGTGTGCTGTTTAGAGACATCGTTTTATTTTTCCTGTAATTTTTACATAATCTTTTATCACATTGAATAATTTCAGATTTTTCTCTATGCAAACTTCGGAGATAAGGGGGGGGAATGGTATCTTTTTTGTACATTTTTCATCAAAAGTCGAAAACTAGGCGGCCTAAAAAATAAAGAAATTAGTGTTTGAGAATGAGCAAACAGCACTTTTTCATATGATACCCTACATGCCCTAGTAGCCCCACTTCGAATTTTTAAGACACCCCCCTTTCAGTCCCTATTGCAAAAAATAAATATATTTTTATTTATTTCTTATTTACAAAATAGTTGGGCAAACGTCATCTAAAACGATTTCAAATTTATAGCATTAGTAGTTCTTGAGATATCCAGCTGTGACAGACGGACAGACCGACTGAGTCGCAGCATAAGGGTTCCTTTTTACCATTTTGGTACGGAACCCTAAAAATGGTTCTTGTGCTTAAAACTTACTGATATTATAGTAATAAGACCCTATAAAATCTAAGCACCTATAAAGACTTAAGGTGTGAATAGATGACCTACTTCTCAGAACGTAGGTATAATGGAGTGCCTTCAGACGGTCTAAATCAACACACAATCCCTAAGGCTTATTTTGGCAATCTCCATGCTGCAGGGTATTTGCGTAACACGCTATCAGTAGCAATGGGTTTCATTTTGACAGTTCAACAACATTCATTGCGTTATTTACGTTGTTGAGCAAACACATTTTGCGAACATAGGGAGCAATGGATTAGCAATAAGATTCAAAATTATTCAAATTGAGAGTGTTACGCAATGAAGAATGTTAACTAATTTTGATTATTAGCACTCCATATTCTCTGTCAAAAATAAAAAATACTAGTGAAAGAATTACTTCGATACGTCAATTAGTTTCCGATTTAGAAGTAAAAGAAGTTGTAACCGCAGGACGCGGGCTGCCGGTGACGGTGTGACGTCATCGTACAACACGCTCAGTCTGGTCTGGCTCACTCAGTCCGCTCGCGGTCGCGGCCGTGCCGTCGAAATTATACTTAAATGCTTTTAAAAATGTCCAATCCAAATACTAGGAAATCATGTGTTGTGCCTAAATGTAAAAATACAACTACCAATTCGCCGGAAAAGTTGTTTTTTATAGTTCCAAAGGACGTTAAAATGCGAAAAAAATGGATAAAAGCTATTTTAGGTGGATTTTCCGATTGCCCTTTTTCGAATCCTTCATCCATTTTATTAATCGAATAATATTTACTATTATTAGACTATTAACGGACGAAAACACAACAAAATACTGCGCAAGCTATTACACCTACTATAACCGCTGGCGACTTGATATTGGATGTACCGGAAAGTTCTGTCGGTTTTTGTAAATAAAACTCGTGGTTAGTTCTTAAAGCTATTATTTATTTATATTTTAATCAATTACATATTGTCCCTGATTTTCTACTACCTTCTTCTATCTGTCTACTAGCTTGAAGATCCCGTTGTGGTAGAACGTTTTGTCCTTTGACGTCAAAAACTCTTCAACTGCCGCTAGTACCTCTCGATCATTTTCAAATATTTTGCCTTTAAAAAAAGAGCTTAGCGACCTGAACAGATAAAAATCTGATGGAGCAATATCTGGAGAGTTAGGCTGACCCCACATTTGGCGTGCGCGATCCTCGGGCGTGCGAGTAGCGCGAGGACTTCCCATCCTAGTTCAGATATTTTTAGTTGTGTGGTCTTTGAAATATGCGGCCTAGCATTGTCGTGATGTATGATTACTCCTTTTCTGTTGGCCAAATAAGGTCGTTGTTTTTAAATTTCTTCGTTTAATTTATTTAACTGGTTGCAATATTTTTCGGTGGTAACAGTCTCTTGTGGCCGCAGCAGTTCATAATACAAGGGTCCCTTATGATCCCACCATATACATAACAGCTGTTATATTTGGTGTGAATCTGGTTTCGGCATAGAAGGCGCAGGTTGTCCTGGTTTTAAATAAACTTTCTTTCTTGATACGCTATTGTAGACAATATACTTTTCATCACCCATAACTAATCTTTCCAAAAATGGTTCAATTTTGTAACGAGCAAGATGTGAGGAACATACCTCCGTATTATTCTGTCAACCAAGTTTTTTCCGATAGTTCGTGCGGTAGTACCCACTGGGAATATTTTTGTACCTATCATAAACGATGAATATGGTCCGAAACAGTTTGCTGAGCTACACCTAGTCTTGAACCGATTTCTGATGTTGTAAGAAATGGATCTTTTTGTAAAATCGCTTCCAAAACGCCGTTATCAATTAAGGATGGTCTTCCAGAACGAGGTTCATCGTTAATACTTAAATCCTCTTTTCTGAATTTCTCAAACCATCTTTGACATGTACGTTACACACTCGAGTCCAAAAACACTACACACATTTCTACAGGCTGTAGCAGCGTTATTTCCCTTCTGGAACTCATAAAGTATGACAATGCCTCAAATGAACTTTATCGTTGGCACTCATTTTGACACTGCGGCTACTCAGAAGCGAATGACAAATTATTGCGCAATACGTGTATTTATAGTCCGTAACCCAGAAATTATGACGCAATATTATTCAATACTTTTAACGTAGGTATTGGTATAGAGAAAAATTTGAAAAATTTCTATATACTACCAAAACCGACAGAACTTTCCGATACACCCAATACTAAGCGGGCCGCGGCCCGCGCGGCGCGTTGTAAAATGACGTCACAAGCGGTCACGTGACTGTTAGCGGGACTCGATATTTTTCGAATCTTTGAATGCCTATAAAATCAAAACTACTAGGTATTTTTGACTACAACAAAAACTAGTGTATTTGTATACATACAGGCTTTACTGAGACAAAATTTCAAGCGATTTGGCATACCTAGTAACATTCTTCATTAGGGTGCTGGTCTGAACATGGTTAGTTTACTTAGTAGGTAACTGGTTCTTTAAGAATTCAACACTGCCAAAATTCCACACCCAGTGCAGTGGACTGCATACCCAGAAGTGTAGACTCTGAAGTCGATTTTTGCATTTTGGACAGTTAGCCTTGTAGGCATTCAAATTAAGCCTAATTTGGGTAATTCTGATCAAATTGTGCGCTTTTAAAATATAAAGTGTCAGTTGTCATCGTGCCATGATCATGTTTAGTTAAAAGTTAAACAAAACTATAACGTGTGTTCTATCTACATTGGATTAACCTTGCCCGTAGTCGATGCGTACTTGATTGCAGCTGACTGCATGCGTCATGTGTAATGAACACACATGGGCTTCACTGCATCAGTCACAGACGTGAAGTTATTCAACTTGTTCCTATAAATAAACCCTTCTGCCGGTCGATTCTGTAAAAATCTCACCGTGTAATCATAAGTGAAGTGAGCACTTAATAGTGTTAATCCCTAGCGAATGACAGCTCACTCCACGCTCACTTCACCGAACCTTTCACGGTGAGATGGTTACAGAATTGCACGGCTGTTTTCCTTTGATGGAAGATAAAAATCTCATTGAATATTCGAACAAAACTATAGTGTCGTACGTAATAGGCGTCAAATCAAGAAACTCGAGTATCAATCATTATAATTAACTACACAAACAATACACACATACCATACCACCTCTCTGCACCCTAATTGCGTAACACATTATTACTCTCAATTTGAAACATTTTGAAGCATATTGCTAATCCATTGCTCCATTTGTTTGACAAAAGTGTCTGCTCAACAACGTAAATGATGCAATGAATCTTGTTGAACTGTCAAAATGAAACCCATTGCTACGGGTAGTGTGTTACGCAATTACCCTGCTGGTCTCCACTCTAGAATTCGTACCCCGAGCCCCAAGATACAGACTAGGTAGGTACCTACCTGTCTAGTTTGGGGTTTACTTGAAAATACTTAATATGTCTGTAACCTAGCTGTAAGTAATATTTTAAGCTAGGTACCTACTCATGTCATCTCAACTTGCTGTTAAACTTTGAATCTGCTTACTGTATTATCTGAACAATGTTTCCTATTTCTATTTTCTATTAATAGGTTTGTAAATCAGTCGGTTATTTGGTAATCACCTAACGAGTTTCACTAAAAATATTTACGCCTCTGGTGCTGATATATTTGAATGTCCCGATAATATTGTTTTACTGTTGACACAAATCTCTAAACAGAGACCTATTAAACTCGATCAGTGTGATTGAGTACGCACGCAGTTTAATGTTCTGTTATTTATCAAATGTGTCGCTTACGCACGTAATGCATTTATCAGTTGAAAATAATATGAATAATCTCGTCTCATTCCTCTTGTTTATAAGTTGAGACGTGATAACAGAGTAGTCCAGCCTCTGTTGATGAGTTTTACGTACTAAACATACTAAATGACCTTAAGATAAGGTTATTATTAATAGGTACCATCTACTTGGGGTACTTATACATAGATAATATTACATTTATGTGCTCATTATCATTAGAAAATAAAAATATTTAATCGAAAATAAGTAATAATGGCGGCACCGCCGCGGGCTCGCTGCCCCAACGTAGGACACCGTAAAACACTGTTTTTTTCGCAGTTAGGCGCATTGGTATACAACGTGTAACGTTAAATGCGCAAAACCTGAAAATAGTTTGATCAGAATAACGAGCAGAATTAATTGAACTACTTTTTAATATAGGTCACATTTTTCAAAAAATCTTCATTAACCCGGCGGTACTCGCTAGGTGTTTACATGCACGAATACTCGCTACCGGGTAAAAAATACCACATGATTTAAATGACATTATCTTGGAAAATAAGTTAGCTTTACAGACTTTAATGGCGTATTTAGTTTATCAATACTAATGTCTAATAAATAAAAGAAAATTGAAAGTTTGAATTATTATTTATTTCAAATTATAGCTTATCTTAAAAAAGAACGCAAAATTAAAAACAAAAATTCTTCATAGTCTTAGAAAAATCAACAAAAAAATGTTTTTCTTAGGTATCACGTAAAATTGAGATCAAAAATTATAAATCGACAGTGCTAGTGTAGTTGTACTCTGTGGTATTTTTTACCCAGTAGCGAGTGCCGCCGGGTTAAAAACGTTGCCGTGTCTATTTATTAATAGGTCACGCAAGCCAATGTCAGCGCGGCGCAGCGGCGCGGTGACGACTCCTCCCTCGGTAAAGCGTCGTCGCAGACGCAAGAAACGATCAGAATGGCCAGTGAAACTAAAACAGCACATAAAACCTTTACAATTTTTTTTAATGACTTATTTTCTCTCTGAAATAGGTCAATTGAATTAAAAATCAGTTGGGGTGTCTGAGGTTTTGCGCATTTAACGTTACACATTGTATATTATGTGCAAGGCAAAAAATAGTTTATTGTCAAATGTTAAAAGTAAAGGCTTATCACTACATAGTATAAAACAAAGTCGCTTCCCTGTCTGTCTGTCCCTATATATGCTTAGATCTTTAAAACTACGCAACGGATTTTGATGCGGTTTTTTTTAATAGATAGAGTGATTCAAGAGGAAGGTTTATATGTATAATACATGCATAATATAGTAGACAAACACTGATAATTTTAGAGGTTTCTAATGTGATGTCGTAAATAAACACATTTTTTTGAGCTTACATTGTAAACGCTGGCTGAAACCGTCGAGATAGATCAAAATAATGTACTACAGTATTGTACACCTTAAAAAGGTCTACAAAAAAGTCCGCGATGGTATATGTCTATCTCTTAGGGATAACCCACAATAACCATTTTTATCCTATACTTTTTACGAAAAAAATTATCAGTTTTTCTCCATTGCACCCGTGCGAAGCCGGGGCGGGTCGCTATTCAAAAATAATTCATAAATATAAAATCTTAGTATCATGATAAAACAACCTCAAAAATTTTTTTTACGTCGCATAGTTCTCTAAATTTTGAGCGTAAAGTACCATATTTCATTATAATTATAATAAAGGGAATTCGATTAACTAAAGAAATACTTACCTAAAACCTATTCCACTCCAGCCGTGAACTTATTTTTTTAATTTAATTAAAACTACACAATTACTTCTATTTTTATGGACATTCGAATCAACTAACACCAAACGCATCGTGTTGAACCTTAGGTATTTGTTACCGCGATTCGCCAATAACCCAAAAAATTTGCTTCTTACTGCGATTCAATCTTACTAGTCAAATTGTCTTCAAGAAAAAGGTGCTCTATGCACCAAGATTTCCACTTGGCTGTATGCGGCAACGTCGCGTTGTTTATCTACTCATGTGGTTTAGTTACTGTAGTGATGTTGTTTTCCTATTACCCTCCACTATGTTTGAACGTAGTATAGATAGTAGTAGCCACGTACCTAGTATGTAATTTGTGTAAATACAGACGTAGGACCTACCTGTACAACGACAAAATTAGCATAGCACTTTCACTGCAAATTACATAGATTACTTACTTACTTTTTAGGGTTCCGTACTAATACTCCGCTGTCCGTCCGTCCCTCCGTATGTCACCAGGCTGTATCTCATGAACCGTGATAGTTAGACAGCTTAAATTTTCACATATGATGTATTTCTGTTGCCACTATAACAAAAAATACTAAAAAAAGAATAAAATAAATATTTAAGGGAGCTCCTATCCTATACAACAAACGTGATTTTTTTGCCGTTTTTATAGATAATGGTACGGAACTAGAGATGGGCATATACCCGGTAAAATCCTAGACTTTGGGTAAATACCCATTTATACCCATTTTTACCTTCCCAATTTTAATTTATATCGGGTAAAAATAAAATCAGTTTAATTTAAACTAATTATTGTATTTTTAGGGTTCCGTACCTCAAAAAGAAAAAACGGAACCCTTATAGGATCACTTGGTTGTCTGTCTGTCTGTCAGTCTGTCAAGACCCTTTTTCTCAGTAACACGTGGAGGTATCAAGCTGAAATTAATATCAAATACATAGGCCTATGGTCCCTTGGAGTTCTAAAAAAAATCTAGCTTCTAAGTTAGTACTTTTGTGCCAACCTGATATTGAGCTAGTAACACGATTTGCACCCGGTAGGCGGGTCCTGGGCATGGTGACATGCCACATAGATCTAGTTATATGTAGGACGCGGGAGACGAGTTCTGGGCACGCGAAAGAATTATCTTTCTACCCGGGAGCCGGGTGCTGGGCACTGAAAGTGTTAATTAACATAAGTAATTACTTAACATCTTATTTGAAAATGCATAGGTAATTAAGTAGGTAAACTTAATTAGTTCAGTCCAAATACAAATCACCAACAAGGTTCCTAAAACCGGCAGTTAGTCAATGGATGAGTAGGTAGAGTGATGCAATGCACTTTGAGCTTGTTGTTTTCCTACCCAATTTTGCATTATGTATCTTCCTTGAAAATAGTTTGTTATCAATGCAAAACAAATGTACCGCTTGTGGGTTCCCGAGTCACCCGACTCTACAACTTAGGGCTCTTTCCCACGGCAAAGTCCCGTTTGTCCTACGACACTTACACATCGAAATATTAGATTGCAAAAATACGTTGCGGTCTCAGGTCTAAGTAAGTGCTCTGTCCCACGGCAAGATCCCGTTTTTTGCAGGATCCCGTTTAGTAGTGTACGTGTTTAAATATATGTACATACTCACACAAGCATCCTGTTTTCCGGATACTGCAAACCGGATGCAAAAAACCGTACCTGCAAAAAACGGGACCTTACCGTGGGAAAGAGCCCTTACCCTCATATGAAACTTTGATTGACAATTCAGAAAATCCATCAGTCCATATCGTGGTGCGGGAGACGGATGCGTTCGTATGTTGCTCGTACCTAAACTCTGCAATATGTGCGGTGGTCTGTTTGACCTACATCTCCTGCACCTATACGGGTCACCGGCTTTAACGGAGCCTTCGCCAACACAATTCGCTCTTCGACATGTTTTAATTGAAATTTTAAACTACGTGAGCTGAACTGTTCAACAATTTTTTTATTGAATAATCCTCCATGCAACTATTACAGAACTGTACAAACACCACGCTTGATCGCTTCCGCAAGCCGTACACACGGGTGGAAGTTTTTAACTTTTTCAGGGTACTTTTTTCTGGGGGAGTCGTGCAATTTCATGAAGCAATATTCAGATTGTGATGTAGGTAGTTTGATCACATAAATCTCGGTGTTGTCGTCACCAATATGTAGGTTTTGCCCACTGCGCGTAATACTAATAACGGTAGAGATATCGCTTATCAACATACCTATTATAGTTATTTCTTTGCGGTCTAACGCGTATAACCATAATAATGTTGATAGCCAAGTAGTCAACCTAGTTTAATAAGGATGACAAAATGTTCTAGGATTGATTTAATTGGTCTAACTTCAAGTATACAACAAGAGTTGGGCGGTAATTAACGCTCATGTTCTTACCTACGCAAGATTACCGTTGCGACACCTAAAGGCACATCCCCTCAATATGTCTCTATAATAGTCACTGAGAAGACTCGTCAGTGAAAATGATTACCATATTCTCAAGATCCGACACGTGACAGTTTTTTTTTTTTTAAATACTGGGGGCTTTTCTCATAGAATACCTGCATGTCAGAATATTTATAAGTAAAGACAGCTGAAAAGCTAGCCAAATCTGTGGAAATAAGAAACAATACAATATAGGTACTCGTTGTATTGTGCTGTCTGACAAGTGACCAGTGGCGGACTAAGCCCATCAGAGGCCCGGGGCGGCAAAACTGAATGAGGCCCCCAGCTTTAAAAAAAAATGTAGTTTTAAAAGCTTTATATTCAGTTCACATTTGTTTAAATAAATGTATATGTTTATTTCGTTAAAATCTGGCAAGTGAAATTTAAATTCGAATTAAGTTATTTAGGCGAAATAAACACATACCTACAATATGGAATGGATGGGTGAGGAAAATAAAATTCGATACGATCGGCAAAAAACAAAATTAGATAAAATAAATCAAAGATAGATTTTTTTTATTTTTGTGGCGTGTTATATGTGTTTTCGTGCCTTCAATTAACTGAACTCCTCAATAACTTCCGTGAAATCGATTTCTTTGGAATTTTTTCTTTCTATTGAAAGCACGGCTAGGTTTACAGGTCACTCTTGACCCATTGTACATCGAAGATATTTTTAATTAGATAAATAAAATAAAAAATCATAAAATTTGGTGAAGTGAGCTGTCATTAATTTCAATCCATCTGGTATAGTGACAGCACACTTCAAGCTCAATTCACTTAAGTTTTCAAGGTGAGATTTTTACGGAATAGATCTCTAATAGATCCTATCTACTTATAATCTCCCAGTTTCACGAGCTGCGCTACGATCAAAAGACGATGTGAAGCAGACTGTGAAATCCAGCCAAAGCTGCCTTGGCCACGCTCGTATTCTATACTTAGTAAATTTTCATAATACAATATGCACTAAGTTCATCCACTTTAACATGAAACACCGCTGGGGTCGCCGCCCGCACGCTCGATATCGATCTCAACACGACACGACTCACGCGATATTTTCTCGTACCTACCTACACCTACCCACCAACCATTGAACGGAATTGTTCCAGATTAGCTTTTTCAGATAAGCCTTTATAGGCTGCATATTTCACTAAACAATCCATAGCTTCCTTCTTTCAATACCATGAATACTCATTATACGAGTTCTTTGTCTAATCGGAATTGGTAATGAGTAACAGCTAGGTAGGTAAAAAAACTACCTAGTCCTAAATGCATAAGTTATGATGACAATTCAAGGCTCTGAGAAAATCGATTGATTGGTGGCATTCTATTCATCGTTCTGTTGTGTCACAGATATTCAAGAGTTCTACGAGCTCACACTTCTCGATGACACAAAGTCGGTTCAACAAAAGACTGCGGAAACGATACGCATCGCGAACAAATGGGAAGCTGACAACGTGCGACGCGAAGTAAGTGAATTTTAATGTACTAATTTATAATTAATCATTAACATACTTCAGATTTTATTTAAATTAGCTAGAACAGACAGTTGGTAATAGTAGATTATTCACTAGGGGGATAAAGCAGTGTCTTAATGTCGCGGGCGCTATTTTGAACCCTGAACGCAAAGGATTCTAGGCCGGCTCCCGAGCGAAGCAAGGCAGCTCTGAGTTAGCTCCTGAGCGAAGCGAGGGAGCTAAGACTAGAATCCTGAGTGCAGTGAGGGATTCAAGCTCGCCCAAGACGAAGACACTTTTATCCCCGAGGAATACTCTACTTTTCGCACCTACAGCGAAGTAATAAAAACCAATTCAATTATCAAATTAGTAGTTTAAGAAAATCTTAAATAATCGGGGAATACCTAGTTATGTGCAGTCTCATACACTATTTACCTGACTACGTGACAGAATAGGGTTATGTCTATGCATCTTTGTATGTGGAATTCCTTCTACCCTCGAAGTATCCTAACGACCAGATAGATTTTAATACATGAGGACGTGTCTATCGACCGGTTTGGGTCGCGCGAAGGTTATAGGCTAGGTTTTATTTTTATAAAATCAAAATGGCGGATTTTAGACGACAATAAGATCTTGAAAAGAATATTGTACCATTACTATGTGGGGTATCAAACGAAAGGGCTTGAGGAGACGATTCCAAAAATATAACACACTAAAGGGATTAAAATTAAAATAAAATGACAAAAGCAAAATCCGACTGCAACTAAAATTCTAAACTAGCTCACGTTTCAAACAGATGCAGTTCGTGGCATCAAAATCTGAGATTTAATTAAAATAACGTAAGTAGCTACCTACTGCCTGGCGGGGTTTTTTCAATCTAATCTTGCATTTTCATCAAAAACACAATAAATAATATCGTCAATGGAGCGTCAGCCCAAATCCAACATTCTAACGCGGGGGTATACGCGCCACAGCAAGCGATCATTTTGTTCATCGACGGTGGTGACTAAAACCTACGAAGTAAGAACTCTGGTCGACCTTTACCTACATGAATAGAAAAAAAAATTTTTTTTTGTTCATGTTTCCTTACGTACGATTTTCTCAGTTGACGTTCCAAATTCAAATCATATTAATTATTAAAAATTAATGACCAGCGGGTCATAATGAAATTCAGAATACCCGGCTAGAGCCTAGGGCTTACATTAAATTACTTGCTTTAGATTAGGTTTGCATGACATATAATTTGACGTTAGCGAACAGGTGGTGTGAAAAATAGATTTTTTATGGAAGCAACGCGCAACGGTGTGCAAACGGTTTACAAATTAATGATTTGTTTGTTGGATTTTTATGCAATATTTGCCTCACGATTTTGCAGTTTTAACTGGGTTATTTACATTTTCATTGTAAACTTCCCGATGTCTGCTCTTTTTATTGACTTTATTTCGTTGTGGTTTGCCTCACGACCGACCGTCGTGGTTTTTTACTGTGTAAATTACAGGCGGCAATTTACAGCAGATACCTAGCTATAACTATAATATTATGACACAAATGTTTCAGGCACTGCACTGTTAGGTAATTCTAGATGTTTCGTTTTAAGTCCTATTCAGATGTTATACGGGGTCTTTACCTTTTGGACCTTGCTAAAGAAGAAGCAATAGAACAAGCCAATAGTTTATTTGATGCGACCCATAATCATGTCTTATAATGGTGCTGATTCTCTTGTTCATAAACTAAACTAAAAAGTTCAGTGTATCTTTTTCTTTCTATGTCATTAAGAAAAGGACAGAAGATAAATATTAGTTTAGTCCTGTCAAATTAATCAGCGCCTGACGTAATTGCCGTATTTTTAGCAGCCATTTTTTTAATCACGTATAATCTTTTCCATGGAGTATCTTAATTTGACAGGGCTAAACTAATATTTATCTTCTGTCCTTTTCTTTAGTTTAGTTTGTGAACAACAAAATCGGCACCAATATATTGGCTGTCGCAGCACCAGCACCCTAATTGCGTACCTAACACACTATTACTCTCAATTTGAATCATTTTGAAACATATTCCTAATCCATTGCTCCATATGTTCGAAAAATGTTCTGTTCAACAACGTAAATAATGCAATGAACTGTCAAAATGAAATCCATTGCTACTGATAGTGTATTACGCAATTACCCTGCTGGTTAGCGGTAAAAATTTAGTATTGACGTTGCTCACTTAGTATGTACCTAACTGCCGACGAATACCAATGCATGTGAACATAAATTATCGGATTCTTAATAAGTAAATGCCCTTTGCAGATACCACACACAGAAGACAGTGACTATCGTAGCGTATCCAATGCATTCCTTCAAGAGAATCACAGAAAATCTGAAACACGAAATGCCACGCCAAATTCGACGAAGGTTCGTATTACATTTACTTACTAAAAAAACATACAGACCTACTTAACCCTCTTTCTGTTGGGTAAAAATAGATAAGCTTAACAAATGGTTAAAGATTAACACAAAAAAAATGCAATGCAGAGAAAATGTCATTGGTAGGTTAGGTACTATCCGTATCCACACGGGTTCGATTCCTAGGCTGGAAAATTTAAATGAGATTTCATTCGTAAAATAGAGTAGGTAGGTACCTAGTAACTATGACTTTCGGACCCGGGATTTGCAATGCAGATTTTCTAAGTAGGCGGAACTCCGAAGAGTACCTATACTTTCGGCACAGATTGCAAAATTATAATGCTGAGAAGTGTTAGGAAGGAATAAAACGGTAGGGTAGGTACTCCTTGGAAGGCATAGGAAAAGGAGTAGTAGGTACGTGACCTAGCTCAAAAAATCACTACGATTATATCACACACTACTCCTTAAAAAAATGTCCTGAAGTATGTCCGTGACGGTTTTCCGATTAGACTATCAGAAAAGTAAATCGCAATTCGAGCCGGCATTATGCCACATTACTTAATCATGATAAGATATTAGCCCGTGGCCGTAACATCTAATTCTGCAGGTCTGCACACAGCCTCCTAACAGATTAAGGCAATGCACGGTCGCCACCAATAGATGTCGCTAACGTCGCAAAATTGATTTATTGCTGGATCCAACCTCAGGAGAATCAGCACTCGCTAGTCATTCAGACAACAGAAAGGAAATAAGCGTAGGGTGTTCATGGTCATGAGCAACATAGATAGCTAAGGTAGCTCAGATAGTTATCGAATCGTGTACCACTCAACCACAACGACAAGACCCTGGATTTCTGGAATAAATCTCCTGACGGTTCCATTAGCTCATAAACCTTCAAACTACCAACCAGAAAAGGACATTCATAATACTTTGTTCTTTTTTTAGGCTTATTCTGTCGTTCTACCGACTGGAGAAATCGAGGAAAAAAAGGTAAGTGATAATCTACTCTTTTAGTATTTTAGGAAGAAGATGAATGAAGAAGAAAAGACTGTTCAGTTTGCAATACTTTTTGTATGTGCACAGGTAGAGATAAAAGTAGAAAACAATGGTGAAAATTCGCAAATAATGGTTATTTTTATTTCTTGAATATTGCCGGGGCTTTTCTTTTAATAATTTTAATAATATATTTATACCATAGTCATAACCTTTATTACGCACAGCGCCATCTTTCGTAAATAGTCTACAATCCAAAGAGTTTTTAGTCACGGATCGGGCGGAGGATCGATGCGATGATTCCATTTTTTTTATTTTGATGACGTGACGTTTACGAAAGTGGCTGAACGGAGCGCTAGGTACAACAAGTGGACGGTAATGGCGGATGGTTGGTGTTTCGCGTCTCGTAGTACTATTTATAACCTAAAATATAGTACAAGTTTTCGGCGATATGTGCGCTAACGTTTCTTCGTTGTGTGGATCGGTGCCGTTAAATTTCACAATTGTGCCAATGACGTACGAACGCTACATCGACTGAAAGTATACTGCTCTAAATGATAATCAGTGAAATGATATTGCACACAAAATTTTGACATTCACACTGCCGAGATTTCGTATTCGTTGCAAGTAAGGCCATTTAATAAACACTAATCTATTTTTAAACGTTTAGTAATTTCTTTACTCTGGGAACGTTTTCAATTCTTGGTGAGACTAATGCGACTTCGGAGTTAGTTTTGCTTGTAACAATTCGCTGTTACTTGCCCATGGTTGATAGGTACAATATAAGTACTATGATACTATCAAGTGTCCATAAATTGCACACTAATAATGTAACACGGACATTCTAATTAAGGTTCATCGCTTTGACATTCATACCATCCTATCATCGATCACAAGTTGGTAACACGCCTAATAATTACCCAGCCATACATACATTTATCTACTAAAATCGCTATCAATAAAGGGCTCGGCTAAGTTTCGTCCATTCATTAGATAAGGACTGCTGCAATTTAAACCAAGCTAACATGATAAAGAGCTTTCAATGTAATGGGATTACCTGCAACATGAAAAGAGGTTGCATACCTTATAAAAGGTCACATATTTTTGATATGTTTTGGTGCAAGTTAGTTGTGGGTTCTAGGTAGAGAATGGTGCATGCTGAACATCGTCAAATAAGCTGAAAGTGGACACAAGTGTGTAACTAACAATGCATGCAGTGTACATAGTGTAGTACGGACAGCAAAATAAATTCCCCGAGGGCTATGCACACTTGGTCTTGAAAATGACAGAAAGACGGAAGAAAAAAACACATAATGGATTCCTTCGGAAAGTCTCCTCCTTGTTTAATCTTGATACGGTGAGTAGGTGACATGAATTCAATTTGATTCAATACCAGGCAATAAAAATATTAATGAATTTTCACCATTGTCTAATGGCAATATTGTTGCTTATTTTTCTAGAGTATTTATTAATAATTGGCAGATTTACAGATTATTATTCATATAAGTATTTATAAAAGTACACTTTATTATTCTTACTAATATTATGTAATATAGTTGATTTCTGAGTATAATATCTTGATATCTACTAATCCCTTTATAGATATAACATACTGTTTAACTACTTACACTTTAAATACTGTTATTTATTTAGCCGTGCCTCTGTACATACAACTTGTATACTATGTGTGTGAATGATGTTTGACCCTCCTGTTTCTATCATTAATATCCAATATTACTAATCACATTATGTCAATGAGTAATCATATATTTTTAGAATATTACAATCTGTTGTTTTCTAAACTTTTCTATGGAATATTCTTGATTTAAAGCAATATATTTTATTCAATATATTGACCTTTTATTATAATTTTAACATACTTAATTTTTAAAAACATATTTAAATTAATAAACAAGTCTGTTTCTATGAATTGTTTACCTGTATTTATTGCCACATAATGTATAGAAAATACCAAACAAATATCAAATTCCAATACTAATATTATTATGTTTTGTCCTTGGTCTTATAAAACTTTTGTACTGTGGATAAACCAGAATTTAAATTAGTAAATAAACCGGTGTATTTAATACCTCAGATATTTTTAGCTTCAAGCCTTCAGGCTCTTCTTAACTCCTCTTTAACTTGCTGCAGAATTTTATTTCTCTATTTGCTCACTTCTTTAATGAGAGAACTTGATATTTTTAGTTGGTATTACATACTACCTCATTTAGATTTTTTTTTTTTTTTTACATAAAAAGATTTTATCTACACACCTCATTGACCTACTTATAGTAAGTAGTTATCGAAAGTACTCATTGTCATTCTCTCATCATTATGGTAAAGTTAATTTAAACTATTACTTTCAGGCTCACGTCACAACACCAGAAATGAAGCAGGTAAATAATTTAATTTAATAGTATAATAATTAATTATCTGCGAGTTGGCTTTGCCCCTCGTCATGCCTTCGAGAGGTCTGGGACCCGAAGGGCCTGGAGAAATGTTAAGAAATTAAATTTCTAAAGTTTGAATGAATTCTGATTATTGCATTCAGAATTATTAATGTACAGACGCCAGCACATCAAGCTACTACAATCTGTCAGATTTCTTTAATCGATTTTCAACTTTATCTTTAAAGTATAAGGTTCAAAGTTGATTGGGAAAATCTGACAGTTTTGGGTAGCTTGATGTGCTGGCGTCTGTACAAGCGGTTTCTTAACTTCCCTATTTTGCTAAAATTGTCTAGTCACCAATTTCTGTGTACACAGAAAAGTAAGCAAGTGGAGTGTTAAAAACACACATCTCCATTGGATAGTGGTTTATTTAGGTCCTAACTGACCTTATTCGTCGCCTTGCGTTCATTTAGTCGCAGACAGCAATTGCTGTCACTCTGTATACCCACATATTATCACTCCTTGTTGACTCTCGTGATCTTACGACTCGAATCCTGGCCACCTTAAAAATTAGAATCGATTCTATGTTCTTTTAAGTGTTGACGTTCATAAGCGCCTTTTAATAGCCTACTTGAAAATAAATGAGTTGACTTTGAATTCTATTATCAGCATACTAAACAAAAATTGCAGCCTTTGCAGGTAAATGGCATAGAAGGTGGTGGCACGGAGCGTACACAAGGTGAGGATGGGTACATCTACATGACGGTGGTGTTGTCTCGCGCGGGAGGTGCCGGGCTTGGCTTCAGCATCGCCGGAGGTTCCGACAACCCTCACGTGACCGATGACCCACACATTTACGTCACTAAACTCATTCCTGGAGGAGCGGCGGCAGCGAGCCAGCTGCAGATCAATGATGCGATATTGCAGGTAAGGTTTTAATCTTGTTATTAAAATTATCCATGACATAAATAACTGATATGTCTTGTAAAGTACTTAAAGGCCATGATAGGCCTTGACGTTATCTATAAATTACAACACATAGTTTAAGCGATTGGTAGAACTTTAACCCATAAATCCAGTGCGGAAGGCAAAATCCGTCTGCCGTTGACCCTAGGATCGCATCATATGACAGACTTCCGAATTTTCCGATCGGTGGCATTGAGGAAATGATCGCCTGCAAATTAGCACTCCAGTTACTCACTATTCCGCGTAAACGCCACTAGATTACATTTACCAGTAGGGGCTACTACTACTTTGTAACTTGGTTTATTTGTCCCACAGGTGAATGATACGAATGTTGACAGTGTTACGCACGCTGACGCAGTTGATGCATTAAAAAAGGCTGGCAATACTGTGAGACTGGTGAGTTTGTTTATTTACTTTATTACATGTCAAACAACAGCTGTTACGAGATTAAGCAAATATGTGACTCAAGCTGTAAGTTTAATGGCTCATTCATGTCAATTGATAACACGGTCGGCACAGCATTCAAGGAGTTTCCACATTCGAGTACTTATAAAAACCTTATATTTCGTAAGCCAAAAGGCTGGACTACTTGAGTTTCTGACTAGTGGTGTGTAATTTCAAGTAAATTCTGTTCGCAAAGTGTAGGTACTTAGTTATTATTTTGAATTTAGTGTCAGGTTCCGTACATGGGATAGAAGAATAAACAGTGCCGCGTGTATTATTGCGCGGTGTTACAGCAATTGAATGCATTCCGAAGTCGGGTCGTATCGAACAATTAAACGAGCCATGAAGCAGTTACTATTAAATACGTGCAATACAAGTGGTGACATTGTTTCATGGACAGAATCATTCCGTCATTGTGTTAGGAGAATTGATTGCCGACCACTACTTCTTGCCAACTTTGATTCATAATCGAACTATTGAGGGCATTCTATTATGCGAAACTCCAGCGTTTGACCTTCGTACAAGGACTATTTTACAATAAACATTGTCCCGTGAAAGACATGACTCACTGCTGTTAAACGCGCCCGTCTTTGCTACTGTAAAAATTTATTTATACTCTTTACAGAAAATACGACGCCGCGCTACGGAAGATACTTCAAATTCTTTACAAGTAATAAAGCCTGAGGAATCCGTAGAGATCGAGCTGGTGAAAGGTGGCTCAGGTCTCGGGTTCAGTATAGCGGGGGGTCTCGGTAATCAACATATCCCGGGTGATAATGGTATTTATGTGACCAAGATAATGGCTGGTGGTGCTGCTCATAGAGACGGCCGTTTGAGGGTCGGTGATAAATTGCTAATGGTCAAGAATACTTCGGTAAGTGTTCGTGCTTAACACTACATTTACGAAAGGCGTTTCACAGCGGAGGTTTGACATTTGTCTCTGCCTCATTGTAGTATTATACTGGATGATTTTTTTTTTCAGGCCTCAAATTTTTACAGGGTGTTCTACTCATGAATATGAACAACTTTTACTATGGGACCAACTCTGAAATCACGAAAACAAAATCAGCTGTTTAATACAAAAGTTCAATACCTACTTGACCAAAATGTATGAAACAGCTGATTTTTTTTTCGTGATCTCATAGTTGGTTTGATAGTGAAAGTTATTTATATTCATGGGTGGAACACCCTGTGAAAATTTGGAGCCGGTAAAAAAAAAGCATGCTGTATACCTGGCTGTGTATGTGTAACGCCCTTAGCAAACTTGAAACTGCTTTGCATAATTTTTATGATGTTGTTTTGTTTCCAGCACGGCGACGTGAACCTAGACAATGTGACACACGAGGATGCTGTGGCCGCGCTAAAGGCGACGGGCGAGCGAGTGCTACTCGTGCTCGTGCCGGGCCCGCGCCACGGACAACCCTCCCCCCGCACATCTCGCGCCAACACACGTGAGTTACATCACTACTGACCTTAATAGCCGCCTGGCCCTAAACTGAGGGCCTCTTACCAATGCCACACTTGATTACCAGTTCAAACAGACTGATGTAATGTGTACTTAACTATTATTTACTTATTTATCATTTTAAATATTGCACACACAGCCACGAGAATGGCGATTGAAAATACTGAGACTGCATCGAGCGCAGCGAATTCACTGCGTCGGGAGGATGTTACGGATAGCAATGAAGAGTCCCGGGTCGTTGACCTCGAGAAGGGCCAGCAAGGGCTTGGGTTCAACATTGTCGGGGGTGAAGATGGCCACGGCATTTACGTATCGTTCCTGCTCGCCGGCGGGCCCGCCGAGCGCTCGGGCCAGCTGCGGCGCGGCGACCGACTCCTCGCCGTCAACGACGTAGACATCACTCACGCCACGCACGAACAAGCCGCAAAAGCTTTGAAGGTAATCTATATTATCATGATTCTATTTACTAAAGTATCAATATACCAGTAGCATTGAGTAGGAGCCAATAAATTGTTGTAGTGTCATTCGAAAACTACTGGATGCATTGTATGACATTGTTAGTGTTGATATGAATAAGGAAGTGGATCGTTTATAATTGAAAGTTAAATCTTAAGATATTAATCAGCCTTGTAGGTTATTTATTGTGCTCTGGAGTATAAAGCTCTATGAAACGAGACTTATGATAAATGTTGATATTGGCGCCGATTCTCTTGTTCACAAACTAAACTAAATTCAAGTTCAGGGCATCTTTTTCTTAGTTTAGTCCTGTCAAATTAGCGCCCGACGTAAATTGACGTATTTTTAGTAGCCAATTCTTTAATCATGTCTAAACTTGTCTATGGAGTATCTTAATTTATAGTCAAATATTATTAATTTGACAGGACTAAATTAAAATTTATCTTCTGTCCTTTTCTTAAGAGCGTTTACGCCGTACGGCATTTCATACAAACTTTCAAGCCCTTATTTTTCGAAATGAATGAACCGATTTTAATGAAACTTCGTACGCATAAGCAGGATACAAATATCTAAAAAGTTAGTTAAGAACATTTTCATTATTGGTATTTAAAAAAAGATAGCTGGAAATCTCTTTTTGTATGGAAAATTTAAAATAGGTCTAATTTGGCTGTAACACTATTTTTCGAAAATGTTCTTAAATGCTCCAAATTTTTACAGGGTGTTCTACTCATAAATATGAACAACTTTCACTGTGGGATCAACCTTTTCGTGACAGCTGACAGCTGTTTAATACAAAAGTTCAATACCTACTTGACCAAAATGTATGAAAAAGCAAAATTTTTTTTTCGTGATCTCAGTGTTGGTCCCTTGGTGAAAGTTGTTCATATTCATGGAACGAACAGCCTGTAAAAATTTGGAGATGGTAAAAAAATCATGCTGTATAGATTAATAATACAGCTGAAAGAGTTTGTTTGTTTGAATGCGCTAATCTCTGAAATTATTTAACATGACGCTACGACCCATAGGACCCGAGCAAAAAAAAAAAATCGCTAAGCCAAAACAAAGTATTAGCACGGGGGGGGGGATAGGAGGCGACGCGTGGGTGGGGGGCCGAAATTTTACGTAGACGAAGTCAGGGACAGAATGCAATCCACTTGACTGACTGGCAGTAGTCTCACTTCAAATTTTATAACATTTCAGAGCACGGGACAGAATGTGAAGTTAACAGTTGTATATAGACCTCAAGAGTACAACAAGTTCGAAGCGCGTATCAACGAACTGAAGCAGCATCATACGCTTCTGCGAACATCCCAAAAGCGATCCCTTTATGTTAGGTGAGATCACCGCCATTTATTTAATTTTATGAATAATTTTGTATGCACACAAAATATTTTTCCTTGCAGTTGTGATTATTTGTAGTAAAGCAAGCTTCGATTAATTATAAAAAGTAATCCTCATTAACATAGATATTTTTCCTGGGTTAAGTGTTGTGATAAATTCTACCTACAATCAACATTTTTTCTAAATCCATTCAGATATAGCTTTGTGATTAATTAACTCTGTACCCAGACACCGAATCATTTGGATTTTACAGCATTAATTAATAGTAGTTTAAAGGAAAAAGGTGCATATTTCCTCTTAGCGTATCAGCTTTGTTCATGATTGTAATATAGTGTAATAATATCGTTTTTCAGAGCGTTGTTCGACTACGATCCAATCCGGGACGACGGCCTGCCTTCAAGAGGTTTACCATTCAGATACGGAGACATTCTGCATGTTACCAACGCTTCTGACGACGAATGGTGGCAAGCTAGGTACAGTAACATTATATCTTTATCTTCTATTTTACTTTTGAAGGACTAATTTTTAAGAAAAACCAAAAATATGTACCTTATACAAGTTGCGTCATATCTTGAAGCAGGCAAAGTACGGTTGGAATCCTAAAGGGATTTCTGATTTGACACATTATTATATGCTGGCCATTAACCAAATAAGTTGATCTAGTATTGAAGATATTTTGTTAAGAAACATTATTCCTAAAATAAGCTTTATTGTTGCAATTTGCTTTGTGAATACTATTACTACAAATATTAATGTTTAAATTACAGACGGCTGGACAAATCAGACTCAGACGCGATCGGCATCATCCCGTCGAAGCGACGGTGGGAGCGTAAGCAGAGAGCTCGAGACCGACAAGTCAAGTTCCAGGGACAAGGCACACCTGTTAGCACTGTGAGTACTTCAATATTCTTCATTACACATTATTAAAAAAAAATCTTAATTTATCATTTCATGGACAAAAGTTACAAAAATCGTTACCTTACTAATTATAATGCCGGATAGACCAAAAGCGACTGGCACAGATTTTTGGCGTAACTTTGAAGATGCTTATGTCCAACAGTCGACAGCTGTATGATAATATAATGAAATTTGCGTATCGATCAGCTCGGAAGAAAGCGCATCAAATAGTCCAACACAAACCAGTCCACAACATTTTAATCGATATCATCATCTGCCTAGCCTTTTCCCAACTATGTGGGGGTCGGCTTCCAGTCTGACTGGATGCAGCTGAATACCAGTATTTACATGGAGCGACTGCTTATCTGACCTACACAATCCAGTTACTGGGTAATACGATACCCGTAGGTAAGACTGGTTGTCAGGCTTTCGGGCTTCTGACTACCCGTAACGACTGTCAAAGATCCACAAATGACAGCCGGGAGCAACGGCTTAACGTGCTTTCCGAGGCACGGAGGGGTCTCGGTATGTAAAGATGGTCACCCATCCACAGGCCAACCGTGGCAAGCGTAGCTTAACCTGATCGATCGACCTGTGTGGCTGTTATTATTTAGCCACGGGACCCTCAACATTTTAATCGATTTGAAGATCAAAGAGATTAATTTCTTTGCTTTCCATTTCTTCACTACTCTGTTAATACGTTTTTACTTATATCAAATACCCTGGTCGTTGTGAAATCGAGACCAATAGAGTTAAGGTTGGTTTCATATAAATCAGTTACGTAAATACATAGAACTATAATAAATAAACTAACATTTTAGTTATATTTACATTTATTATTTAACTATGCTAATGTTGTCGTGACTGGATAGAGCTTGACTTTAAATGAATGTTTATCATTTTTTTATATCTATTATTGGCAACGTTATCTGTTACCTAAAATATAAATCTAGAATTGATAGCTATAAATACTGCTAATATTTTATTCACAAAATGAATCAAGATTCAACTAAATGTATTTCAAACTTGAAGTTGTAACAATTATTATTCATATGCCATTTCAGAGCCAATCAACACTTGAAAGAAAAAAGAAAACACTGTCGTTCAGCAGAAAGTTTCCATTTATGAAGAGTAGAGAGGACGGCAAATCTGAAGACGGTTCAGACCAAGAACGTAAGTTCTAACAATATCCTAACTTCCTCTCACTACTGTACACACATTCACAGCACGTGAATCACTTCTCATACATTTAAATATCATTAACTGTTCACAAACATTATAAATAATGTATTATATGGTGCAGTGATACATGTAATATGATAATGATTCTATTTCAAGAGTTCGACGAATTAATCAGTATGTTTTGTGCAAAAGCGACGAAGTAATTGGTAATTCACCCTCGCATTCTGCGTCACAGGGGTTTGGTGTATATCTAAGTACAGGCTTTGCTGCACAGACAAACTAATAAAACAATTTTGTTACAGCTTTCATGCTTTGTTACACACAGGAGGACGCTAACGCGGACGGTAAGTGCACATTCCCTTGTCCTCTCATATTTATTACTTTCGCTACTGTGCTGTTAATCGTATGTAGGTCATTACGCAGTTTTTTTTTCATGCGGCTGCTAATAACCACTATTTAAAGTTAGGTTGTTTTACATTGGGGCTATTCGCTTATTCTAACCACAGAACCAATTCACGTTCGATGTTAAACAAGTGAATAAAGCTGCCTTCGTTAACGGTTCATACGTTACAACGAAATAAGAGTACACTGTTGATTACTGAGGGCAGTCCAATACTTACTATGGAAATAATGAATATGAACTTGTAATGAATAACATCACGAGTCTGAGTTACATGTTTAAAAAGCCACAAGGCTAAGCAATAACTAAACAAACGAGATGTTCAGCTTGATTGCCCTGAGTAAATTGATTTTTAGTATATATTATTATATACTCAATTTTTTTTTTGTTCAAGTCGTAATTTTCACTTTTGAAAACAATATTTATGTCATGATTTTTTTTTAAATATTGTAATTTAAGTATTTTATCCTTTTAATAATTTGATTGATGATCACAATGTGAAATGTAACATATTGAAAACACACTCAAATTATTGATCTTCATGGAACACAGACCGTTATAATTGTGTGAATGTCTAAAACATCACAGCAGTGTAGTGAATTGTATTATTATTATTTTTAATCGAAATGTACCGGATCTATGTGAGTAAATTATCGCTTGTAGTGTGTTTGGAGACGCATGGTGATGCCTATAATATTAAAATATAGGTCTAGCAATGTTGCCAGTAATCGGCATATCATTGTCGCTTGTCGAATAATACGATGTTGTGGGCGACCGGCGAACCGGTGACAAGCTATGTACTTATTACCTCTGTGTGTTAGATAGTTTTTTTTTTTTTATATGCAGCTCTTATCGCATTACTGTGTTTGGTAAGATTTCAATTATGAGGTGTTCATGCAACCATGAATCTTAGCTGTGACCAATTTTTTCAATACAATTTTGAGCAAGCTGAGTTGCTTAGCAAATATGATATTTAGCAGGCTTTGCTACCAATGCAGATATTTCCTAAAAAATGTGTTTGTAAATCATGAAACATGGGTGTGTGATGAGAGCTTAGAAATTACGATTTGGTGTTCCACGAGTAGTTAATGTTGATAATGAGAAGTGGTCGCAGCGAGCACACGGGTTGGTTTGAGACACGTCGGCCGCCGTCCCGTGCTTCTAGTTGCCTAACCGAAGCCAACGATACATCCTACATCATCCCGTCTATGAGACGAGTTTTTATTATTTGCTATTTATTTTCCCAACCGCTATTCACGAACTTGTAGAGTTCTGCTATACAACCATGCTAGGGAGTGATGTCGAACATACCTGTCGATCATTCTGCCCGAACGGAGGTTCCCCATCCCTGGTCCCGTACCTCTGTACGGACGCATATTGCTGCGTTTATTATAAATATATGTAACGTTAATTTTTCTACGTGTAGGGGAAATCTTGTACCGAGTGGAACTTCCCATGATGGAGGAGATAACGCTCATTTATCTCGAGGACGAGAGTAAGTTTTGGGAGTGAGGCGTAGCTTGCGAGTGCCGTAGCCGATACCTTACCTCCCGCATTCTGGTTATGATCATCAATTAGAAATGTAGTTTTCATTTCAATAACACCAGTTTTTTTTTTATTATTTGTCATACTTTCTTTATGTTCAGTTGTTTTCAATTCATACAACGCGAGTACTCTAATAGCCTCTCCGCACTCGAAAATATTGTACCATCGAGCTCACGAAAGTGTTTGGATCATTGTTTCTAAATTGTTGAATCACGCCGGGCTCACTAGTTGGCGGCTGTGGGCGAAGCTCCGCCGTCACACACTGGTTCACTCGTACGGAGCGTACGAACAGCTGTTCGAGCCTCGATTGATTAGCTAGTTGGTTGTGGAGGGAGTGTGGGGCCACTGGAAGCACACGAGGACACAAGAGCCGCCTCTGTCACACTAGCTGATGCTTCAGGCGCCACGCATGTTCGCACAGTTATACGCGCTTTGCCTTTAGTTTACACAACACACTACGTCACTGGCATGTTTCAGATGTACTCTCGATCTCACGACATTCTCATAAGAGCTTGTTTTCGTTTTCAAAACTACGCTGAGCTGGTTTCTTTTAGAGTTAGTTTTTATCGCTTCAGATGTGTAGGGATGCTGTAATTATTTCATTAGCCTAGCTGTCGCTGGCACACTTGTAATTGTTGTATTGAAATGTGTATGTACATTTGCTTATTATTATACTTCCGTTGAAGATGATATTGATGGGCGTAATTATTAAGCCAGAATTAAATAAATCATGCCTTGAAAGATGTTGGCAAGACAATCAGGTTTTTATTTAATCTTGGCTAGTAGTGAACAGATTCATGTTGTTTAGAGTAATTTAGAAGAAAGCATAATACATTTCGATACCCAAGAAATATTTCATTAATTCCTCATAATTTTTCATACTGTTTTCGTACGAAGTCGCCCAATCAATGTACAAAGCCCATGATGAATGATTATTTCTTGTGTCGAACTGTAATTTTATTCCAGAATTATATTTTGCGTAGCAGGCAGGTGTTTTAATGCATACCTTCTCGCTAAGTAAGTCGAAACAATACCGACAACTCTAATAGATTTTATTATATTTATACACTTTACTATTAGGTAATTTACTTCTCAGAAATATACAAATTAGGTTTAGGTAAAACTTTATAATAGTCTCATAAAGAATGTAGAATTTTGTTCTTTAAGACCTTATGAACTTTTGTGTGTCCATAAGATAAAGTTTTCTTTAGATTTCGTTGCATAAACGTGTTCATTGTGTTTTGATATATAAATAGGTTGATTTTGCAGCACAAGTTTTGCACATAATAAGTTACTTTGATACCGGCACAAATCGCACGAATGATGTTGTATACACATTTAAAAGGTTATGGTTACACGAATCAAAGCGACCTAACTACCGTTTGAGCTGGATATAAGGTTGTAGACTAATAGAGAGACATGTCCTTTAATTTAACAAAGTAAAGATTAAATAAACGCACATAGATGGGCACTTTGACTGTCTTCTCCGAGGAGGTAGAAAATTACGAAACATATTTTATTTGTATACTAAAATGTAATCTTTACAGGTCAAGATGAAACGGTGCTATCGTATGAGACCGTACAACAGTTGACCATTACTTACACGCGACCTGTCATAATCCTGGGCCCTCTCAAGGACAGAATAAACGACGATCTAATATCTGAGTTCCCTGAGAAATTCGGCAGCTGCGTGCCTCGTAAGTATCAAACCTTGATTCACGTTACATCTGGATCTAACACAGTAGTGACTACCTTAGATAGCTCATGTTTTTTTCCAACCGTTTTTTTGTTGAAACACTTAACGTAAAACGGAAAAAAAATTCTTACCATAATCGTGCAATTGACTTTACGACTATTCTAGTAACTTGAGCTCCAGGAATTACAGCCTGAGCAACACAAAATGGTGGTGACGAGCTCGACTGAACGATTTTGTAAGCATCGCCCGAAATCCTTGCAGATACACAGTGCCATCAAACTTGCTAGTTGAGGGCTGTGGTGGCTCAATGGTAACGGCCCCGAGGTCGTGGGTTCGAACCCGGACTGGCACTTTTAAGATATTTTATTGTAATTTATTTTCTATGAACTATCCTATCATTCCAGACACGACCCGCCCGCGGCGAGACTACGAGGTGGACGGTCGCGACTACCACTTCGTAGCGAGTCGCGAGCAGATGGAGCGCGACATACAGAACCACCTGTTCATTGAGGCGGGACAGTACAACGACAACTTGTACGGTACCTCCGTCGCCTCTGTTAGGGAAGTCGCTGAGAAGGTACGAATTACTATACATTAAGCTTTTGGCGAGTGACCAAAATGGGAACAACTCCAGCATTTTTTTTTTGGCACTCTGACGTCATTCGAGCCGAGATAAGATAAATTTGTTATTGGGGAGCTCTGTATAAACCCTATAAACCCTTAGGCTACGGACACGAATTTAGCGGGCGCGGGAACGCAGACCTGGTCTCGAAGCCAGCGGGCAGATCGCGCGGCGCTAGAGCGGTGTAGTGTTGTGTTATGAGAAATTAGTGTGTTCGCGAACGAAATGACAGTAAAGCTTCGTCAGATCACACCATAATATAACGCGCATAATGTATATCTTATACAACGCGAGCATTTCATTACAATAGCCACCGTGTGGCGCGTCATTTCGCGTCATGTTTAAGTCATGGTGTAATGCAACATTCCTCGGTACGAAATGTAATGTCATATTACATGACTTTAAAACGCACTGTTTTGCGTATGTCTACTGGTGCGCATAGCTCGTACGCCGCTCCCCGCGCCGCTGCCTTCGAGGTCAGTTCCATATAAATCTATGTCTTGAAACGCGCCGCCGCCTCCCCGCGCCCGCTGACTTCGTGTCCGTAGCCTTAGTAGTTGACATCTGGGTTATTTTTGCGTATAGAACAAAAGTTTAAAGGCTCATGTGTTTGCCTGATAAAAAGGTTTCGAAGCGCCGAGGAATCCTAGATCCGAAGGTGGGAAGTGGGCATTAGATTTTTGTTATGGGAACTAGTCCGAGCGGTAAGAAAAGTCTGGTCGCTAGAGTTTTATGATATCGTAGTATGACCAATGCCAGCCTGTACTTACTGTAGCATTCACTATTCAGACACTTCTTAGAGTACACCCGCTCTAAACTAAGCCCTAGAGCTAGACGGTGCTTGCCCATAATGCCGAAAAACGTGTGCGTTTTTGTTCTTCTACTATATACAACACTAGCTGCACCTCGCGGTTTCACCCGCGTAAGTTTCGATTCCGTGGGAATATCGGGATAAAACGTAAGAGCTTTAAGTAACAGCTGTGTACCTATCAAGTTTCATCGCAATCGGTTCATTAGTTTTTGCGTGAAGAAGTAACAAATATATTAGGTATATATTTCCCAGTGCGCTGCGTAGGGCCACACTGGCCACTTTTGTTTAGATTGACATTTTTAAATTCGTAATATCTTTTGAATGGAATGACCGATTTGAATCATTTAAAAACTAATCTACAGGTATTGAAACAGTCTTGAATACGATGAGATTTATTTGGATAAGGATACAAAGCAAAGAATGCAAAGGTATGGATAACATGGTCTGATTTTGGTCGGCATTTCTATCAACTTGTAAAATGTAAAAAAGTATATCGTGACATAACTACAATAGTTGGACATATATGGTATCGCGGTTTTTGTAGAGATTTCTTCTTTAATATTGTAGAACATTTTTTTGTTCTATCATCAATAGTTTCCGCAGCGCATGCGATGAAAGACATTTTATGGCTAATTTTTTTAACACCTTGGGTTACATTATTGGAAGTTTTAGTAGGGACCCCTAATTTTTTCTAGTAATAAATATAGATTATGTTACTCAGGGATAGTATAGCATTCTAATGGTGAAAAATTTTTTGAAATCGGTCCAGTACTTTTTGAGTTTATTCGTTAAAAACTTACACACATACAAATCTTTCCTCTTTATAATATTAGTTATTTTCCGAGATTTCTGTTTTGGTCCCATAGTAAAAGTGGTTCATAATGATGAGCACAAATGACCCCTTATGAGGTTGTGCATTATTTAAGTTACAACTTGTATTTACGATATAACTTTCGATTTCCCAAAAAATCCTATAATGTTAACATATTCATGCGTTTTATTATATTGCAGGGCAAACATTGCATTTTGGATGTGAGCGGCAATGCAATCAAGAGATTACAAGTGGCGCAACTTTACCCTATTGCCATATTTATAAAACCAAAGAGCATAGAGTCTATAATGTAAGTAAAAAATTAAATATTCATTTCTTTGCGACAAGTACTATATTGTCTGACATTTTATCATTATTTTTTAAATATTTTAACAGGGAAATGAATAAGCGAATGACTGAAGAACAAGCGAAGAAAACTTACGAACGTGCGCTAAAAATGGAACAGGAATTCGCCGAATATTTCACCGGTTAGTATACTTTGATTAATTTGAGGCACCTTTTTTTTTAGCTCGAACATCGAACATAGTGACTATTTTCACGTAATCATTATAGATTGTTGTGACAGGACTCCCACGTCCCCCTACCGTCACCAAACTGTCGAAATTTCGCCGGTGGGATGCTAGGCGAGGTCGAAGATGTTACATAAATAAGCGAGTGTAGCCAACGGTGGGATCTAGCCCTCGTACTCACAGGCGACTTTCTAATGCTTCGATTTTATCGTGGGCTCAGGAAAACCCGGGGCCCTGTATCGGACCCTGTATTTTTAACGCACTGATTAGCGCCGAGAGTTGAAATATCTACCAGTGTATTTTTTGACGCGCTGGGATGCACACTGTTGTATTCTCAATGCTCGGTTCAACACCGAGAGTTCAAAATCCAGTGCGCTATAAAAAAAATGGGCGTGCGAACTTGGGCTTAGCATAGAAATTGCAATAAATGTTTGTGTGTCTGCAGCGGTGGTGACGGGCGACACGCCGGAGGAGATCTACGCCAAGGTGAAGGCGGTGATCACGACGGAGAGCGGGCCCAGCGTGTGGGTGCCGCGCCGCGAGCCGCTGTAGCGTGTCGGCGTGACGTAGCGTACCAGCGCGCCAGCGTGACGTAGCGTGCCAGCGTGGCGTAGCGCGCCAGCCTGACGTAGCGTGCCAGCGTGACGTATCGTGCCGTAGCGCGCCAGCGTGACGTAGCGTGCCATAGCGCAGCCCGAGCCCCGCAGCCACGTACTACCAAATTAGTACCTATCATAGTGCCTCGAGTCCACTCGCCATCATTACGTACGAAGGTGCGGCTCCGATATTTTTTACCCGCGACCGCGCGACTCCTCCCGACAGCAATAAACAGTAGAGCGTCCCGCGTCGCCGCCATGTTATATGCGCGCTAAGCGTGCGATTTTCGCGTCTTTTTAGAATTACGATCAGACTTTCTTCAATCACCGCTTCATAGATAGACCATATCGGAGTTAATTTAGCGTTAAAGAGATTATTTCTAAAATTAATGTAAATTGTCACATGTGGATAAAATTGTTGACCAAGAACTCGCTATTAATAGCATTCACTGTTGTTCACTATACTTACGCTTATGTTTATCGTGCAAATCTATTAACGAGGATGTGTCGTCGAATGCAAGTTTTATATCGAATTATTATTTTAATTATTTGACAAAGCCCACTAATTGTGCTTCAATTAACTGTAAATTTATTGTATATTTAACCTTCAAGCGGGCGCGCGGACATTTGTAACGCGAGCGGTCGCGCGTAACCTGAAAGACCTATAGGATATTTCAGGGATTTAAAACACTAATTATTTATAATGATTTTTTTTTTGTATTTATCACATTATCATTACGTTGGGACATAGAACAAAATTATAAAATGCAAATAATATTCTAATTTTCTTTGCATTTGTAAGCAATTCAGCGTCATAAATTTTCTTATACCTGCTAATTTTCGCGTGCTTGCGTGCCTTCGACGCCTGCGCCGCGACTAAAACAAATGCGATCTATGCACTCCGGAGGGTGCGGAGAGGGGAGGTAAACAGTTTATTTCATGCACAGTGAAACAATGACAGGCTACTAGGGATGGGAAATACATGCTACAAGAAATAACGATATTAAGAACGAAAATGTATCGAGTGCGGTCGATTCGACGCCACGCGCCTGCTTGAAGGTTAACTGTCAATTTATTGTATATTTAATAACCTTTTAAAATCTTATTATATATGTTAATTTACTCAGGTTGCTAGATACATTTTGAATTTTCGTCAGAGTTAAGAGTTTAATATAATTACATGCGGATTTTTCGTATGAGACGAATCACGTGCACAGGTGATGTTGGCCCGTTATATAAAATGTATACCCCTTTATCTGTGTCACTCGCCCGGAGCGGGCGGTTAATCATTGTCATAGGTTTGGACCTAAAGTTTATAAAAACTGTATTTATCTCGCTCACACGGACACAGACGCGGTAATCTGTGTACTCGCCTGGAGCGGGCGACACAGATGCGCTAATACCTACTAGTTATGATATAGTTACGCTGTGTAGTTGGACCCACCTCACGCATGGCTAGTGTAAGACGTACATAATCAGGATTATTTGCTCAAGCGGCAACCTATATCGTATCGTAACCATTGAATCTCATGACATTTCTGCACACCGTTGTCCTCCTTGACACTTTTGGCGAGGTGCAAAGTTGTTTGTTAATCATTTTTATAGTAAGCAATTGTGTTATATGGTGTGAAATGTCTCACCGATTTAAATAGTGTTTGACATTTATTTATTGAGAATTTTATTTTCTTACGGAATAATTGATGCTCATCTGCAAATATGGCACTAGAAGCGAGCATGCAAAGCTTAGGTTGCAATATACTTGTTGTTACGTCATGGCATATGTATTTCTTAATGTCCCCAATAACAAAGTAACGATTACCCCTGAGTATTATGTATTACCTTAGTATAAATAATACGATGCATATACTTTTAAATATTAAAAACAATGGTACTTAAATATTTTATTAATATGTTTCAAATATAATGCGAATGTTAAAGTATTAATTAACTCATACATGACATGCTAATGACGATTATTACAGGATATTTTAAACTTCGACACAAGAAAGGCATTACGACAAACATTATTGGTGTATTAGTACTGATAAATTGTTAAATCCACCAAAGAGGTTTGACACTGTTTATATTAGCGATATTGACCGAGCACTATTTTACACAAAGTTATATTCACTGCCGTTTGTCGTGATTCCTTTTTTATGATTTTGTTGTGTATTGTAAATAATAATAATTATAGATATTTTAATTTATTTTTAAGATTCTATATCAATGTATTAACACCATAGTCACGAAAATGGTTTATTTTTAAAGCTATTTATTTTATCATTTATAAGTAGGTATTTTATTTAATAATAAATTGAGTTTGTGCAAATTAAGTGTATAATGTCTTTTTACGTGTAGTTTAACATTTTAATCCACATCCATATTTGCAGATGTACAATGTTTATGAGTTAGTGATGTTCAATAGAATAGTTTGAATAAAATTATTTACGTTGAAAATCGATTATTGTTTTTATTGTAGTAGTCCTTACCTTTCCATGGAGCTCCAAGAATGAAGACGAAATTGTTTCCCAAACGGTGATACAAAAACCTCGTACATTCTTCATGACACGACCAAATGGCACCAGCCTGGTAGCGCGTCAAGGGGGCGTGTAATTATTTGCCGTGTTCAATTCGAAACACCGGTTGCGTGTCATGTGGAAGAAGTGCAATCGCAAGTTGCGTACTAAAATGAATAACTTTTAATCCTCTAAGTTTTACACATACCTATATTTCAAGAACTAGACGTCCTAGGTAAAAAAAAATATGAAATTTGCATCATAACCCCCACGAATTTTATCTACAGATTAATGGATGGCTATTGACCGTGATCGGGTTAAATAGTCTAAGATTGACTGACAAGGAAACCATCAAGATTGTCCGCCTCCGATTTTAATGAACTAAATATATGTTGTTCTGCGTGGGTAACTGAGTAATTACCCAAAAGGAATTTACGCAACGCTCAATAGTTTTGAAGTTGTTCTGATCAGTTACCAACGCAGAATAACATATATTTAGTTCATCAAAATCGGAGGCGGACAATCTTGATGCTCTCCTTGTGAGACCTTTGTCAAAAAAAAAATTATTTGCATCTTGAAGAGGCACCTAAAGGTAGTCATGCATCATCGTAAACTAAAATCTTGTTAAGCTAAATGAAGCGAAAACTGCTGTTCAAAACTTGAAACTGTCGTGAATACTCGTGTTTATATTCTCACTAGCTTCTGTCCGCGACTTCGTCCGTGTGAAATGTTTTGTTCTTCGCATCGCCCACCCGCGCTATTACTTCGTTTTCGTTTAGCGTTCTTTCTGACTTTTTTTTTCTTTTGCTCAGTTTGTCAGGGTCCTAGCATGATGTTAAATCCTCAAGAATTGAGCTACCAAATACGACTGGTAGTTCCAGAACGCGCTAAGCGTTTAAACAAACAAACTCTTCAGCTTTATTATTATTATAGAGAAGATTGGAAGAGGCAAGCAATAGGTAGGTAGTAGTCGCGCATCTTGAAGAGACACCTAAAGACAGCTGTGCTCGTGCATCATCGTAGACTAGGGCTGCCATGTCTCGGTGCACCGGTACACCGCGGTCTCAGTTTCGAAGTTAGGGCGCGTTTATTTGACCACAAATTCCTTCGTACCTAATTACCTATCCGAGGTGGGATGCTAAGATTCTCGAACTCGCTTCACTCGCTCTTGAACTTTACGCTCTCTTAATTCTAAAAACAACAGCCTATCTGATGTGATAAAAATTTCAAGCTCGTCAAGAATATTCAAAAGAAAACCTTACCTATCCGGGGCTGGGGGCTAAAATTTTTGAACTCGCTCTTGCATCCTACAATTTCTAACTTTTCTGTATAGGTCGAGTACTTAATTCCTATTTCTGTATAAATGTTCAAAGGAAAATTCAAGCTATGCGGAGTGCAATTTTAGACCTAATGGTCACTCTAGCAGTCTACATTCGAGTGATGTTCTTGCGTTTCTGTCTCCGTCGACAAATTATCTCCTATTTCTGTATTTACCTTTGCGAGGCAGCGTGTTAAAAATTTCTAGCTCGCTTTTACATCAGACATTCTGAAAATGTTCTGCTAACCTTGGGGGGTCATAAATAATAGGGGGGATATTGCAGGCCCAGGTCCTCGACAGGCTTAGTCCTCAATTGGTTGTACTTAATGCATATATTGATTTTAGTAAACATTCAGGGTGTCTGTATTTAACGAATACGATTATCATCAACTTATTCTACAAAATGCTTGTGATAATGTAGCTGAAAAAACTTTTAGGTAAATGGTTGCTAGCTTTATGTTGTACTAGTTGTTTTTTGTAATGAAGGTTGACAAATAACGCAAGCAAGATAACCTTACATTGAAAAACATTAAATTGGAAATGTCTAAAAGAAAAATTAATTTCTGGGAATTTAACCCAGAATCATATCCGCTGAGTTTTTAAAACCTTCGAGCTAGCTAAAACGATACTAATCCCCTCTAGGAGTATGTGTTCTGTGATACTAATCCTATTTAACCCTTATTCAAATAAAGGTATATATATTACCACATCGTGTTTTTTTTAAATAATGCACTCTAACTTTTAATACGGTAACACTAAAGGTATAAATATCACATATTTATAATCTATAATAATTTGTTTATCTATTTTATTTCATTTGACAATCTGTCAACGTCATTTGTCACTGTAAGGTAATGTCAAAGTTGACTCAACGGTTTTGTTGTGAAAAAAGTCGAGTTTTTGGCGGGTGTTTTCAGAAATTTTAAAAGTTTGTTCAAGAAAAAATCTGGTAAGTACTTTTTCGACGCAAATTCCAAAACTATAACATATTTTGACTAATATCACGTGTTAGCAGCATTTGCAATTGACTTATTCATATAATTTAGATGTTTCAAATATGTGGTAAATATCTTACCCTTGTCCGATCCCACTTTGAAAAATATCAGATTATCTATATAAAAATCGTTTGTCTTTTTGTATATTTTTTTTGGACAGCAAAAAGCTAATATGCAATACTAATAAAAAATTATTAAAAAAATAAAATGTTTCATTTCCAAAATATAAAATAAATATTATAAGTAGAACCAAGAGGAAGTCACTAGTCAAGAAACGAAAATTAAACCGTAACGGACAATGGTAACAATTTTACCACCAACATCCAAAATTTTGTAGTCATGAACGGATAATGGTAAATTATTTACCACCAGAAAAACTACCCCATCCCCTATTCTTTTTTAAATTTTGTTTTAAAATATGAAATCAGTGACCCTCAATTACCTAAAATACAACACAACCTTAAAAAAAAAAATGTTTACCGGCTCGCGTTTGTTTAAGGGTTAATTGTTCTTCTGTATTGTTGTTTGTCGATATCCCATCTAGTTCAAGGAACATATTTACTCTAGGGGAGAACCTAATTGATGAAGCTGTGTAACTTGGAAGAGTCAAGTGTAGTCTAATCGAAACCAGGACCTCATGTTCAGCAGGGAAGCTTGCAACCCCTGAGCTATTTTACAACTGTATCTGGTTGATGTGACATATTGTGTAGACAGAGCTTGAAATGCTGTTATTTATGGAAACCGGTATCATTGGTATTTCTAATCAGTGTATTTGTTTGGTTCAGCCAAACAAATATTTCTGTAGGTTAGTGAGAAAACAGTTATTACTGGTACAGAACCTGTACTTTTGGTACCAGTTTCAAGCCCTGCGTGCAGGTCAGCGCCTTGTGGACAGCTGCTTATAAGCCGAATTAGTACTTGTGCACATAATCTGCTGATGATCAGGCATCAGCTGAAAAGAATCAAAATGTATGGCTATTTAGTGCCAATCCAGCAATCTTGTAGATTGAGATCAATAATTGAGCGTATGCCAGATCAGTCAACTGTCTTAAATGCATAATTTCTGTCTAATACTGGGATCATTACACAGTTTGAAAATAATACAAATAAAGTCAAATTAAAATTATTTTATGTCCTTATATCTCATCCAGTACAACAGTAGTCTTCTCAGATACGTAAAGACCGTCTAAGAACTTTCTGATGTCCTTGTTTTTAACTGTGGTGGATTGTTGGATCAGGGCAGCGGAACTGGACACATCCTCCAACGAGTTTCCTTCGATGATGAGTTCATCCTTCTGCTTGGGCGAGTTGACAACAGTCACACCAGGTGCCATCTTTACCCTCCTGATGTATTTCTCGCCAAGGAAATTACGGATTTCAATGACGCTGTTACCCTCAGTGGTGACACAGTTGATGGGGAAATGGGCATATACAGAGCGCATTTTGTATTGGAATCCCTTGGTCACACCTGAAATGTGAATAATTCAAACAGTTTATAAAATAGGTACAGTGAATATTTCCAAAAATGTTTGTTGTCAATCTGTGTAACTTATTCAAATGTTGTTTCTAGCTTGAGAGACCTATGACACATATCATAACTAGACCACCAAAAATTGATGGTTCAGTAATATTTTGATATGCTTAATTCACAAAAATTATACATGGGTTTATCTGGCCCTATTAAGCACAAGTTTTGTAAATAAAAAAGTGATAAGGTTTTGCAAATAGGTCATAGAAACCACACAGCATTCACAAACTTTGTAAAAGAACATTTTGGGTAGTATGCAGAATGCTAGGTAACACATCAAAGGTAATATAATTTTGCTATAGTTATGAACTTTAACAGTTTATTATTAGTTCTCTCTCAAGCTAAAATAAATCTGTTCTTAGCATTTGGACTTCAATGGTTAACTTGTAGTAACTTGTAGAAGCTTTCATTTGACTTTAACAATATTCATAAAATTTAACTATTTGTTAGGACAGGTTTCAAGACATTTTGTACAGTGAGCAGTGTTAATCTACCACATCTGTGTAACTCAATGAAGAAGTTTAAATCCTACCTAAAATAAAAGATTAACAGCATGTGTCAAAACCAAAATAAGTTCTTGCTTTCATATTATCTGGTAGCTAGTGCTTCCACAGGCACTATTAAACAGACCCTTACTCTTTAAGTGGCGCAATAAATATATTGCCCAGGCCAAGCCCGTGCTTACCAAAAGTAATCAAGTTTATTGAAGTTCAGTTACAAGTAGGCTATGACTATCTAGGAGTGCTATGTTAGAATGCTACTGAAACAAGTCATTGTAGTACCACAATATCCAAAGCTATAATGGCAAAGTAAAGCTAACCCCTAGGTTTGTGAACCCCAAACTTAGCAACTGCTGATAACACTGTTATCTTTAGAAAACTGGATTTCTTTGACTTTGTTAAGTTACTACTCAGGGAAAACTAACCTCCAATATATTTCAGGTTATAACACAAGTTAGTAGAATAACAATACAAGTAAACAATTACCTTTGATCATGTTCTCAACGTGCGAGCAGACTGTCCTGACAGCGGCGAGCTCCTTCTTGGAGCCGAACCATTTCTCTACCTTCAGGACTCGAGCGTTCACCATGCGAATGTCAACAGCCAAGTGCTTGAAGTTCCTCTTCAGCACTCCGCGCGGTCCTTTCACTGTCACCAACCGCGATTTCACGTGCACAGTGAGCCCCTCAGGGATCTTCACTTTTTGATTCGCAACTATTTGCTTCATGGTCAAGCCTAAAACGATAGTAAATTTAGTTACAGAACTTAACCTGTTTGTTAACAGTTGTCAACTCGGGAGGCTCTGTTTTACGTTTGGTATATGAAATATAGTTTAGAACTGATACTATATGATATTTCTCATTTATATTAATCACTATCACATCGATAAATAATATAATTTAGGAGATTTTCATGGATTTTTGCAATTACAAACATATTCACCTACTTTCTTTGACACAAGAGCCGGAAAAGGCAGAATCGGCAAAAAGGTGTTGCTATTATACAAAATTATAAAACGTCAGACAGCTGTTATTCTCGACAAGCTTGCAAATATTACTAATCGATTGATCTACTTGACTTATCTCTGTCTTTAAACCAAATGTAATTGAAGATTGCGAAAGAACAAAAATATTTTGTTTTGTTTCATTATATCGGTACCACTGAGCACGGAATCTCCACGCCGCAGCATCTAGATTGTAGAGAAAGACGGCAGTGGTAATAAAATTCGTGGCTCCAAAATGTGTTGAGCGCACAACTTCTATCAGTATCAGCGGATGCCGCCGAGGCGTCTTCGTGCTCTGTAGGTACAGACGCCAACACATCAAGCGACTACAATCTGTCATATTTTTTTAGTAGATTTTCAACTTTATCTCTATAGTATAAGGTTCAAAGTTGATTGAGGAAATTTGACAGTTTCGGGTAGCTTGATGTGCTGGCGTCTGTACAATCAAGAATAAAATTCAGTATTCCTAACTCCACTGAGAAGTAAGCGTAAGCTTTTGAATAGTAAGCGTAAGCTTTTGAATAGTCGAATAATAATATATTAGGTATTCACATCGAGAAAACAGTGTTGCCGCTTTAGTGACTTTGTCACTAGATCTAGTGAGTTTTTGCTGTTTATGGTGACGTATTTTTATGATTTAGTGACAAAAAAATCTCTGGTGACTTTTAGCGACTTTTTCATGATCAACACAGAAGTTATAATATATATAAGGTCCCATTAAAATAGGTGGACAAACTTTTACAAATCATTCAGACCACCAAAATAAGGACAATGGTAAAAAAAAAAATAAGAAAAATGCATTAGATACTTTAAAAAAAAAAAAAATCAGTTAGCGAAAATGCACTAAACATTTTGGTTACCCAATGCATAAACACATCCATGTCTGCTATCTCATAAATTCTGATTCTACGAAATAATGGTCCAGGCGCACGTGGCCATGTCACCACCCGCCGGTTTCATTGTTCAACTCATGCCATCTCACTCTAACATAGCCCTTCACCGCGGGGATGCCCGGGGCGAAGGGCCGCTGACGTAAAATATGACAAATTGACAATGAAGCCATTTCAGTTTTCGTCGCGCAACCGAGCCAACAGAACATGTTACATGAAAGTCTGCGTGTGTGTTGTTACGTAGTTATCACAATCGACAACAATGCCTTATTACGCGTACAGCAACCAAGAATACTTGGAAATGGTCCTGTGTTATCGTGAGTGCAACGAAAGCTTACGACAAGCCCAAATCCTTTATCAAGAAAGATTTGGAAGGCGGCCGAGCCTCACCATAATCCTGAGAGCAGTACAGCGCCATCGTGAATGTGGCACCTTCATGCCACCAGCGGTTGACGCAGGAAGACCGCGCTATCCGGTGCGCCTTGAAGAAGACGTTTTAGATTTCTTTAGAATACACCCCACGGCGAGCACTGCCGATGCCGGTCGTGTATTCAACGTCAGCGATTTTTACGTGTGGAAGAAGCTCCTTCGTGATAAAGGCCACCACCCATATCATTGCACTCGTGTGCAAGAACTGAACAAATTAACATTTTGTAGGTGGCTACTGCAACAACCCCAACGTCACATTCTCTGGACTGATGAATGTACTTTTACACGTGTTGGGTTATTTAACATACATAATTCCCATTACTGGACAACTATTAACCCAAATAAAGTGAGACCGGATTATTACCAAACACGGTTTAGTGTAAATGTGTGGGTAGGAGTGCTAGACAATAAAGTTTTAGGGCCTGTTTCTTAACCGTTTAAACAATAATACGTACATAGACTTGTTACGTAACGATGTTGAAACAATGTTAGAAGATGTACCCCTGGTAGTCTGGCGTGACCTCTACTTCCAGCATGATGGCGCGCCAGCACACTTCGCTGGAAACGTAAGAGACTATCTCAATTCTCGGTTCGGAGACCGGTGGATTGGTCGGGGTGGTCCTGTCCCGTGGCCTGCTAGGAGCCTGGACTTGACTCCGCTTGATTTTTATTTCTGGGGTCGTGCTAAAGATTTATTGTACGGTGAAAATGGACACTTAATAGCCAGCGTGAATGAGCTATGTACGCGAATCACCCTCGCATTTGAAACAATAAAAAGTGAAAGTGACACTCTTTTAATAGTGCAAAGAAATTAAACGCGCTCGCAAGTGCATCGCTCAAAACGGTAGGCACGTTCAACAATGAATGTAATTACGTACCTATCCACCTATCGTCGTAGAGTAAGTAGTATTTATATTAATTATTGTAAATAGGGCTGATTCTAATTTTTAACCATGACTGATTCAGTGTTTTACTGTTATCGAACTTTAAATAAATAAAAAAGATTCATAACACTACATTGTATCCACTGCGCGCTTGTTTGTTTACAACTTTCTGCATTTGCTTTAATACTTTGATAACAGTTCAGCACGCAATTAGACAGTCCAAAGCCTGGTAAAGTGTGATGGGAAATTAGAATCTTTTCTTTTCGTACCTAGACGGTTCATAATCATGTGTTCAAGGAAAGTTTATTCACCCCCAATATTAGCCTGTTTTCAAATTGCGCGTCTTAGGTTATTTATTTTCGACTTTATTTTAAGGCTCACAATGTTGATTTTTGTTTGACACCTCGCCATATGTGTCGGCCCTAACAGTACTGGCCGCCCGAGTGCAAGTACTTACCCATAAGGATGGGTTTATTCTAGAGTGCCGGCTGTGGTGCCGAACAATTTATTATTTTCGATCAAAATAAAATCACTTTAATCATTGTTTTTTTTGCTTGGATATCTTTGGTTAGACGTACTGAACGCTGTATTAAAATTTGTCCAACTATTTTAATGGGACCTTATATATTATTTAACTTGTTGACGCAATATTTATCTATTTTTAACTAGCCATATTTTAATGTTGTGTAGTTATTGAGTAACGTGCACTGGCAAAACGAAATGTTCATTAGACTAACCGGGTATTTCTTTATAACCAGCATTCCACGTTGCAGCATTTCGCTCGATATTATACGCATGATTATGCATCTCACTCTGTCATGAGAAAAATATATTGCTATCTTATCTTATAATGTTTAAAGGATAGTGATGTATTATTATAGTTAGGTTAGGTTAAACAAAGTGAAGTCTTGTCCCAAATGACGAAAACCGTTAAAAATATAAATAAGAAAACTGCACCATCAAATCTACATCCTTAGAACAACCGCAAGGTTCGACTTCCCCTGCAACCACAGAGCAACCGTCCACTTTCAGCATGCCGAACGAAGCTGATGATTACTCGTAGATGAGGATTTAATTCAACTAATTAATTATTTAGCACAGTTTTTGTTTAATTCAAATTGAAAGATTTTTTTTTGTTCATTGATTTTTCACATTTGTTTTTAATTACCTCTATAATCAGTAATTTTGTTGGTTAAATAATTTAGTGACTTTTAGTGACTTTTTGAATTTATTTTTTCACCCAATCTAGTGACATTTTAGTAAAAGTTTGGTGACTTTAATTTTTCCTAAGCGGTAACACTGCGAGAAAATCAGTAACTATTTCATATTGAAATTGAAACAGCTGTTTGTTGACAGTCACTAGTCACACATATGAGCATCTGTCACGTCAGGTACGGGAAAATAATAATTAAATTGGACTTGGATGTAAAAAGAATGAACAATAAATGAAAATAAGTGTAAATACTCAAATTAAGAAATAAATACGTTTTTTTTTTGTGACAATGTTGTTCAAAACATTTATTCAGGCAGAAGTGAACTTATGTCGCCGGATTTTTGTAAGAGGTAAATAACTTTTAGGTTATTTTGTAAATTAATATATTTTTATTTGATTTTCTACCAAACCAATATTGTTAACAGGTCTTAGCACCAGATCGTCATGGGATATTGTAACAGGAGTTTGTGTAGAGAGACTACCAGTGGTCACTCCACCATTGAATGAAATGTATAAAAAATACTTGGATTTACAGTACACCCTAGAAATTGAAAAGAGCATGAAGTCTGACCATGAAATTAGACGTGAAAATGATAAGTAAGTGTATCTCATTCACATTTTACAATCCATGATTTGGATACTCTGAAGCTTGCATGTCACCAGAATAAGTGGAAAGTTTTAAATAGCTCTTTTAAACTTAATAGGCTTTTTTAGGTATATATGTATCTTTATATTTAAATAAATATTTATCACTCAATTTCTCATGATTGCACCTACCACCGATTGCCTCTGCATTACCCAAAGGTTGACTGGTAGAAAATGCCTATGGCATTCCACCTCTGTATATTTCTGTTCTGTAAGTATTAATTAAACAAATGATAACAGGCAATTTTTCAACCATCCAATCATTTAGGTAAAGTAGTGGAAAGAGTCTTGTTGGCTAATAAAGTAATAAAATATTGTTTTTCTATATTTAAAGGGCCCAAGCTGAGCTTCTTAAAAATGAATCGGCTGAAGTGGACATTGATGCAATCAGCAAAATCACAGCCCAGGACATGGAGGATGCTGCCAATGAGGAGCTGGCTCAGTTTAAATTTGCTAGTTTAGAGACTGGTATACATTTTATAATATATTCTACCTAAACCTAAAAAAAAAAAAAAATTAGCCAAGAAAAACATCAGTTGAGAAATAAGAATAAAACACTTAAAATAATATCATTAAGGGCTGATTTTTGAATCCCGAGATCAATTTTATTTGAGGAATAAAATTGATGTTTGACAGTTTTTGTATGAAGTAACTGTCAATATTTCTAAATTATTCCTCAAATAAAGTTATCAGATGATTGAAAAATCAGCCCTAAGTATATTTTCCTATGAAGGTGCTCATACAATTTTCCCATAAATACCCATTTGTCTATACATTTTTTTTTGTATTGTAGCAATATTTTTCTTATTGATATCAATTAATAAATTTTATTCAGATGCTGACAAAAAAGGTGACAAAACATCTACAGAAAGGTGCCTCCAAAGACATTTGGTACTAGTCACACCAATAAAGCTGGGTCCAGACATGATGACATTACTGCCTCAAGGCTTGTGGAAGGAAGGAGAAACTTTAAGACAGGTAGGCTACATACAATTTTGTACTTACAAAAAATTATATGAATACTATTTAAATTATAGAAAGAGCCAATTTCACAGTCTCCAGATAGGCACTTATTAAAATTTAAAATTTTTCCGAATTTAAAATGTGTCATTATCTGCCAGATAATTTCTCAGGAACTTAGCCAGAAGTGGGGAGGAACAGACCATAAGAAGAAATCTTAATTTTATAGTTGTCATAAAGGAATTCATTATTTTTATGGCAAGTGAAAATGTGAAACTAAAAAAATTGGAAAATCCAAAAGTGAAATTGTTTTATAATAATTATATTTTAAACTACTTTGAATAAAAGAGCCATTTTCAATAGGGTTCCTCATATGGGTGAAACGAATCTATTAAAAAGAAAGACTCAACTAATTGATTTTTTGGCAAGCTACAATGTTTTCAGGTTTCATACTTGATTGACAGGAAAATTTAAAAAATATTTTGATGTTTTTTCGTTTTTACTGCATTAAATCAATTTTTGAAACAATTAATCTCCATTAAATTATCCATACAATGGTATATATATTAAGTAGGATCTGTGTAGTAACAGGGGGGGGGGGGGGGGGTAAAAAAAAAACCTAAAGCACTGTCTAATGCTTCGCATTATGAGTCAAGCACAATCTTACTCTGAGTTAACTAAACACTTCTTGTAAACTTTTTTTATGTTTTAGACAGCAGAAAGGATAGTAAAAGAACAGTGTGGACCAGAACTAAAAGTACAATTTCTGTCAAATGCACCATGTGGGTTTTATAAGTACAAATATCCCTCAGAAATTAATGGAAAAATAGGGGCTAAAGTAAGTATAGAATCTAGCATGCAGAAAAAGCAATCTATATTCAACGACTAGTTCATATCCTAACCTAATTTTAAACTTATACCTAAATATTCTAATATTTTTATCATGTTGTATAAGACAAAGTGCATGCTGAAAAATATAATGTAAATTCATAATTAAAAACGTTACCTCATTTTTAGGTATTCTTCTATTACGCTAACTACAAAAGTGGGACACCAAACAAGACTAAAGGCGATTGGCTAACCCGTAATGAGCTGCAGCAAATATTACCACAGAAATACAACAAATCTGTAAAAGAGTTTTTAATAGAAGAATCACATTGATAATTCGTATGTAGCGTAGTAATTTGTAGTAATAAATGTATGATTAATTCAATGTGGTTGTTCAATTTCCTCCTCCTTATTCAGGGCTTAACCTGCCAATGGGCGAATGGTGCGGTTTTTTTCTCCAGTCAACTCTCTGACCGGAGCGCCAAACCATTCGCAAAATCAAATAATTTATTTCTAACAGGCACGTAAAAGGCACTATTGAACGGCAAAAAATACAGAAAAAAAAAATTCTAGTCGCCCTTTCCAAAAAGTAGTTTCGTATGGAGAACAATGGTCAAGAAACTCCGCTGTTACTCTTTTAAAACTCGCTATTCGCTGACTAGGGAGAGCCCTAGTCAGCATTTCTCCATTCCAACCATAGGGGGCGTTGGTATACGCCGAGATAGAATTAAATCTCGAGCCCTACTCGTCTCACTATGGACCATATGGCTCTTAATTTAAATAAATTCGTTACTGACATCTAAAACAAATGAGTAAGAGCTACCGATGTTATCAGTGGCGTAATTAATGAGTAAAATTGGATCACCCTGATACGAAGGGACGTCTTAATTTTCATCTCGTGTAGCGTAGTCAAATTCAGCCAGTCTGTTCATACAGCATACATTTACAATCATAATCGAGTTTTTAATAATATTTTTTATGCTAATTCTATCGATCATTTAATAAAATTTCAAAGCTAGTATTTTAGTTGTCAAAACATTACTATTTTGTTGGGTTTTATAATAAAATAGCAAAACAGAAACTTAGTCAGACTTTCAATGTTGTTTTTTCTTTTTTTCCTAGACTATAGACCCGATTCAGGACATTTCGTGAATCGGGTGCGTACTAGCCTTGAAATTACTAATAATTATAAATACTACTACTTTGAAATTACTAATAATTATCAGACTTAGGTACTTCTCCCCATGATCTATTAACGTAACCAAGGTTCTCATTTCATGGTCATATTGCTCGTTGCAGAGCCAGCGTGTCTAGTCGAAAGTTCTCGTCAACCCTCTGTTCGCTGTATCTACTTAGTCACAGTGTCAGACTTCCACTTGACGAGTATTTTCAAATCTGTAAACATGTTATGAATGGAATGAACGTGAAACATAGGTATTATTATTAGGGATAACATTAATTGCACATCAAATAAATAATCACCTATCAATTTATTTTCATCATTTAGGTATATAAGTACTTTTTTCACATCAAATAAACTATTTCACTACAAATAAACTAATTGCTTAACAAAACTAGTATAATATATTACTCGTATCACTCAGCACTACATTACATTTTTCCTTTAATGCGAGACAAATACCTACATTCTTTTAGGTACAAAATTACAACAATCATATCATAAATACCAAAGACTATTATAACCACTTGACTGCGTATACAGTGCCCCGACGCACGAAAACTATTAGTATTTTGTCGCCTATGTATAGGCTACGGTACTAGTAGCAAATTTAGTTGTGTCCAAGTGTTAGACCTGTGTGCACGCTAAATTAATATAATTTTTTTATAACGTTTATGCAATTATAACGCATCAAAATGCCTTCATGCGCGGTGAAGTAGTGTGGGAAACATTCTTAGTCATCTAGTTACAAAAAGGATGACATAACTTTTCATCGGTACATAAACAGTACGAAAAATTATTTTTGATTTAATCAGATTATAAGCCACTGCAGGGGTCTATTTAAAATGGTGGCTGGGTAAACGAGCACACTTTTGAGTCGCGCGTTGATGTCTTTTGGAAAAGTCTCGTTCTTGTATTAGACAATTCTAATGCTTCTATCCCTTTCTTTCCTTTTGTATGTTTATCGTAAAAAATAGTACTGTTATCTTTAATAGCTGAAAGTTGATATCGAGAAAAATAAAATGAATACATTTTGTATTCAATTCACATACTTTAATAAAATAACTATCTACTATTAACCGACTTAAAAAAAGAAATACCGACGAACTGAGAACCTCCTCGGTTCTCAGTTCGTCGGTTTTTTTTTTTTGTATTTTTACGGGATTTTTTAGTTCTTTCTGTCCCCGACCGAGGCCGATCAGTCCATTTCCGGATTTTTTTTATGTAATTGATTGATTTTGATTAAATATTATTTCTATGATTTTGATTTAGTATTTATTATAATGTTAAAATCCATTTTATCGATATCGACTATTTTCTCTTAATGAAGTAAAGCAGCCCTAACGATGCAACTTGACCTTGAACTGACCAATTGCAGCCGCGCGTTCTTCCTCATCCCCCGGCCCGCGGTAGTGAGTCGTGTGCTTCGAAGAAATCGGCCCATACGCTCTCTAGTGGTTATATTCTCTATGATAAATACTGACTACACAGCAAATTAACCAGAGCGTACACAAGTAGGTAAAACTCGCACACAAAAAAGTATTTTTTTGATTTGCGTTTAAATGCTACCCAAATTAAAATACCTACCGTTAAAATATCAATGTTCAAAATATCGAAAACATAAATATCGAAGACCATAAAACTGAAAATTAAAATAACGTAGGTAAGCTTAGAGTATCGAATGTCTTAAATATCGATATTTATTTATTATTTACAAGTCATAGATAGTCTTAGTTCATGGATGGTAGACTTCGTAAAAAGGCAATGAGAACTAGAGGGGCTAAAGTGAGCGAGCAGAGCGAGCGAACGAGCCCCCGTCATCTCCTTCATGTTAGGTTCCTTTAAACCCTACAGACGGAAATAGGGGCCCCACGAATCGGGGCTCCGTCGACTATGCCTCATTATTATTGCTTGAAAACCAACGCGGTATCGAAATTTTATAGGAGGGTATGCATTATGATCAGTGATAGGAATAGGTAGTGCCTATTTGCCTAAACTTTGAAGAACAGAGACAAGAAACGGGGACTTTCTTAGACTAAATTTTTTCCGAGACATCTGTCCCGAAATTCGGGACAACACTTTTAAATACATTAAGAAAATATGTCTTTTGGAATAAGTAATTCGTCTATATTTACCTAAAGTTTGCGACTAGACATAACATTTATAATTTATAACTCCATAATTATTATTATGGATTATTATAAATTATAAATGCACAACATAAACATAACAACAACAATAACAACACAACAATAACAACAACAACATAGCAATAACATATTTTTTTAATGTATTTAAAAGTGTTGTCCCGAATTTCGGGACAGATGTCCCGAAAAAAAATTAGTAAGGAAGTCTCCGTTTCTTGTCTCTGTTCTTCGAAGTTTAGGCAAATAGGCACTACCTATTCCTATCACTGATTATGATAAATAGCGGTGCGCCACGAATATAAAATTTTGCTTATTTAGTTATATTTTGAGTTGAGTATTTTGCTGTGCAATCAGTAATTTTGATTGGAAATCGAATTATTTTTGGATACATTAATACAGTAATTGTTTTCATTTGCGTTTAAATACTAGGTACCCTTAATATTATCATCAGAACCAGTTAACTTCAAAATACATGAGTCATAAAACAAAAGAGTTCGTAGTACAACATTGTATCTTTTGAGAATATTCCAGACATTCATATTTTTCACTCGACAATTTGTTTACATACTTGTAAATTATGAAAACTAAAGATAGGTGATGAATCTGTAGCGGTACCTATAACGCTAGCGCCGGAGCTTTTATAACGAGATTGATCTAGCTTCGTTAGGCTTACATACATATATACATAAACTCACGCCTTCTTCCCATGGGGGTAGGCAGAAAGTACAGAACGCCACCTGCTACGATTCCAAACAAGGCAAAAATATGTTCAGTGAGCATTAGTTCGAGTTGGAGGTCCCGTACTTGTGAGTACCTACCTATGCAAAACATAAATGTCGGGTGCTAAAAATTTTTGAGCTCGCTTCGGCCGCTCTCTTATTCCTAAGACCTTTTGCATTAATACGTTCACAAAGCAACTCCTATTTCCGTACGAATACGAATGTTCAAAAAAAACCTGGCCGAGAATTCAGAGTTAAGGTGTAAAATATTTCGATTTTCGAGCCTTGCTTGCTTTTCTTGGACAGCATAGGTAATGAGGAGATGAATATGAACCTCTCTGAAAAAAATATCCTACTGCTTGCGAGGCCCATAATATAGGTAGAGTATAATTATTACGCATGTTATACTTTCCTTTTTTTAGGCATTATTCATTTTTTACTAGAAATACAAGCACATAAACTGAGAAGATCGGTGGGGGGGGGGGGGGTCTCATTTGGTCCTCCCCGGGCCCCCGACAGGCTTAGTCCGCCACTGCCTAGGTGTACGTTACGGTAACTAAAACAATGCTGTTACTGACAATGTTCATTAATTTTAAAAGCTTGGCATAGCTATTACCTACGTGCAATAAGTTCAGCGACGTAATCAATGAAAATTATGAGCGTTCGGATGGCACTAGAATAAATGAATTACGTTTTTTCTTTCTTTCTTTAATTAATGTATTTTTGTCCATATTAAAGTGCGCAGTTAGCTTACGTTTCTTATAGGGTACTGAGAAATAATGGTTAGCGCGAATCTCAGGCGGCGAGTGCTTCGCAGTAAAGCATCGAAATAGAAGTTTACTAAAACAATGAGCGTGGTTTACGAGTAAACACTTTTTGGTGCCCGATTCCCGAAGATTCCAGTTCGCATTGCCAAATTGAATCTTATCAGCTGCGAATTAGATTTTAATTTTCAGTACAAATTGAGAGAAAATTGGGATCATATAGTTATTGGATTTCAGTACTTATGTCTTATATCGAGGGTTGAGTTTCTTTCGCTGTACGTGAGTTTGCTCGCTAAAGATGGAACATGTTAGCTGCACTTCCCAAGGCTCCCGTCTTTTCGTTTACAAACATCGGTGTGCTGTTTTTCGTTTGTGCCGTGCGAGATTAAATAATTTTCTATGAAAAGTGTGTAAACATAGTTTTGTTGTTTTCCTTCCGCTGCCTACTCCAGCCATTACCTACAATCAATGGTTTTGCAATTCTCAACCGCTTCAGATTGTTTAGGAATTTTGTCACAACCTTTTGGCTGACTACCTATGTACTTATTGATCAATTCCCAACCGCTCGGATTCTTAGGACTTCAGTAGTCCATAACTCTTTGTATAATTTTCCGGTTCACTGTGATTTTTTATACAGAAAACAACATGGCGTCAAAATCAACAAGGAATAAAATTAGGAAATTGTGCTTAAAAAATAAAAATCTAAAAAAAACCAACTGTACCTACACTGTGTAAACTGTGTTCTTGGAAAAACTGTAGGTACCAGACGAGCATGTATGAAAACTTTTGCCCCATATCTATATACATTAATATTTTAAAGAAGTAAAGTTTGTAAGTCTGGATGTAAGACGTAATCTCCGTACTAATCCTCCGATTTAATAAAATCTTTCACCAATAGAAAGCTACGCTATTGTCGAGTACCATGGAATATGTTAACTATAGTGATGTTACTATTTATTTATATTTAATGATAGTGATGTTGAGTTAATAAATAAATAAATACATGTTTTATGTAGGACGAAGTCCCGGGCAGACGGGCTAGTAATAAAAACACGGTGTAAAGTTATGCCAAACTTAAACCTTGGAAAATGTATGGTAAATATAAAATAATACTGGGTCAATTAAATTCATTTCAATAGCTTATTGCTCAACCCAGTACATAATACATTTCTAGATGTCAAGTGAATGCGCAGTCCACTGTGTTGCACAAATTCAGGCATGCAAAATTATATTGGTTGTAACTTTATTCCGCGTTTTCTCATAAGGTTGGTGCCCATGAAACAATTGAGAAACGATAGTAGTTTTATCCATGAATAGGTAATATGTTCAATCAACTCAGCCTTTCGCAGTCCACTGCTGGACATAAGCCTCTCCCAGACTGCGCCACGACATCCTGTCCTCCGCCTTCCGCATCCAGTCTACCCCAGCCACCTTCTTTAGGTCGTCCGTCCATCTAGCTGCGGGGCGTCCCACACTACGCCTACCGATACGCGGTCTCCACTCCAGGACTCATCTGCTCCACCGGCCATCGGCCCTTCGACAGACATGGCCAGCCCACTGCCACTTCAGTTTGCTTACTCTGCAAGCTATGTCGGTTACTCCAGTTCTTTTCCGGATAATTTCATTCCTGATTTTATCCTATCAAATGATTTTACCAAATCAATTAGGTGTCTAGCAGATTCTCGCCCGGTCGTTACGGCCCTGATACAATCACAGCCTGATAACAGTAGAATTACCAACTCCTATTGATTGTACGGTCGAACGATGGATAATTCGCATGGACAACATCTAATTATAAGGAGGAAGCTCTGCGAGGATACTGAGCTTTGGAGCATTGCCCTTTGATGAGTTATAAAATAAAGGTTTCTGTTTTACTGCGTTCCTAACCAGTACTATTGGTACCTATTTTCTACGCAGTAGGTAATCATCGTAATTTCTATTTCTAATTAGAACACGAAAAAACCTATTTAATTGATAAGTGATATTTACTTTTGTAAATTGGTTAAAAAAAACACTACCTACACGTTAAAATTATGTCACTTCAAAATCTGTTTCCTATCTGACTAGTCTGAGACGAAAGACCGAAACGAATTCAGAGGTCACAGTCTCTTTTAAAGTCCAGTCTTGGTCAGGCCATATGAGGACCATGCAGATTCATGTCTGAGATGGTCTTTTGAGAAAAGAACCACAGAGATTCGAATTTTCCGATTTCTTTTTTAATATATTCTTGTCTGAACTCTGAAAGCAAGACTTCGTTTAATGTAGGTACAAGAATATTACTAAGGTAGCCAAGCAACAACTTATAAGGATAATTGAATATTATTATTTACCTACCTATAGGACTCAATATTCTGTAGGTACGTGGAAAACAAATTGGAAAACGAAAGGTAGGTTTTCCCCTAGTTTTAACCTGTACCGAGACTAGCTTTTTAGATTTTCACACATAGGTATTACCTACTACTACAAGCTGTAAGAATAATAATAATATAATATATGTGAGTTTGTTTAGGCATTTCTTCTCAGGCATCAGTCAGCTGGGAAATGCCGGCGCCATCTAGTTTTAAAATATTACCCACAAAATTTACGAGAAGTGTCTTAAAAGATCTAAATAAATAATTCACAGAAACAAATATCATTTAATTCCATCGTCATTCCAATAATAGGTACAGCCGGTCGATTCTGTAAAAATCTCACCGTAAGTGAAGTGAGCGGTGTCAATAGTGTAAATCCCTAATGACAGCTCACTCCACGCTCACTTCACCCAAGTTTTCACGGTGAGATGGTTACAGAATCGCACGGCTGTTATACCTACTTACAGCTTGTGTTTAGACCTCCAACACTGTAATAATACGTACGTAACCCCGAGGTACCCATTTCTTCCGTGCCTGCAACTGCAGGCCTAAATACCTATATTTACCACGTTACACACGGACCTATATTTTACACGTTAAGATAGTCATAGTAATCTATCTCTTCTCCAAATGGAGAAGAGATAGATTACTATGACTATCTTAACGTGTAAAATATAGGTCCTTACATGACAACAAAAAGATCTAGATTCCGATCGAACTTCTAATAAATGACTAGATAAAAGTGCTAAATGGTCTTGAAATAAGTACCTAACTTCTAGTGTCCGTGGAGTTTCTTGGCCATTCTTTTCCACAGGTACCTAGGGGCCATTCAAGTATTACGTTTTTCATTGATTTCATTTGATGACATTAGGGATGGGGGGTCCGGAAGGTGATTACGTCAGCAGTATTTATCTCTTCACTTTTTCGAATTTTCTACAAAATTTAGTCAATTTTGGTTTGAAAACGAAACGCATTTTCAGGGATTCCCGAATATAATTCAATAAATAGTTATAAGAGCAGGTTATGAATCAATAAAGAAACCAGAACGCATTGAAAAATGCATGTACTTACCAATGTTTACGTAAGCATGGGGGGAGGGGGTAATAGCTCTGCTTACTTTTGCTGACGAGGGGGAAGGGGTGGTTAATAATTGCAAAAAATCTGCTTACGTTATACTTGAATGGCCCCCTACTAAGCTTTGGAATAGGCAACTAGCTTCATATTTGTGACTGACCGACCCTTTGACAAATTAAAACTGCCTATAATTGGTTTATTTGAAATAAATGCTTGAAGTTTTGAGTTTTTCTGATTTGCTCAACACAAATAAACGTGTTTTTGATGCAAGAATGTATGCGATGTATTGTACTCGCCGATAATGGCTGACTGATGACTCACTAAAGTCATCATCAGCCTTTATTGGCGAGTTCATTTGGCTTTCTAACTAATCATAACATCGAGCTTGTAATCCCCGAAGAGTTAGGTAGTCGTACATCCTCATTTCACCAGCCTATTGCCAGCAACCGGGCACAAATGCTTTCTATCTAACTAATGAGGGTTTTCATAAAAATTTACGTCACCAGTTGGCGCCACTTTGCCAAGAGGTCTTCTATTTCGATAATTAATTTAAAATATATGATGACGTTCATCATTCGTTTCATTCATTCGTTTTTCATTCAGTCATGACTAAAGAAAATATAGGCGCTTTGACATTTTTGAAATGTGCTCGGACCTGACGTCTCAGTGCTGCCACCTAGTGCACGTCATTTCAGAAAACCCTCATTCAATATTTACTCTTTCTTCAGATTGTAGAAGATAGTTTAAAATCAGGAAACAGATTTCTATCGGAAGTTAAGCTAATTTTACAATAATATATATATTTTTTAATTAAAAAAAAAAAAAAAACGTTGCCCCACATTAGGAATTTCTCCTGTATCGTGGGTGCGTTTACAAACAGTTAAACTCACATACACAAACAGCTTACTTATTAGATACAGCGATCGAATCAGAAACTAAAAGATCCATAGGAGAACCAAGGTTACCGACATGGCCCAAGAATTGCCAAACTGAAGTCGTAGCGGGCAGGACACTTTGCTCGCAGAATAGATGGCCGATGGGGCTGGATGGTTCTGAAGTGGCGACTGCGTAACGGAAGACGTAGCGTTGGAAGGCCTCCCACAATGTGGACCGGTGACCTGGTGAAGGCCGTAGGAATTCGCTGGATGCGAAAAGCACAGAACCGGTCGAAGTGGCGGTGGAAGGAGGTCCATGTCCAGCCGTGGGCGTTTTTTTCGTGTGAAATGATGATGATGGTGATTAAATACTGACATATACCCACTAATACAATTAAGCATAAGAAGGCTGCAGGAATCCGCTGGATGCGAGAAGCACAGAACCGGCCGAAGTGGCGGTGCTTGGAGGAGGCCTATGCAGTGGCGGACTAAGCCCGTCAGAGGCCCGGGGCGGCAAAGCTGAATGAGGCCCCCCCAGCTTTTAAAAAAATGTAGTTTTAAAAGCTTTTTATTCAGTTCAAATTTGTATATATAAATAAGTGTTTATGTTTATTTCGTTAAAATCTGGCAAGTGAAATTAAAATTCGAATTAAATTATTTATGCTAAATAAATATACATACCTACAATATGGAATGGATATGGGTGAGGAAAATAAAATACGAATCGATCGACAAAAAAAATTAGATAAAATAAATCATATAGATATTAGATAGATAGTTTTTTTTTTTTTTTTTTTTTGTGGCGTGTTATATGTTGTATTCGTGCCTTCAATTTACTGAACTCCTCAATAACTTCTGTGAAATCGATGTCTTTGGAAATTTTTCTTTCTATTGAAAGCACGGCTAGGTTAACAGGTCGCTCTTGACCCATTGTACATCGAAGATATTTTTAATAGTCTAAGTTTCGAAAAACTCCTCTCGCATGATGCAAACGAGATGCAAATGGTCAAGAAGTATATCTTGATGAAATTATGTAGGTACTAAGCACATTTTTAGTCTTGCTTAGGATTTGATCAGGGGAACGCGGAGGCATTTGGGGGCCCCCCAAGACCGTAGGCCCGGGGCGGGCCGCCCCTTCCGCCCCCCGGTTAGTCCGCCACTGGACCTATGTCCAGCTTTGGACGTTTTTCAGCTGAAATGATAATGATGATGATGATCAGATACTGACATATACCCACTAATACAATTAAGCATAAACTTTAGGTACCTACCAAGTATATAAATAGCTTATACATACCTAGTCATAAATCTGTCTAGCCGTTGGCAAGTACTTATGTATTTACAATACATGAGTACAGTTACTACATATGTATAGTCGCCCTGCTCTGTGGAATGTAGAAGAAATCGTAAAGTCCCGAACACACGCGAAGCACTTGCTTTTGAATAGTTTCGTAGATGACATAGTAAGGCGAACGCTTTCATTTTGAATGGAGCTTACACGATCGTAATAACGATCGAATATAATAAAATAGAATTCAGAAGTTAATGCTAACGTTGAAAGAACACACGAAGAGATATAGATCCGGAAAGTTAAATTTCAACTGTTGTAAGCTTTACTAAGTTATTTATTACATTTTATCTTATGACCCGAGTTGGTCAGTGAAAATAAGCAAAGCGATTGTAAACGGTAATATATGGCTGAAATCTTACATCTGAAACTGCCAGTAGGTATTACAAATAAGTGCAAGGCTGACCGACGCGCAACGAAGAGCATTTTAGTAGGAAAATGAACCTAAAAGCCTCGAAAATTATAGGTACATACCTACAATTTTCCAGACTATATACAGCCTTGGCCAAAAGTATTAGGCACACTACATTTTACTAAAAATAATGAAAAAAAAATCAACTTAAACTTTTTGAATTGATTTATTACCATTAAATTACACAAAAAAGAATGAAAAAACTTAAAATGTAGTCGGTCCACCTTTGGATTTAATTACTGCACTAATTCTAGCTGGCATGCTGCGTACAATGCTTAACGTCCGTGTGTCACTGCAGGGATCCAGCAGAATATCAGCGTCAGGTATATTTGCCTGACACATGCTGAGCTGGACTCCCATTTGGCACAACCTTGAGACGCACACCGCACTGTGTATTTACGTGATTTGTCACAGTGTCATTTTTATTTCGATGTGTGTGATTTATTTGTTTTTATATCGGCAACTTGTTTTTATCTATTTAATTGAAGTAACTAGTTATCATCTTAGTGTACTTTTGTGTGTTGTGCTGTCTTTTGTGTGCGCCAAATAAATGATTTATCTATCTATCTATCTACAAGCTTAGTACAATCCTCCTTTGTGATGGCATGCCATTCTTGTACTAACGCATTTTTTAATGCCATTTTCGATGTGATCCTATGCTCTTTAATCTTGCGTTTCAAAATGCTCCAAAGATGTTCAATTGGGTTCAAATCTGGGGACTGCGCTGGCCAATCCAACAAGACAATGTTGTTTTCAGTAAACCAACGCATCGTGGTCGCTGACTTATGACAAGGTGCATTGTCTTGCTGGAATATGACTCCGTCTAAGTTGGTATCGCCAAAAATACTCGTTAGCGAAGGCATAAGCGCAGTTTCAAGCATTTTTATGTACTTTTCGCTGTTCATACGACCTTCACAAACAAACATTTCGTCAACCCCTTGAGCAGCCATGCAGCCCCAGATCATTACGCTGCCTACTCCGTGCTTTACTGTCGGTACGACGCAATCTGGATGGTATTCTTCGCCCACATGTCGCCTCACGAAGGGCACACCTGGCGTTCCAAATATCTGTTGAAAAAAGAAAAAAACCAAACTTTTTAAACAGCCTTAACTTGTATTATTTTAGTCAAATAAATAACTGACCACAAAAGCAGTAAAATTTACTTAACTCAAAGTTAGATTCGTCAGACCACACCACATTGGCCCAATCTTCCTCAGTATAATGTTGATGCCGTAGAGCCCATTCAAGCCGTTTTCTTTTGTTACCTTCTGAAAGCCAGGGCTTCTTCCTGGCTTTGCATCCTTTTAAGCCCGCTTCTTGAAGTCATCTTCTGGTGGTCCGAGCACTTATTGGCTTCCCAGCCTCTTCGGACAAAGTAGCAGCAAGCTCTGATGATGTTTTCTTCTGATCTTTCATAGATTCGCGTATTAATTTTCTGTCCTCGCGCTTCGAAGTCACACGTTTTCTGCCTGTTCTTAGTTTTCTAGCGTGACTGCCAGTCTGAGCAAACCGTTTGATGGCAGATTGCACGGCGCAACGCGAACATTTCACTAACTTAGCAATTTCTTTTTGCGACTTCCCTTGTTCATGGAAAAGTTGTATTTTTACTCGATTTTCCAAACTAATTTCACTTCTTTTCGGCATTTTTAAGTAAATTACGCGTCAATTTAATCACTATGTTAGAAATGAAAGCCTGTTTACTCGTGTTGGAGTCCTGAACACGAGTGACCAAACATTGACTGATAATAACGCAAAAAAACCAAATCCTTTGTTTTCAGTCCAGATGTTTTATGACCATACTTGCTTTTCTAGGAAGTTATTTGTGACCCCGGCATGCCATCTAAGATAAGCGTTTATTCATTGTTCAATTAGTAAACATGAATTATGCATTTTTCTGGGGTGCCTAATACTTTTGGCCAAGGCTGTACTTTCTGTGACTACTGATTTAAACGCAGTTACAATAAAGTAGTTAGATACGTATTTCTTGTTACAATAATAATGTAGTTGCAGGTCTCCTCAACCAGAGGGGCCCGTGGCTAAATAATAGCAGCCGCACAGGTCGATCGATCAGGTTAAGGTACGCTTTCCGCGGTTGGTCTGTGGATGGGTGACCATCGTTACATACCGAGACCCCTCCGTGCCTCGGAAAGCACGTTAAGCCGTTGGTCCCGGCTGTCATTCGTAGATCGTTCACAGTCGTTACGGGTAGTCAGAAGCCCGAAAGTCTGACAACCAGTCTTACCTAGGGGTATCGTATTACCCAGTAACTGGGTTGTGGAAGTCAGACAGGCAGTCGCTCCATGTAAAATACTGGTACTCAGCTGCATCCGGTTAGACTGGAAGCCGACCCCAACATAGTTGGGAAAAGGCAGGCAGATGATGAGGTCTCCTCAACCAGCTTCGGAGCAAGAAATTCAGAACAGCCTATTTAAACTAAACGAAATATCCAGAAACGTTATAACTGTGACTATTGTATTGCTACATATTACGTAGAGTTCGACAGTATCCTATTTTTTTTTGCAAGCGTACCCCTTGTCGCCTTCGAAAAATTGAGCAATAAGTTTAATTTGCGCGTAGTATTTCAGTAATACATCATACATTAAAATATGCTAGACTACACACAAGTATTAAAGTAAATTGCTTACCTTCCATTACCTACATCTATATAACCAGAAGCAATTATTTACTAATTTATAATGAAAAATAAGTCGCAAAAGCCAGCTTCGTCTACCATTTTGCAGGTGTAAAAAGTATTAATGTCACCGCAAAATAATTTTATGTTTCAATAAATTACTGTAGTTGAACACCTGAGCTAAACGATCTATGGATATTGCTAACAGTTTGACTATAACAATATCATATTACATGCCGACACCTCAACATTATAAAATTAATTTAAATTAATTACATATAATAAAGAAGCCGTCTCCATGTTAACGTTAAAGGCTAAAGTTGAAAACGGCGGGGGGCGCAGGCCGGGGCTTCGGAGCATCTATAATTGATAAAATTCTCAACACACCACTCAATTTCTTCTCGACATTTTACTATTTTAAGAAGTGACTAATTTTTTCTGTATAATTTTTTTGATATTATTTATTTCATTGATGATGCCGTATGTTTACACTCGTTTATGTTACCTACTTACGATACGGTGATTTATCTAACTTAACGTACCTGTTATTTAGAGCTTGAGATACCCAGCTTCGTAAATAGGAATATATTAATTTATTTGGCATTAGTCGAATGACACATGAAACATAAACTATAGAAATATCCATTTCTGATTATAATTGATTGAGCAGTTTGACGGTGTAATTATTTTCCGCTAACATCAAAGCCTGTTTTACGCTACGTTTTAAAAAAACATTTTAGGTAGGTATATCCGTTGTGTAGGTAGGTATGTGTACAAAACATTACTGGCTACAAGTGTTAAGAATCGCCCAAAAATTAGAACGTATACCTAATTAGTCATCAGCCGGTGAGCGTCCATAAGTAAACAAAAAACGTCCCGACAAAATTCACATAATGTGCGTCAAAGTTAGATAAAACGGCAAATAGAACCTGAGTGGTCCATTGTTCACGGTTAATGGACCACCGACCGATACGCGGCGGCATCCACGCAAAAACCGCTCTGAAATATCGGCATCGGAAAAAGGATACGAAAAACAACATATTTCGCCATTGAGGTAGGCAGCCGAGGAATTCGTCAAAGTATTTTATCTCGAGCTTTCACAGTTCGATGGCGGTCAGTGTTAAGTTATTGCCGAGACAAAGTTATCGACGTAATGTGAGACCCTTTAGACATATTCGTAGACTTATTTTCTTTGAATGATCTCATAACTTGTGGCTTTCGGAGAAGCTTTTCGCTAAGCTCCATTATTTAAAAAGTTCCTTATTAAGTAGCCATTTTCTGTTTTAATTGTTTAGAGAAAGTACCGTATCTAATCGTCCTTCTGAATACTAAGATAAGAATGTCGGTTCCGATTACTTCCCAATGTTACACAAAGATAAAAAGATCGCAAAAATGTTAAAAATGAGTATTAACAGGTGATTCCTTGGAAATGTATGAAAGTGCAGCTACGATAGGCAAAACAATGAGCTGAAGTGTTATCAGTGAAAGTGTTTCAAATAGTTAGGTAACTGTAAAAATATGAGTAATATCGGCTCCAAAGTAAACAAAATCTAGGGACACATTAGCTGTCTGGTGCTTCTGTTAGTAGCGCTAACTACAAAGGAATTATCTTTCTGAATAGGTAAAACAGTACATAAGTATTGGAACTGCAAAACCTGCACCTGTCCAACGCGTAAAGAAAGGATAGTTTTAGGCTAATACGATTTTCATGAAATTAAGAGTAAATATACCCGAATCGTGGGAAAATAGGTAGGTAGGTAATTATTTTGTATTGCCCATACAATCCGAGTTTTATAAGGAGAACTTTGACGTTTGAGTTTGACGTGTGACTTTGTACATTCATATCAATTTTTTTTTTGTTGCGGAGTGGAAATCCTCATGGACTTCTTCCATCGTGGGGGTGACAGAGGGGCATCCGGACTCTTACCGGCTAAAACCACTGCGCCGTTCCGCCTCTGCCTTTGGCCGGGGTGCGGGGTTCTCATAAGCATTCACCGCTCCCACAGTCATATAAATTGACGTTAAAGTTTTCCCAATAAGCGTAGCTGTGATGACTTAGGGTTAAATCATTTTAGAGTACCTAGTTTTCATAGCAAATGGAAAATCAATAAGATGGATTGATTGCAGACAGAATTGTGGACTTATTCTTAGTAGGTAATAGGTATAATTATGTCGGTATGACTCCTCATAGGAGAAACACAATAAACAATGTTATATAATAATTATATAGCTCTAATAATAATCGCCCGTAGATTCTACGAGAGCCTTATTACGACGTAGCGTATCGAAGATAAATTGCTTCGTGTTTTAGTTTAGAGACTCATATTTTGATATAACATGACATAAGCGCTAAAAATACCGTAGTTTAGCCGTTGATTAAAATTGAAAGTTTCCTCATCGAACTTTCTCTACAGTAAACCGTAATAAGTGTTAAGGTTACGCAGGCACGTGTATTGAGGTTTTAATGGATTCAAGTTCGAAACGCGCCGGTATGGACGCGTTAGGTATTCCTTAACTTTACCAGATATGAACAGGCGCAATCAAAAACCAATCATGTGTTTATTAGTTAGACGGGAACATGACTGTGCTGGTCTGTCGGTAGGAATGTGTGGGCCGGTGGGCCGTGGGCCCGTAGGTAGGTGCGCACACACGCGAGGGAGGGAGCCAGGCTGCCAGGTGGGCCCCCATTAGCAGCGGCGAGCCTCGAGCGGCCGCTCTTCATCTTTATGATAATTATTTTCTGTTTGTTTTCGTCGAAGAATCGGCCCGCCTCGCCGCGAACGCTTCTCAGAACCAACTTCCATTGTGGTAAATTAAAGCCGCCCGGACCCCTGCCACGACGAGAGATAATTCGACAGGATGCCGCATATTATTAATTGCACTATGACTTGTGGAAATGGAGCTTTGAGTTTAGTGAGTCATTCATTCCGGTGGATCCGACGTTACCCTCTCGCGTGGGAACAGATCACGTTAGAGAGTTACACCCGCGTTAACGATCACCTTAACTTCACTTGAAAACTGTCCATTTAAATTTTCTTCCGTTTTTTTTTTTTTGTTTAATCGAATTCTGTTACTGAAATGGTCCACAGCCCCGTTTACAGTCGCGAGCAACGCGAATCAATTAAGCTCTGTTGGGGTAAAGCGATAAATTTCCAATTAAGTGCATCGCAAGTACCGAACTGGTACTGAGCGATCAGTTCGTTAACTAGAGTTTAACAAGGTAATAAATAGAGGGTTCGAGGCAGACACCGGTGACCAATAAAAAGAGAACCGTAAATAAGCCGAATGCCAGCAATAAAAAAAGGGAACCTCGTAATGTTTACAATCTTGTGGCTTTATTCACTTTGTGTTCCAATTTCATGCTAAATCGAGCGGATAAAATCCTCCTTTATCAGGCAGACTCACCGTCTCGACGGAGTCCGTGCCTCCTCTCCCCCCTCCCCCTCCCACTACCCGCGGGTCGCGGCGATCCGTCTGCGCACGGGCAGCCGCCCCGCGCCTTGAGCCGCCATTAAATACGAATCTAACATCAGCCCTGAATGAAGCCTAATACGTTGAAAGGATCCATTTATGATAATTCAATTTGTGAGAGAAGGAATGAAATATTTTATTTGTACTATAAATTGTATAAACCTTTTAACGCTCTATGGATAGAAAGCTTTTACGACTTTATTTTATTCTGTACAGATAAAAATATATTCATATTTAGAAGGAGTAGTTTTATATGAAGTCCTCTGGTGACTTCTTTTGGTTTTATGAATATAGTTAAAGCTTCACTTAAATCTTTCAGATGGACCATTTTTTTTCTATTAATGTCCTCTCCTTGAAAATGAAATGAAAAAGGAATATCTCGTTTGAAGACGATAGAGACGGAATGATGTTCTAATATGTTTAGCGCTAAACGCATTTAGTGTTTAAAGGTGCAAGTGTGCCTTTAATCACTGCTTCTTATATTACCAATGACGATAAAAAAAAAATGCAAAACTACAGTAGAATACATAGTTCGTGTCGGGAATATTTACATAGTTTCACTCATAACACCAATTTATGTCGTCTACTCAACGTCCGTGTGTCACTGCAGGGATCCAGCAGAATATCAGGTATATTTGCCTGACACATGCTGAGCTGAACTACCATTTGGTGCAACCTTGAGACGCAAACCGCACTGTGTATTTTCGTTATTAATTTGTTTTTAAGTGTTTGTCATCATGTCAATTTTACTTCGATTTGTGTGTTTTTCTTTTTGTTTTTATTTCGGCACCTTGTTTTTATATTATTTTCATGTAGATAATTGGTTACCATCTAATTGTACTTTTGTGTGTTTTGCTGTCTTTTGTGTGCGCCAAAAATGGATACCTTAATATAGTTAATACAAAATAATGTATAACAATATAGTACCTACTGTCAAATTATTGATGTATCGCGAAAGCAAGTTTATTCATCTATCGCTATTTTTTATAATTGACGTCTTCTCAGTTCGTTGGCAGCATACACATCAGTCTTGTTTAGGTAGGGCTGCTCCATCATCGAAGCCGAATAACTCGGTTATTGCTTTAAATGTATGCCTTGTGCCACGAATGCAAATGCTAGTGGCACGTATTATTGAGATGGTGATTTTTGATCTTAGCCAACCCATCACTACGCTGAAAGATCTATTTCAGCGATCAGCGATTGCAGCTCCAAGATGACTTACGAAGGTAGACATCTGTGGGGCGAAGGCTCCGTCAGCAAATGCAACATGGGTGGTGAATGTCGCGTGTCGCATTTCACAAACGTTTCAATATTTCCTTATTTTTTCTTTTTCAGCGGTTTTTAGTACAAAGGCTACAGGGCGTGCAATATAAGTAGGAGCGTCAATGGCGCCGATTCCCTTGTCCAAACTAAACCAAATTTAAATTCAGTGCATCTTTTTCATTCTATTTCATTAAGAAAAGGACAGAAGATAAATAATAGTTTAGTCCTGTCAAATTAGTCAGCGCCTGACGTAAATTGACGTATTTTCAGTAGCCAATGTTTTAATCACGTCTAAACTTGTCTATGGAGTATCTTAATTGGACAGGACAAAATTAATATTTATCTTCTGTCCTTTTCTTAATAGAATAGAAAGAAAAAGATGCACTGAACTTAAATTAAGTTTAGTTTGTGAAGAAGGGAATCGGCGCCAGTGTCTACGACACGTATATCAAATACGGCCTCCCTCTGAGCATAAATAATAATAATAAATAATAATAAAAAAAATAATAATAAAATCCCTGGACATTTCACACAGCACCATTTGTCCCAAGCTAAGCAACCTAATGCTTGTGTTATGGTAACAAGATGGCTGATAAACTACTTATATACAATTTTTTTTTTTTTTGTAAATACATACATATTATAGATAGAAAAACACCCAGACTCGGAACAAATACATGTAGGTCATACAAATATTTGTTCCGTGCGGGAATCGAACCCGCGACACGCAGCGCAGCAGTCAATCGCTTAACCACTGCGCCAACCGTGCCGTCATCCCAAAGGCAAACGCCACGGCAAGAAAGATCTCCAACTAGTCCGCAGTCTCCTTCGGAGATGATAGGTTCTATGACTAAGTTTCCGCATGCGTGTTGACATAAGTCGCAGAATAAATCTCTAATTTCATTATGACGATTAAAAAAAAATTGTGGTTTCGCGCCAAATAAATGGTTTATCTATCTATCTATCATAAATAAGGTATTTTTAATTATACATTCATCGCCTCATTGCTCCAGTGGTCGCGAGCGCTACTGGTAGGCATGAGGTCAGATACCGGGTTCGATTCCCGGGTCGGGCAAAGGTTATTGGGCTTTTCCATCTGGAATTTCTGAGTAACAGCCCGGAGTCTGAAATCTTTGCCCGATTTTGTCAATAGGCTCACCGCCTATTACATGAGTCTTAAAAATTGATGAAATGTGGGTGTATCAGAGTGCGATTCTGTAACCACCTCATCGTGAAAACTTGGGTGAAGTGAGCGTGGAGTGAGTTGCCAGTGTCATCCTTCCTAATACTAAGGCTTGACTAAGCAAACATTTACAATCATAATCGAGATTTCAATAATATTTTTTTTTCATCTGTCATCCGTCAGTCAGGATGACACCTTAAAATTCTCCGTTTTTTCAGTTTTAATGTATTTATTTTGAAAAATTCATTGTGTTTCAAAAATTCGCAAAGAATGTGCGCATTACTGTAACACTGGAAGGAGTGATGGGGCTATGGAGAAAGGTCTTGACGATGCGTGAGCGTACGTGATCCATCGCCGCCCGTTCGATGTCCACCGCGCACAGGATGATGGAAACCAGCACATGAAGTAGTTTTTTGCTCCGTTGGTGTAATTGCTGAATGGCGTTCCAGTGTGAGGATAAATAAATTATGCTAATTCTATTGATAATTTTATGTAATTACAAAGCTAGTATTTTATTTGTCAAAACATTACTATTTTGGGGGTTTTAATCTAGGAAAAAAGACTAGTCCTTATATAAGAACTAGTCTAGAAAAAGAAAAGAAAATTGACATTCTGACTAAGTTTCTGCTTTGCTATTTTATTTTAAAATAGTAATGTTTTGACAACTAAAATACTATTCATTGGTTGGTATAAATAACAATGAATTGGTAAAGATAGTTCGTTTTCTCTTTTACAATATAATACAGTGGTTTTTATTTTATTATTTATTTATTTATTTAGCAATAATCGTTCTCCTGATGCATGTTTAGGCAAAAACTCATGGAGAGTTGATTTGAGAGCTCTAGTTTGCAGATTCTGTAGAATATAGGTAACCCATCAAAACATTTTTTTATATCACAAATATCATATAATTTTATAACAATACGTAGTACCTACCTATACAGTTTTGTTATATGCCTTATAAATAAAGAAAAAACGGCTGGACCTAATTCAATTTTCTACTGGAAACAAGTCTGAATATCTCCGAACTTCTACATCATTTTCACGTAGTATTTATACCAAAATAGTCTCGAATAATTGCTACATGTTAAATGTTAAATGATAACAATTAAAAAAATATATACAACGTGTAACGTTAAATGCGCAAAACCTGAAAATAGTTTGATCAGAATAACGAGCAGAATTCATTGAACCACTTTTTAATATAGGTCACATTTTTCAAAAAATCTTCATTAAAACGTTGCCATGTCTATTTATTAATAGGTCAAGCAAGCCAACGTCAGCGCGGCGCAGCGGCCCGGTGACGACTCCTCCCTTGGTTAAGCGTCGTCGCAGACGCAAGAAACGATCAGAATGGCCAGTAAAACTAAAACCGCACATAAAACCTTTACAATTTTTTTAATGACTTATTTTCTCTCTGAAATCGGTCAATTGAATTAAAAATCAGTTGGGGTGTCTGAGATTTTGCGCATTTAACGTTACACGTTGTATATTGACACTTTGTTTTTTTAATTTTTTAATAAATAAAATAAAAGTAGGTAAGTCTAAATTCGCGCTCGCCCTGGCCGGAGGCCTTAATTTATTGTGGCATCCACAGGCAAGCCCGGTTAAGCAGACGACAACCTGGTTGAACTGTGAGATGCCATTTATAAAAAAAAAAGATGCGCGCTCAGTACCGAAATGTAAGGGAGCTCCTAAACATTTAAAAACACTATATACCATCCATTACTTCTTATAAAACGGAAAAAAAAAAGTCTATCGATAATTTCAGATATTGCAATTACCATTGAAAAAGTCCGGGGTCTATTATTATAATACTTTAATAAATAAAAAGCATCTGAAGAAAAAATATCAATGGCAACTGGAATCAGACATAGCTCTGAGAATTCCCCATTAGTGCAATGCGATGGGGTTTAAGAGACCATTCATACAGGGAAAATTAATTTCTTGGTATTTTATCTCGGTCATGAACATAACATAAAATAAAAAAACAAGCCGTATCATGAAAAATGTGTCTCTGATATTGACAATACTCGTACTCATCAATTTGAATCATGCAAAGTTAGAAAATTAGTCAGCCAACAAAGTTAGTTAATACAGTTTAAAAAAGTATTGTCATTTTTTCATTGTGAGTACCATACTCGCGTGAAGTGCGCATGATTCTCAAGAGTGCATTGGTTAGGAGGCTCGACGGGTTATTAATTTTATGGTGTCGATGGCCGCACGCACCTGGCTGCAGCGGTCACTGCCGCTGCGCCAGCGCATTCCCCACTCCCCCCACGCCGGGATCAATCACGTAAGTACCTGTACACATGGGTACTTGCTGTCATATACATACACATCGGCAATTATATCAATTAAATAGAACTATTAAACGATACATATACCCTCACTCAAATGATTTAATAAGGTATGTTTTAATTGTTTTTCTTAATCACTCTACTTTTTTTCAACTCCTATCTAGGCACCTTCGCCGCAATTAAAACCAACACATAGGTACCCATTAAACTTTATATGTATCTAAAAATAGTGAACAATAGCAGTTTGTCTGTAAACTGAAGTATTAGATATGTGATGTGGACAGCATTCCCCTCCTAATCGAACTGGTTGGAAGCAGTGCGCGTGCATTACAATGTAAATGGCACATTCGTCTACAGGTGCCGTAGAGAACCTGAATTGTATGCTGCACCACGCATACCATTTGAATAACACATTTCGTGTGTCACATATCCATTGCCGTCTCGAAGTCGGCGGTGTAGCAGGGCGCCAGTGTTTCTCGGCGTTATGTAATTGCCATTCAAAAGGTGTCGCAGCGTAGTGAGAGATTTTGACATGTTTTGGTGAAGGTCACAGGTGTAAGTAGTACGAGACACGCGGGCGACAGCGTTGCTCAGACGATGTGGAAATGCAACTGATACTATTGGGTATATATCGATACATGAGAATACATGCAGGAGATTTTTAAACGATCTAAGGTCTCACGGCACTTTAGCCTCGATTTGAAATATTGTCTTGCGGTTTATGCAGTCATTACTGTTTAGGACCAACTAGCCCGAAGCGTCAGGTTCAGTTTAGTTCCGATTTATGATAATCAGCTAGCCATTATTCCTGACTTCGTTGAAGAAACTAGAAATTTATTTTGCCCCGAGGCGTTTTCCTGGCATCAATAAAATGTCGTCGGTGTCGTAGTCGCGGGTAAAGATATTTTAATTGCTCCATTACTTTCCGGCCTTATACCAAACAATGGAATTGGGCAGTAATCAAACTTCACGGACTCTGCCAATGGGCCATTTTCTTCGCTAGAATGAAACAATACAGTTTGGGAACTTTATTAGTCTTCTACCTACATATTAATGGATTTTAGAAAAGGAACAAATAAGTGGAAGGATACAAATATGTGGAATGTTTCGTGTGTGTTCTGTCACGACATAATTCATGAATCTATACCGTCTGCCTGAGCACAGACTCTCACAACATAAAACTCATAATAATGTTCAAAGATTACGAGTCGAGGCGCGGATGAAAAACAAAACAAAGGTAATAATCATTTAGTGAAGGCACAAATTCCTACAGAATCACAGCCCGCTGATAGGCTGCTGTGAAGTGTACTCCCAGTAACCAAGTGGCGTTCGATACTCTTTACAATCAGAAATACTGAGAAAATACTTAAGTGCAGTAATCATTTAATTGATTGGACTGAAATCGAAAAGAGTTCCGCTTGGCGACAGCTAGTAATTTGGTAGATTATAACGATTACAAGATTGAGATCTGCCATTTCGATCAAGACTATATTAATGGACATTTATTTTGCGTGAATTATATGAGTGTACAATTTAGATATTTCTAGGTCATCACTTCTGCCGAAAGACGTCCACTGCTGGACGCTCACTTTGACCAGTTCTGTGCTTCTTGCATCCAGCGGATTCGAGAAGCACAAAACTCCTCCACCAGGTCATCGCTTCACCTTGTGGGAAGCCTTGCAACGCCACAGTTACGTAATAAATTATAGGTAATTAATTTATTATATTATAGGTAAAGTAGTAAATTAGCTTTAAAATACGACCGTGTAGGTAGCAGGAAATATATGGATGCTTATTGTTACCAAAGTTATAACGAAATTTTACGGTAATTTCTTGTAGACTGAAACTGAACAGGGAAAACGAAAAATACGTTTTCGCGTAGAGAAAATTTTGACCCATTTTTGGGCAGTTTCTTAAAAAAATATAGCATGTTGCTTTGTTTTAGCGGTTCTATAGACTACATGAAATTATTGTCAATGCAAAAATACTGTAAATTTGCAAAGCCACTTTTTCTGACGCCTACCCAGGTACAGTAGTCTAGATTTGTTGCGATGTTCATGTTTGTTACTGGCATGTTTTAAGTTGATATTAAAAAATAAAATTTACTGCATAGGTAATATTAGTTTGGTGTCAAATACAAAAAATGTAACAAGAGTGATCGTGTGTGTAAGCACGATCCCAGTTGGAACTGCGTTCTTACCCACGCTGCGCCTGCGCCGGCCACACCAAACTGTTTATAATCATTACGACGGCAAATAGATAGCTCACTAATTACTTTATTTGAAATTACCTACGAAATTGAGTTGTGAGGAACTTGGCTGTTTCAGCTGTTTGGAATAACTACGGGAGATAAACAAACGTTACATGTTCTATTTATTGTAAAAAAATAATTATAGGCACAAATGAGTTAAGAAATCTAGGGGAAAATGCTACTGCTTGGCATAACAAGCATACTACAGTCTAGGAAAATGTATGATCGATAAATACTTCTAAGTTTTTGAAAGGACGGTGAATTCCTAATTCAGCAGAATGTTGACTTCATTGAAATTACGTTACCTACGTCATTAAATTCCTGAGGATATAAAAGATGTAAAAGTCAAAAGTAAGTTTCCCAAGTATCTACATACTAGGGAAAAAATATTACACATTATTTCATTGCCTATTTTTATTCCCCGCCACCAAGAATGTTTAAACATGTCTTTGCAGGTAAGTGCTTGTAAGTTGTAAGGACATATTTATGCATGAGTCCTTGCATAAGCTTAAAGTTATATTTAGTGTAGAAAGCGATGTGTCCAGGGGCGAGCCAAGTGGGCACCCGTCCAGGATATTATGCGGCCGCCACGCGAGCTTGTAACATGTCACAACATTCAGCACTGACATACATAATCAAATAGTCACAATTTAGTCTTGTGTGAAGGTCTGCAGGCTCGTCACGCATGACTTGACAAGACACATGTCCCGCACCCTAATTGCGTAACACACTCTCAATTTAAATCATTTTGAAGCATATTGCTAATCCATTGTTCCATATGTTGGAAAAATGTGTCCGCTCAACAACGTAAATAACGCAATGAATGTTGTTGAACTGTCAAAATGAAACCCATTGCTACTTATAGTTTTTTACGCAATTACCCTGCCGGACTTAGTCTTGAAAACTTGTCAAAAGTCGCTTAAGCGTTTTTGTTGTTCCCAATGCGGGGACACAGACCTCTCTGTGAGCGAGAGTGGGTTATAATCCCATAGGTATGCGGGCCCAGTACGGGTTGGCGGATTCTGTAAGCTAATGAAATATACGTGAACGTTTCAGAATAAATTCTTTAAATGATAGCGAAAACCGCAACAAAATCCGATGCGCAGTTTCGAAGAACAACGCAGTCATACAGACAGACACGAAAAGCGACTTTAATTTATAATATGTGTACAATTCTCATTGCATTTCTTACATAACATTATCCAATAGACAATAGCAACAAATTACGTCATCTCATAAACATAATGTAATAAAAAGTAAAAATTGTCGTTGCACAAAAACCTCTGCCAACATAAACAAAGCGAGCGAAGAACGTTTTAGCACCTCCATAAAAACTGAAGCGAAACTATGGTCAATAAATTAATAAGTCATCGTCAAATGCCTCCAATTACAGCACAATATAAAGCGGAGTCAAGCAGGTAAACAAAATAGAGCTGTTATAAATTTTACAAGAGCATTCGAGTGGCCACACTGCCTCTCGACCGCATTATGCAGTTTTTTTCATAAACTTTTTGCTCGCTGGCATTTCCTTTGTGAGCTTACTTCCGTCGGTACAGTTTTTATGGTGGCGCTAACTTTACGACACAAAAGATTTAATATAAGAGCCAAAACAGTGCGTAAGTGCCACCCCGCCTCAAACTCTAGTTTCTAACATCAGCTCTCTTCATAAATGCGTCACTCCTTAAGTATGCCGTCAATATGGATTGTGTAAACGCAAATTTTAATCGATGTGTACACATGTTTTAATGTGTTTAATTACTTTTAGATGGATTTACTTAATAATTAGGTATATTGTTTACCATGTAGTGTAAAGTTTAATCATCAGTCGACTTTGTTTAAAGACGAATGTAGGTAAATAAAATTATTGGAAATCATTTCTCGGATGAAAATGAAGTTTTTGGTTTGCTTGAAATTTATAGTTGATTTATATATTTTGATAGCATCAGGTGTCATTTGATAATTTAGAACTTTTCACGCAAACAAGCTAAATTCCAAGCAAGTTTTCCCCTGTTCACGATGCACACATGAGGGAAATTGTCACGTGAACTATGAAGTCATCGTCAGAAATGTAACAGGACAAGTATCGAACAATATGCCCCAACACAAAAGGGTACCGTACGCCGCATATTTCACAAAATGCGTGTTTGCGTTGTCTTAAAACTTTGTGGGCCGGCTTTTGTGTGCCTGTTGACGTTCCCTTAGCACCGCTGTCAATTTTTTCACAGTGGTGTAATGTCGTACTGTTTGTATTCATCTGAGCGTTAGATAATCGCCATTGTCCTGCAAGCGCCAGCGGCATCGCAGACAAGCTTCTGTACTTAGAACTATTTGCTTTTATCTTTAGTCAAGCCAATTGCTTAAAGTGAACATTTAGGTCTAAAGTAGTAGGATTAAATGAAGTACTTTACTGTGCGAAGTCAGTGTTACTGTCCTTTTATTTGTACACAATTGATGTTCTCGTAACGTTATCGAGTTATCAGTAAAACGTTATGAAGTAGCGGTGTAAGTACGTGGCGTGATTCATGCTCCCCGTTTGGTGAGTCAATATTTTTTACGTTGTCCTATTCAAAAACGTTAATAACTCCATTCGACAGCTTTTGTTTAGCATAAAAGTGGACAGTAATGTTTCCTTTTCATTGAAAATGAGATGTGGTATTATTGGTATTGCTTATTTAAAGAATTGCGAACAAGTATGAACCGGTTAATGTGTACTTGAACAAAGGGGAATGCCAAGTCGCCATAGTAATTTAGGCCCACTGTGCACACATATAAAATGTCAAGATAATAATAGGGGACAGTTCCAATAATTAATTAGTAAACGAAATGATATACAAAAAACTTAGCATTTTTAAGTTAGGGCTCTTTCCCACGGCAAATTCCCGTTTTTTGCAGATACGGTTTTTTGCAGGATCCCGTTTAGTAGTGTATGTGTTTAAATATATGTAGGTATTCACACAAGCATCCGGTTTGCAGCATCCGGAAAACAGGATGCTTGTGTGAATACATACAACGTGTAACGTTAAATGCGCAAAACCTCAGACACCCAATTTGATTTTTAATTTAATTGACCTATTTCAGAGAGAAAATAAGTCATTAAAAAAATTGTAAACGTTATATGTGCTGTTTTAGTTTTACTGGCCATTCTGATCGTTTCTTGCGTATGCGACGACGCTTTATCGGGCGAGGAGTCGTCACCGGGCCGCTGCGCCGCGCTGACATTAGCTTGCTTGACCTATTAATAAATAGACACGGCAACTTTTTTAATGAAGATTTTTTGAAAAATATGACCTATATTAAAAAGTGGTTCAATTAAATCTGCTCGTTAATCTGATCAAACTATTTTCAGGTTTTGCGCATTTAACGTTACACGTTGTATATTTAAACACGAACACTACTAAACGGGATCCTGCAAAAAACTGTACCTGCAAAAAACGGGGTCTTGCCGTGGGAAAGAAGCCTTACTTAGACCTGAGTCCGCAACGTATTTTTGCATTCTAATATTTCAATGTGTAAGTGTCGTAGGACAGCCGACCCCAACATAGTTGGGAAAGGCTAGGCAGATGATGAAGTGTCGTAGTACAGTGTGCGTCTCCTTTTCTACACATCCTTTATTTAGGAAAAAAACAATAGTCACAAATAAATTAGCGTGTGTAATGAAAATAAACTTACCTTAACTTTTATTTGCAAGTTGCCGTTGCGGTCTCAGGGACCGGTGGTAGGTGGTTACGGGTTAATTAGCTACAGAATAATATTTTAATAAAACGAAATTTACTTCTTAATAATATTAAATCTGTACTTATTCAAACTGAAAATACATCCAAACTAATATTATAAATGCGAAAGTAACTCTGTCTGTCTGTCTGTCTGTCTTTGCTTCACGCCTAAACTACTGAACCGATTTGTGTGAAATTTGGTACAGACATAGTTTGGAACTTGAGAAAGGACATAGGATAGTTTTTATTACAAAAAATAAAATAAAAAATAAAATTTATTCCGGACATACAGCGCCATCTATTGGTCAAGAGTCGGCATCAATTCAGTACTGAAAATTCATCGGAAAAATGTAAATAAATAGTAAAAAGGTATGAAAAATATAATATAATACAACTTTTAGTTCATAGAAAATGCTCTAATGGAGTATAGATAATTCTATTATAGTACTATATGTCGAGTTGGTGATCGCGCAATGGTGTCGATCGTTACACGAGTTCGGTTCATGTTATTGTTTTAATTCATGTGGGAATTTTTAATTTTTAAATTTTTAATTCATTCATTCATTTTAATTCATTTCCATTTTTAATTCATTCTTTAACTATGTGGGTAAAACCAAAAATCTGCCGGAAGTCACTATTTCACGCGAACGAAGTCGCGGGCAAAAGCTAGTACAATATAAAAATTCACAAGACGCAACTTGCAAAAGTAAACTAAAAAAAAAATAAAACTGATTCCGAACGCGTTGAAATCTTTTCTATGTGAGTTTTTCTCCTCGCTGTTACAAGGCCATTTTTACAGAGAAAATGATGAATCTACAGCATAAAACGTATAAAGACATAGTTGCTCGTAATTATGTTCTTAAGCCTTCGATTCGATAGGTACTGCCGGTACCTACCAATTAGGCACCGTGCGCCGGATTGGCGGTCGTTAGTACGAAAGATGTTCGAAAGCGGATAATTTCTTTATCGTCGGTAGGGGGCGCGCGTGAGGTCCGAGCCTGCCTTTGGTCCATGCCGCCGAGTCTCCAACACCTACCCAAACTACCTAAGTGTTTTTCAATTAAGGGAAATAAAATTTATATACACACACATCTATAACACATATAAATGTTAGTGTGGGAAATAAAGTTTAATAAGAGAGCGTCAGGAAGTAATTGTCGAATTCCTTTTACTGAGAACTTTTGGAAAGACGCTATGTAGCATCATTTATATCTCTTAATTGCGTTTCAAGTATCTATCTAATGAATCCCACTTGAAATCGTTGAATTATGAGAAAAATGAACGTAATACTATTGTACGAACATAATCCGTTTAGTTTATGTTTTACATAAAGATATATACAATGTTAAATGGTATCCTAATCCTCGTAAAGTGACCAGTCATCATCTATACGTTAAGCACTGGTAGTATGAAAACAAGATTTTCAAAATCGTGAGTAAATATTTGCTCGCCTGACTGTTCCATAAAGCAAGCTGAGAGGAACAAAAAATGCGTTAACAAGAATGGTCCTGTGGGAGCGGCCGCGGGTGAGACAGAGATATGAAAATACCTTAAGAGGAACGAGGATGGAGGATGCCACGCCCACAACCACCCACGTAGTCGTAAACAGTCCAAATCCTTTGCACGCTTTCATGTATCCCAAATCGAAATCGCTCCGAGCATCGAACGCGCTGATAAAAGAATACACGCACCTCGCCCCTAGCCTTTAAGACATAAAGTTCTGTGAACCAACTAAATAAGTTATTCCGTGTTATTGTCCTTTTGTGATCGAGATCATAATGATAAATAACCCAAAGGATAGGTCCAGTTGGGGAATAATAATTGATTTTGATGTCTTAAACATAAAATATTCCCGATTGTATGTTTTGAAATGTATTTTTATAAACGCTGCCTACTTTTATGTTTTGAACATTCCATGTCATGGAATAATGAATATGTTGTGACTTGAATATAAAGTATAAAGAATGTGATGTTTTTCTCTTTTATGGTTAACCTAATAGGGGATGTATTGGAAGAGGTTTGAGTCAGTAAAATAAAATAAAAAGAGATAACGTTAACGTACAAGTGTTAACAAGTTGGCGGCTCAAAGAGCGCCGCACTCCTCGTTGAGTCTAATAACTTGAGAATTTATGTTGTTATCTAATTATTGCCATTAAACATTCCTTCCCATATTCTTAGCAGACTTGGGAAAATTACGAAACAATGTCATTAGTAGGTATGATAATTCAAATGACGAAGTAATAAAAATCCATTATATGACCACTATATTACTCTACATGAATCGTAAAAGTTTCGCCAGTCATTAAATAAAGGTAAGATAATTTTTTCGTCTCCTAATATTATACGTTCGGGTCTAAAAAAAGACATTTGAAGCAGCATCTACGTCGTGGAAAAAAACGAGGGCCTAACTGCTTAAGTGAATCAATAAATCATGTAAAAAATCGCCGGAGGTTTTGTCTCACACAAAATGATTAGGCCAAAAACGTATCAAAGACATTCCAACCGAGATGGTGGCTTGTTCCAGGACCGTCACAGCCTATAATTTGTGCATCCACATCGACACGTAATTAGGGGGACGTGACGCACCATGTTGCGCATTCTCACATGGACAACCAAGGACATAACACGTAATTTCGACCCATTATTTTGACCACAAAGTGACTGTAGTCACACCGTGTCCACCGTGGAAACGTGACCATAAGTAATTAATACACTTTAAAGGATAATTTTCTAATACATTTTTCGTTTGTGTATGTGACATTAAATGTTTGTAAGCGAACCCACAATACAGGAGAAATTCTTAGTGAAAAGGCAACGTTATCTTTAAGACAAAAAAAAAATATAATAATAACTAAATAAATAACTAACAATAAGTGAATTTTCCGAGGCCCATGGGAGATTTTCTACTAGGTACTGGAAAGGTCTACACGGCACTAGTACACTAGTACACACAATACACTACTAAATCAACGTAGACCAAATCATCATAAAAGCCGTATAGACAATCGACATTCCAGAGCGATTGATACCTTAGGTTGATGTCAATTATTCATTCAACGTTGATCCAAGTATTACCAGTTCCCAAACAATATTTCTGGCAAACAAATAATAATAAACCGATGAACTTTGTATTAGCAACTTCTGCTTCATTTAGATTTATCAAATCTGAATAAACATTTACAAAAACACAGGCAGACACTAAGTGGCACTTACGCATTTTTTTGTTACGCTACGGTGTAACAAGCGGCTACATAGAAGAAAAACTAACCAAGTGCTATTAGCCTGCCTTTCGCTATTTATTGTCTTAATAGTTGGTTTCCGTGTTTCACCAGTTCTTATAATATGAGGTTAATAATTTGGCCCTATCCGGTCCCAGTTGTGGCCTGAAAATTAATGGATTTTCTGACTTTGTAACGGTCTCTACGATAACCCAATGTTTACGAGAAACCTATCCTAATATTGAACTGTGAATAGTTGAATATTAAAAAACGTGTCTATCACATGTTTCGTTATTCTAAAATAACATTTTTATAACCGGCATTAGACACTACCTGTTAAACAAAATTACGAGAAAAACAACTTAAACAAGAGGCCGACGTTTCGTCTGCCTCGCGCGCTCAGAACAAATAAAATATAAAAAGGTGAGCGATGCATTAAGTGCATATAAACATGTTGCCTTAGTGTCAATATTTGCGGGCGCTTTCCCATGGGAACCGCGTCTGTCTGCGACTGCGCTAAATCACGTTGGTTGTGACTGTACCACGCTACTCTTCTTTTTTGCTATTGAAATGTCAATTTCCTACCTTACGTCCTGTGAGCCTAAAATCAATTAAAAATTGCGCCTTTTACTTTTATTTCCGATCGCCATGTGCTCTATTGTTTTTTTTATAACCAAATGCAAATTTTCTGCGCAATCTTTATACTTAAGGATAATTATAAAGATGTCGTGGAGTACGTCCATTAATTAACATGCTAATTGAGTAGAAAGAAAAGTTAATGGCATATTAAGTTTTTGACAAGAATTTTCCTGACAAAATGAAATCAATTAGCGCTGTGGAAAATACGAGGAAAATCATGCATTCAGATGAGTAACTTAGTACTTAGTGAAAGTGAATTCCTTTAACTGATGCAATAACTAGGAACTTGGGGATGTTATAAATATTTTAGTTGGTCGATGCTGATGCGATGATCACGAATATTTGTCGCGTGATGTCAGGAGCCGGCACAGACCGAGATAAGGTAATTGTGAATGCGTGTAGCTGTCCCAGGGATATATTGCTGTGGAACGCCGCGTTTTGCCGCTAACCGTGCCACTACCTCCAACCAACCCTTTGCTTATATGCTTGTTTGGCCTAAAATATGTGAACATTTAACGTTCAACACCGTGAACAGCAAGATTTTCAAATAGCTCCTGTTGTCCTATGTACGAATGCCGCAAAAGGTCAACGACATAATTGAGAACGACAGTCGGAATGAATATAAAAAATGGAATATTTTAATAGCCGTTTCTAATTAGTGGCAGTTACCGTTTTTTGGGTTCTGTGCTTGAAATGAAAAAACAGAGTCCTCATCTAAAGATCGGTCATTTGTTTATCCATAATTTAGCAAAACGAAAAATCGTGACGATTGGTAATTTGATTTTACCTGTGGAGTTGGTTAATACTGATTAACATGCAACAAATTACTTTCCCTAGAACTTAAAATTATCAATTTGATTCGTGACATCGAACTGCTTAACTGAAATATTCAAGTATAAGCTGCACCTGAAAGTTAGCCCGATGCCTTAAGAGTAACGTTTACTAACTAGTCCACTAAAGATTTTAATATGATAAAATTACAATAGGGAACCCTTGGTATCAGAAACCAATCATACTTGGTCAGTTTTTATTTAGGTACTTAAAGTACATTCGACTTGATATTTGTTAGGAATGTAATTAATTAACCCAGCGCTATCAAATTGAGTCTGTAAGATTACAATCGGTTGGAATCGGTAAGAGAATGACAATAATCGGTGCATGTATCAAGTTGTGGAGTCGAGACATGTGTATACGCGCGGGTGTGCTCGCAGGTACCTGTGATGGAATGCCCGATACGCTCCTATAATGATGTTAAAACAAACTGTTAGGTTGTCATTAACGCAACTCAGCGCCCAAATGGGGGAGGCCCATTATAAAAATTTGTCCCATCCGTTTCGGCCCAAATTTATGGTTATCGAGCTGCCCCGTTTTTCTTGGGCCATCGAAATTTTATTGCCTTAAGATTAGAGTGGGAACACTGATAACAATGTTTTAGGACGGGATTTGTGTCGTTTATGATGTCGCCGATGAATGAGAGTAATCAAACGTCATTTCATTTCTATTGAACACGTATCATTTGGACCTTAGAGGTAGTTGCAGGGTTTATATTACGTCAGTTAGGCATTCTTTAAATTAATTTTATGGCGTTTTGAGATAGGCATCTGAGACGAAAGGTAACTTATCGGGGTCTAAGTGGAGATCTCACTTTATTATGGAATGTTTATGCGTTCATTACGAGTTGAGTAGGAAGATGCAGATGCTTATCCAGATTTAAGCATTCCAGGACTTGTGTAGTAACGTCTTCTTCTTTGTAGCACTCTTGTCCTCGTGTAGTTTCCTATCTAGGGGCTGATGTAATTAGCATTACGAATTCTCGCCACCTAGTCCGATTTCTGGTATTTTTAGTGCACTCATACAAGGCATCGCCCACTGCGGATTTAATTTGGTCAGTCAATCTCATGGGTGAACGTCTGGGTAGTCTAGTGCCCTCCACTCTACCCTCCACGACTCACGCCTCGAGATGTGTCCGAAGTATTTGAGGATGCGCGTTTCGACCAGAACAGATAAACGCTTTTTGATGTCGAGTTCTTGGCGTGAAGAGGTGTTGATGCGTCAATCCACGATACCCCAAGCATTCTTCTCCAGCACCGCGTTTATAGAACGCAATCTTCTTCTTGGTGTCACACAGCGTCCACGTCTCAGCAGTGTCTATACACTGCTGAGACGTGGACGCTGAAAACATTGGTTTTCGCTATGTTCCTATGAACATAGCGAAAACCAATGTTTTACAAGCCGGATCTTGTTGGCTTTTGTAAGATCTCTGCTCCTCCAGACTTTTTTGTAGTGACGTAACATAGGCATAATCAAGTAAAATAGTAAACAACAATTTCACAATTCAACGTTTTATGCCAAAAATGAGAACCGAACGGTTGCCCAATTAATAAGAAAGTGTGTAATAGTTATTGATATTCATTGATATTCTTTTAGAAGCGCGTATCACGTAACACGGTAGCTGCTGCCTCGCTCGTAATGTATTGTATTTTATGGTAGTGGCCCGCGGTATGCAAAACTTGCCTTCGATAATCTTACGTACGCCAATACAAAGATAATTTTACCGTTCATCGGTCAAGTTTACAAGGCACTTTGGCCGTTATTGCGACCCCATAGGAACATATAAGGCTGTTACGGAACGTTAAAACTAATATCAGTATGTATTTATGTGGTAGAGCAGATACTGGTCTCCGTCGACGGGTCCACGTCGATAAGTTATTATTTCTGCAAATATTCCAGTGTCACATACAACCGTTTGGATTATGACTTTAAAACGACTAATACTTGAGGTTCGATTACAAAGTTGAATCAACATTAATCAGAGTTAATATGGATTTAAGTTTTTCTTAAATATTGATGGAGTTATTGGAATGTTGTCTTTGAACGTTCTAGAAGTGGTTCCCATGTGCATTGGTAATGATTTAAAATCAATCTTGACAATGCATAATGTATTGGACTTACGACTACAGCAATCTTGGAGTTAGATAAATGCTAGAGTGGTGACCACTATTGATCTTAGGTGACCACTCTAGTCATCGGTACAAAGTTCAGTTGGAATATAGGTATTCAATTATGCATAACGTGCTTTAACATAATATGCACATTTTATTCCAAGTTGAGACTATTAAGATGAACTAAGTTATAATAGTATACAGGTCACGACGCAAAGTGCTTGTTCATTGTCATTATATAGATTCCTACATATTTAGGAAAATTTGTAAACGTCAAAGGAAAACTAAACATTATAGTGAATGAAGTAAGAATGCTTCCTAGTTACATGAAACTCCTGTCACAATCCGTGCACTTCAGTGCGATGATATAAATTGTGGTTTGTGGTCAATGTTTAAGAATAAAATTGAATAAATGTCTTTGGACATGTTTACAAGAATAGACCAAGCAAATGGGTGGTAAAATCTATATATTCAGTGACAAATCGTACTTTAAATGTTATGTTACTTCGGATATAGGATAAAATTATAAGAAAAATGGTTTTAAGAGAAAATTATGTGGAGTACCTAGAGTTATTGCTTTTACTTTTTGAGTGAAGTTGTCGAATGTTGCAGCTATTACAGGCCATTCGTTATGGATTCAGTGGCACCTCTAATCTTATGAGCTATAGTGAAATACATTCTACTAAAGACGTCATGCTGGCACCTCACGCAAGGTGTACCAGTGCACCAGGCAGTGGGAAAGTGTGGAGCGTCACCAAGCTCCGTTATCAAGCGGTCACTTTGATTGTCTCGTTGTGCCCTGTTCCACTGACAGCATGACGAATGGCCTGATGGAACCCATAGATAATAACAAAAACGCGTCCACTACTAACCCTGTCGGTGTCCCGTCAACGTCAAAAAACAAATAAGTCCTAATGATCGATCGTTAGACCTCTGTTTTGGGGCCTTTAACACACGAGTTATCTCGAGTAAGCCGTAGCGGTGCGATCACCTACCTGTTAAAAGGTGGCTGAATTTGTCAGCCGATAGATTCCAACGAGGCTTACGTGTCAGGGAGTAAGGTGAGTTTTTCATGTAAGTTGCCTTACCTGACGCGCCGAGCAATCTTGTAAGGCGACTTTAACTTACTAACATTTAACCGAGGAAAAGTTACTAACATACGCTACGAGATATAAACTTTTTGAAGTGACAATCGATGCTTTTTTAAAGTTATCAAATGTTTACCTTTTGTTTTTGTAAGGCACAATCCGTATTACCCACATTTGATACGGATACTGGCTACTGGCGTATATTCCCATTTCAACAGCTCGTGCATGATTTATTAATTTGTTTTGTTTTATATAAATTAACATGAATTGACATGTTGATAATTAATGCTTAAAGGACAATGTGCATTCTAGACCTCACACAATACAAGAATATGATTAAGTTGACGTGCTAACTTGAACGTGCTAAGTGTTTATGTGGAAGGGATTCACAATTATATTTGTAACTATCTTACTATACTGCTTAGAATAAGCTAGAGCGTGCTGCGGAGACTTACCATAATGACTTACGTACTTAGAACATTATGGGCCACTTGTCGTCGCGATCCAGCAGCGCGAGCGCAGGGTTCGACTTACAACTTACTTACTTACTTACTTCTTTTACTTACTTATTTATCGGGAGTTGCTTCCAGTTAAGATACTATGTCAATGCAAAAAGCTCTATTTGCATTATTTATCGCCTGTGGTTACGAGCCCGACCAACAATCCGGACTAAAAATAGATGCAAATACTCAGAAGTAAAGCACCACTTACATTTTACTTAACGGTCGATATATTTTTAGTAAAAGCATACATATTTCAAAGACTTATCATTTGCTATGGTAATTAGAGGTATATTTTCTCACAGTATTTGAATACTATATCGCAATCGCACTAAGCTATTTCCTTATCCTTTAACAATAATGATGTCACCGCAGCGTTAATTAAATGAATGGCATTATATAAGGACTAGTATTTTTTTCCTAGATTTAAACCCCACAAAATAGTAATGTTTTGATGATTAAAATACTAGCTTTTTTATTATATAAAATTTATCAATAGAATTAGCACAAAAAGTATTATTAAAGTCCCGATTATGATTGTAAATAATATTCTTGGTCAATCCCTAGTATCAGGTGGGATGACACTGACAGCTCAGTCCACGCTCACTTTGCCGAAGTTTTCACGGTGAGCTGATTACAGAATCGTACTGCTGGTCGTTAACAATACAGGCTTACGTGGCTAAGTATATTAGGATCTGCGCAGGCTGTAACTTGGCATATTAACTAGTGGTATTAGGCGTTCATCTAATTATAGGTAGCCAAACAGCAATAGAATATTCAAAGTTCTCGCTCGCAGGCTAAGGTTTCAATTAGAACAGCGCGCGGTGCGGATGGACGTGTAAACGCCACCGTATATCATGCGAACCCCGCTATTGCATCCAGTATCTGCGGTATTAATAGAAGTGGATATATAAAATTTAATAGTTGCATTTGTCAGATAGGGATTGGTGTCAGGCGCACGTGTTTGGCGCAGTATCTCCGCAGGGCTACATACTGCCTGCAGACGTGCGGCTCTTGCGATATCTATGTATAACCATGTTTATTGTCAATATTTCCATTGCTTCCGTAGCTGATGATAAATAACGTCACGTCACAACACGATTATCTTGCTTACAAGGCGGCTAGATCAAGACAAAATCGAGTTCACAGATTAATTATCAGATATTTAATTATCTAATTACGTCAAACGTTCCTTATGTGTGAAAAAGCGTCAATTAAGCAGGCAGTAAGCTTATTAATGTTTCAAGTAATGTTCAAACTTAGACGCCTGAGGTATACCAAGAATATAATGAGATCTAAGTTTAGATTAGATCTCATTTTACTTTGTAATTCAAATGTATGCAGCTGCCTTCCTAAACGCCGAGAATATCCTTTATGTATATGCAAGTGTTAGTATAATCGGGCTACAGCTTCGCATTCGTCCATCTGCAAGAGACACTCAGACTTTCCAAGAAAGTCGAGTAGGATCTCGTCGATTCTTCGCAGTGACACGAAATCAATTGACTCTCGTACAGTTACATTGGCTGCGTGTATGGTATGTGAGAAATGTCGTCGAGAGTATATCAAATGTTAGTCGAAGCTATCGGATGGAGGCATTCCGTCGCGGGATTGAACCGCACGCGCGGCGAGCGGCAGAAATGTGGGCGCAACCCGAGACGCCCGCGCCGCGCCGCCGCAAGGTCGGCTACTGCACTGCGCATGCGTGACCTAGCGCGACACCACCACGCCGCACCACGTCGCACCACAACACACCACGCCATGCTGCTAGCACTGCAGCACCACTACTCAAACCCTACAGTTTCCCTCCGTCATGTCTTCTCATTGAAGGTGAATATCATCAGAGTGCTCATTACAAAACATGAAAATGGAATTCATTTTACAATAAAGCTACCAACCAACGCGACTTGTGCCTTAAGTCAATACACCTAAAATTAGTTTCAACTGGACAAAACAAAATGCAATGGTCGTAGCGTCGCATTTGGCTTAGCGAAAAAAATGCAAGCAGAAGTACATTTAAAAGAGAGTAAGTAATGAATATTATGAGTTCGTTGCTTAATAGAATAATAACGAAATAAAAATGTAACACTCAGCGCAAAGTTGATTTCAGCGGCCTACGATACGGCGACGACACTACTACGCCACCGCTATGACACTGCTACGATACCGGTAAGAAACTGCCACGCCACCGATACAATATTGCTACGCCACCGCTACGCCACTACTACGACATTGCTACGCTGTCAATACGACAACTACGCCGTTGCTACGCCACGCCTATGATTCTTCTACGACACGGCTATGATAACGCCACGATGCTGCTACGAAACTGCTACGCCACGTCTACGATCCGTCTACGAAACCGCTCGACGCTTCGTCTGACACGTTGACGATGACTTAGTCTTTTACCTTACGTTAAATTTTCAGCTTTATATAATAATTATAAGTAGCTACAACACTGGTTATTATAAACTTGGTACTTGACGTATGTAATGAAAGTTCTAGTTATTAAGAGTAATGAAAGATGATTGAGTAGATATTATTACTTTTGACTCATTAAACTTGGTTTGAAATTTTCACAGAATTTGATTCAAAGGAATGTCAATCAACAGAGACGTGGTTTTAAACTTGACGCACGCAATTAAAACCTATTAAAATTACTACCTTGAAATAGCAAAGGTAAACCTCACACGGAAAACTATTGAATTAGTCATTATTACAAGAAGAGGAAAGTTTCACTCGTCAATTAATGTTTACAGAGAGCTTTGTACAGAAAAGAGATAAACCTGTCTGTGATTTGCGGTTGGTAACATAAATTGAAGAAGCCAAGATATTGTGAAGCACAATATAAAGTTTATAGGAATGAGAACAGTTATGAGAATTCATGTGAATGACTTAAAAGAGACAGGACGAACTTCTTTGCCTTATCCTTACATGCATGCTGTGGTCTCCTGTAAGTGAAGGAGTACACCTACGTGATACCTATGTAGTTCCTAATTTAGTTTTAATGGTCTGTGTACATCTTTTGTTGGAGATCCTAAATAAATAAATAAAAAATAAATAAATCATCGTTTATAGAATCTGTTCCTGTTCTGACGAGAAGATGAATCGATTCAGTGCTTGATAAGGGGAAGGCAAGAAGTTTGACCTGCCTCTTTAAACATGGAGATGATAATAGAACAGTTTTAGTAAATAAAAAAATAAAACATATTTTTAATTTTATGTATTTTTTTGTCTCCTTTACTCTTTCACACGCTGTCTACATCTCTCTATCTATTGTCCTATCGCAGGTATGCTGGAAGAGATTTCTTATGAAATAAGCATCACCTTTGTACCTATTTTTCTGTTCTGTGTTTTCTTGTCTGTTTATATATGTGTGTACATAAATGGCAAAATAAATAAATAACATTTTGGAGGAAAAATCAACAGGAGAATAGTGATGAAAATGGTCTAAAATCGGACTAGAATTTGATTGACGAAAGGAACAGATTTATGGTAATATCTATAGCAATCGAACATAATTTAAGTTGATCAATTTGTGTAATCGTAAACATTTTCACTTCGAAGCACAGTAGGCAACAAACGCATTAAGTTGTATAATCCGAAGTCAACTCTCCTGTTAACCCTTCCGACACGCCAAGCATGCTTTTAGTTAGAAACACGAGTGCTAAGTACCGCGATGTCTCGATGGCGCTCGACAGCGACACAACACTATAACTCAACGCTATTAGTAAATACAACATAAATCAGCTAATGCATCATTTAATGGTTGTTATAGCTGAACGATTAACGGCCGTGCCTAATCTTCAATGCGTTAAGTACAAACACATAAATGTGTTGGTTTACCGCGCTCGTAAATACTTATGATAATAAGGTGTGGTACCGGCGGGCGTACGAATCATAGCGTTGATTATATTGCAAAATGAAAACGCACCGCGGACCGGCCACATTCGTACTTCGTATCTACCTCGTAATATTTCCTCCGGCTCGCTTATGCAAATGCAGCATATTGACAAACAATATACATGGAAATATATGAAATGGACGCATAAAAGTGACAGGGCCTGGGTGCGTACCATCGGAGGCACGTAAGGGACTCCACACACAACACCGCACGTTTTATGAGCAGCGCTGCATCGATTTACAAAGTTATTTATTGATATTAAAACAAGTGACGGTTACTCTATTTCTAGGCAAATGGCATGTAATTAAGTTGTTTGAATTAACTCTCGGTTTTACGACGCATTGAGTAAATACACCAGTTATTTTAATAAATCACGCATTCATTAGTTTTGATTGCAGCTGTATGGAACTCTAAATTGCTAACTATTAATCACTGGTTAAATATATCGTAACTTTGAAATAAGAGCCGAATGGGTGCGCTTTTACATCTGTTGCACGCTATACGCAGTGATTGTAGAATACATACTTCGTATTAAGAGGGTTCATAATCCTATCTTGGTACAACATATACGTTTTTTTTTCTTCTCAAAGATTGCCGTTCTTGGAATGGCTTTAGGGTCGATACGCTACACTGACATGTGAGAGCAAAACAATTACTCTGTGTTTGTTTATATAGTTTGCTTACATCACATTTAGCACGCGATTACATAAAATCGATGAAAACAACAATAAACGATTGATATAAGGTTACTTAACTTTGTTTATGTGTAGCGAACGAGTGAACAATAACAATAAGTTTATCATAATCGGCGACAACACGACTGCCCCTCAGACAGTGTCAGTCCGTTTATCGTGCTGAGACCTTTGGCTTATTAGCGGGGCGCGGCACCTGCGAGCTACGATAATGGCACTCATAATGTCCGAGATTTATGTCGGTGAATTAAAATGAAATGTCACTTAATTTAATCAACACTCCCCGTGGCGCGGGCGCACATCTGCGCGGGCCACGGCGAAATAAACGCGGATGAATCACCTTGTTTTGCAGTACATTCTCGGAACCGATTAATAATTATAATAATTTATCTCGTCAATAAAACAATAATTAACAGTCAGTAGTCATACGAGCCGTCGTATAAATTTCCTAATGTGAAACCTAGTGTAACATGATACTGAGACCGAACAGGTTGCTGCTACACCTGGGCACCTAGCGAAGCTCACGTCAACTACGATAATAGACCAAACTTATTTCATTTCAATCATTTTCCAAAAATATCGATTACTAACTTTTTGGCTCGTTTTTAATAAAAATATAAGGTTCTAACGATCTTCCAAACAATATCCAGTAGTATCTGGTTTCTATTGATTCAACACAACGCAATCTAGGTATTTTGGCATTACTGTTTTTCAATACGTCCAGGAGAGCTATCTGGGTTCAGGCACTTCGTAAAGAACAGTCGCAGTCGATATGTTGTATTCTCCAAATAAGGGCAGGTCGTTGCTCCGTTGTTGTCTTCTTTGTTTAAAAAAATAATACTCGTCTCATATGTATGAACGTACGTGTATGGAAAATCAACTGAGAATTAATCATGTGTAAAATCCTTCGTTTTTATGAATGTCTAAAAGAAAACGAAGGTTCATTGTTGAGAAATGTCTTTCATGCACGACGGATGCATATTTTACATAACCGCTTTTATTCCGCAGTTTTTGGTGTTAATACGAGACATTGCACCCGAAATAACCCATTAATGGTTTATCAAAACGTAACCTAAATAAAAACGAGTTGCAGCTCCGAAAAATCAGTCGTCATCTCTATATTAATTGTCATTAACATGTTCAACATGGCCGATAGCGATCACGTTGGATACATAATTAAGAGCGATTATGTCAGATTCGGGCAGTAAACTAGTTGGTTAATGCCATTGTGATATGAATATGGATTTAATGTTGTACAAACATCAGACGCTTCAGGTTACACGGTATCAAGTGTCGTGACAGCACGGGGTCGCCTGCCAGGTGCGCTGCTTGGGACATTAATCGTGATACACCATCGTATAGATCACAATCAAAACCAGTTTTATAATTTTAAAGTTGTAAATGACGCAAGTGGCGGTGGTGCGGGCGCAGGTGGGACCTGTACGGTAACCCGACCGCTACGGCCGCGCGCTGCGTCCAGCAACACAGCGCAGCATTATGCAACTCATTAGGACCGTAACAAGATACCAACTTATCAATGCACTTTTTTTGCGTAATGTTTTCTTAATTATCATGTAATTTAACGCTACTACACACCTTGGCCTAAAGAAGGTGGCTGGGGTAGACTGGATGCGGAAGGCGGAGGACAGGGTGTTGTGGCGCAGTCTGGGAGAGGCCTATGTCCAGCAGTGGACTGCGATAGGCTGAGTTGACACACCTTGGTGACACCTGACTTGTTAATTAACAGAATGAGATGTTAAAGTGGCAGGCCTGTTGGTCTAGTGGTCAGTGGCTCTGACTGCTATGCGCAAGGTCGTGGGTTCGATTCCCACCTAGGACAAATGTTTGTGTGATGAGCACGATCATTTGTTCTTTGTCTGGGTGTAATTTATCTATAATATGTATGTATTTAGAAATATATATGTATGTTTATCAGTAGTCTAGTACTCATAGCACAAGCTCTGCTTAGTTTGGGACTAGATGGCGTTGTGTGAAAGTTGTGGAATATTATTATTATTATTATTATTAAAGTTGCATTTGTCACGCGACCGTTGTGTAGCTTTCTTTATAAGATATTGAATAGTAGGGTACAATAAAGTGGAACAGCGATAAGCGCAATGTTGCTCAGTTCAAAGTTGAGCGGTGTAGGCGACCGTGTGTAGGAGCGCGCGCGACACGGTCAGGCGGCGCGGCGTCACCGCGCGGCGCCCTATTGTCTACCGGCTGCCTATCATTATTCCCATCCAAACATTATTTACCACTCGACCTTTTTATCCTGAAGCCTTTTTTCACAAACTCCACTTCCACTTATCAGGTAGACATCGTGAGATATTAATATATTTGGGCAGATATTTAGTGTTCACATTGAACCGATAAACGCTTTTAGTGTCGAGCTTTGAAAACAAATAATGGCAGTGTAGATAAGGAGGTTTTACAAAAATATCGAAAGGAAACCTCATGGCAGACATTAGCTCATCAGACACACGGGGCTATAATTGCATAATAAAGCAGTTTATGACAGGCGTCTACGAAGGAATTTTCATTGACCGGAAAATCGTTTTGTGTAATTACTACCTGCGATATAAACTCCAGCTTGCTCGTTGCGCTATTTAATTAATCCTCTCTGTATTTCCTTTCAGTCCAACGCGTATTATCCGAACAAGAAGTTAAATAAATTTAATATAATTCTGATACTTTTTCAACCGTTACCGATACCCTTTTTTACTTGGCAAGGAACGCGGATGGGACTCGAAAGCAATATTTATTTATAAAGTCCGCACATCGGGTGCAGGCCGACTGCATCGGGATTCCATTTATACGTATCGTTGATGTTTTTCTGTTTCCAGCAATCTCCGACTGTTGTGCGCAGGCGCATTGCGAAGCGCCCAGCATCACAAGCGACTTTTATTACTTGTAGAACCTTCGTACTTGTATTTAGGTGTATAAATATCAGCTTAGGTTTTTCTCAGCAGATGTTCTTGTTCGTTTGAATAATGTAGAGTTCAATAACTTGTATTTTCTGATGCGAAGTTATTGTGAAACAGAAATGGGTTGGTGTTAAGATTAAGCTTGCGGGAAAAAAATCTTTTAACCATGATTATGCTATGACGTAGATTTAAACCTGAAAAAATCAATACATGGCTCTAAAAGGCAGACCGATATTTTTATGCGAAGCTAAACATACGTTCCCATATCATAAAACAAGAAAAAATAAACCATACAATAATGACGGTAGGCGAAATAACTTTTAAATGGTTTTGTTTTGTGAACCTCCATTTAATTAATCCGTTCCGCTGCCAAATCATCTTTATAATAAAGTTCTCATGACGTAAGCTTCGGAACACACGGCCAAAGGAAAGAATCAAATAGTTATTAATTAACTAAAACATCGGTGTAAGATTTCATCCTTTTTTCTACGATCTAAGCTTGTATTGAAACGAGAATCAATATTTTATCATTAATTTTCGAAATATGATATCGATAGATGCGAACATTTATTTTATTATCGACGTTTATAGGTATCTTGTTTATTAAAATAAGGTTGGATACGAGGCTATTATAGTTTAAGTGGTTTAAATGTATGAGCACACCTGGCGAACATTTCTAGGCACCTTTGTGGCTTTAGCACGCCACGCCTTTAAAGCGTAGATACAGTATTCTGTTCTAGAAGTACAAATAACTTTTTATACTGAAAAGAACCACCTATACAGCGTGTAACGGAAGGGGGGTATCAACCCTGAAGGAGGTGAATGTGCTCATGAAACTCAACAACTTTCCCCAAAGAACATAGGTCGAAATATGAAAAAAAAATTTGGCCCTCCCTTACAAAACTGACTACCAGCTGATTGATTTACTATGGGAGGGCCAAATTTTTTTTTCATATAGACCTATGTTCTTTGGGGAAAGTTGTTGAGTTTCATGAGCACATTCACCTCCTTCAGGGTTGATACCCCCTTTCCGTTACACGCTGTATAATCGACACTGTAGTGAAAAGCGACTAAGACGTAATTTTAAAAGTTTAGTTAATATCAGTAATCTGCTAAGCCTGCCGCCTAAGGTTTACATAATCATCGCTAAAACCGTTCGTAGCGGTCTTAGAAGCCCTGCAGCAGTGGACGTTAACGGGCAGGCATGTTGAACGTCCCGGGGGTATCGTGAGGTGAGGCGATGTAGGTGAGGCGGTGAGGCGCTGAGGGCGAGTGCATGATCAAGTGTAACGTATACAGCGTGCTGAGATATTCTGTGAGGAGATTCGCGGAAGCGGAGCGCGCGGCGACCGCCCGTCTGAGCGCGCAGCACCTGCCCGCGCCGCGAGCTATTTATAAACCAGACCGTACCTCCGACATAGAATAAGCCTTATTCGCATACGACACGCCTCAACTTTAAACATCCATCATTCTGCCTACGACGCTCAGACCTCTAGTTGGACTGTTGGACTCACACGATATACCTTTTATAGAGTTGTCACTTATCACAATTGAATTCCTTGTTTGTAAGTTTTTAAACTTTGCAGTCCTAGTAAAGGTGTGACAACAATACTGTTTGTATTAGCATCATTCAGCACTGGTTTATGTAGGTTTTATTTAGCACTTGAGCTGGAAAACCTTGTCATCACATGACATATCTCAGGCATAGGATGATAAAACTCCGGAACGAGCTTTTGATGCAGTTTTTCTCCGCAGAATGTATTAAACATAAAGCTAAGACTTTTCGTTTCATTCGCTTTCGCTTCGAAGCACTTTCATGGGTATCGTTCTATGATGGAAACAATGAAGTGTCCCTTCTAGATGTTAGATCATAGCAGTGCGTTGTGCATTGCTATTTATCTACGACTCTATAGTACCCAATACATTATTCTAGTACACAATACTTAGTAGCTATACTACACCCAATAATATATTGTTTACCTGTGTTTTGCGCAGCATCGCTGTTTATAATTTTCCGTAATGTCTTTATGTATCTGCATAACAAGAATAGTTACAATTGCCAGCGTAATAATAAATACACCTGGTAGGTGCGAGCTTTCAACTCCGTTACCGTGGAGTGCGAGAGGTGGCGAGGTAAGTGCGAGAGGTGGCGAGGTAGCGAGGTAGCTACCAGTAGTTGAATAAATATTATTTTTAATGATCAGTGCAGCCGGTGTTTGTGCACTATGTGTTCGACATGTTTACGTAACAGTGTTCAGATGTCGGCAGCCGCCGGCCGCGCTCTCGTCGTCGGTAAACACACCAAACGGTGTTCAGCACACGACACACACGACCCGATGTTTGCTCACCGACTAGTTCTTGTTCACCGCTCTCCGTCCCAACACATTAGTCGCGCCCTAATATACTCCTACATATCTCGAGTTAAAAGATAAAATGTGATTGATTTTTTCGCTCATCGATAAAATACGTAGAGTTTTTTCAACCGTATTTCATTATTCGATGTCATCGTCCTCGGGCCCGCCTATTCACCTTTATGCTATGCATACTTTAGCTTTGGATGAGGAAATATTTTAAGTCAACAAGTTACTAGAGTTTATCTGTGCCTACAGATCGTAGCGCATCACACGACTTCATTTTTCGTAGCATAAGCAAAAAGGGCCGTGTCCTTAGCTCAGAGGTCAAATATGCGAATGCATGCCAGTCGTAAAAACTCGGCAAGGTGAACTGAACTGTTAGACAAAGGCTCATCGCGCGCTGAACTAATTAGGCTGAACGTTGTGAGGAATGCCCCGCGGGCCACGCCGGTAATTGTAGAGCGCGCGCGCCGCTCCGCGCCCCCGGCTGCGCGGGCGCACACATCAGTGCGAACGAAGCTTTTGCTACAAGATTTATTTACATCCGGATTCTATAACTAGAAACTAATGAGTTACATATAATACGAAATATAAATAACTGAGTGTTATTGCATTCACACTAGAGAATAATAATTTTATGCATAAATTTCACAACATCACATGCACAAAATATTTTTGGAAATATATATTTTTTTTATTTCATCAATGCAAATATAGCAGTAAATAGCGTCGTCAAACAAATTTATTACTACTTTGATAACGGTAGTAGTGGGAAAAAAATTGTTTGTGCGTTGGCGGCCTAACACACTGACAGAATGTCGGCCGCTGCGCAAGGTTATGCCAATGTATGATGGTTCTTTAGGCTGATTACTAACCTGACCATGTGTTACATACGTACCCATATAATTAAGCTAATGTGAGAGTAAAATATTATTAATCAATGCTCTTCATTCTCCACGAAGTGACGACTGATGGACGATAGTGGAATATATGACATTAAGGCATTTATGATAAGAATTTTGAACATCGATCACCAGAAATGTTGCCCGAAAACAATATAATGAACCTTAGTGGAAAAATAACGACACATCGTAACAAGTTCAGTTCAGAGTAAAGTGCAATAGACTGAGGAAAAAATATAGAAAGGAATTTAACTAAGTAGGTAGGTAGTTTCGAATACGCTGGTTGGAATTTGCAGGTCATTGAATAGATGTTTTTATTAAAAGCACGGATTTTTTTCTTAAACAATCACCCACGTTCTGTGCAATCATGTAGGTAGCAACAACATGACATCATGAGTACTGAATTTCAGCGTCCTCTGTGACGGTAAATGATTTTATGATTTAAATGTATGTAGGTTTGTACAAACACTTTTACACGTCAATCATATTTAAAAAAAAAAAAAACCAGATGAGGTCAAGAGCGGTCTATGGTCTTTCTACACTATGGAATAGAATATAAAACTTTTATTTACAGACAGAGCCTACACCAATAGACTATAGCTTGAGATTATATCTCAGTAAGGTCTGATTAAAACTGGACTTAGACTTAGTTTTACTGTACCTAGACCAACTGGATTGATGGAGAAGTATTTAGGGGCGAAACAATTTAATTAGTTAAGCTTTTGAGTACCTACAATATTATGTTTCAAGAACAAGCTTCCTCCATGGACTCGATGCATGATTTTTTTCCTAAATTCCAACTGTAGACTCCTCTCAATATAATCTCAACTTCAAGGCAAGATTTAGAGAAGACCCTGATTTAACGGCGAGTTTACGTCGAGCGGCCTTTGAGTAATTTTCCTTACACGTAATGGTATTTTTTATTTGTAAAACGGAAATAATTTAGCTATAATTTATGATGGATTAGTTTAGCGTTAGTGCAACAGTTTTTGTGTGGATATTATTAACGTCGCAGCGGAGCGGTCTCGTTCTGGGCGGCCTTCGCTCGACGGAGACAAGAGACTTGCTGCCACTTTCACTCGACCACCGCCACGCGCATCCATAAACACCTTATTTTAGATGCGTGGATGTGGCATTTTCTCAATAAACTGTAGAACTAAAAGAATTCTTGTTCATAGCTTAATGAACTTTGTTAAAACCAATATTACCAGAAAAAAACTGTATAAAGTTTCTGTGAAGTAGGTATGCTTTAAAAAATAAACTATACCTACAGGCTTACATACTTCGTCACAGGCGAAAGGAAAAACAAACGGTACTTAACATGATTTGATTCATATCACCTCCAATAATTCGTAGCTCTAAGATTTTGGAGGTTCATACTCTTACCAGAAAAAATCTGGCTTAAAAACAATACGTAAGTGCCAACACAATTTGTTTTTCACTTGTGCCTACTCGCACCTGGCAACTTGTTTTGATAGTTTTTTCACTACACAGTTACACACACACACATGCACAATACATTCTTCGTACATGCCTGAAGGTATGTTTTTAAACGTCGGTGGGTATACAGAAATTAGTTTCGCTTTGCTACGAAATTGTTACAGGTGTACGTAATCTTTGAGTCTGTATCACGAAGTTTTAAAATGCTTCTAAGATTTGGTAATTCGTTTTTCATAATTTTCCCGGTTTTTGGAGCAAACATAAAATAAAAATTCAGTGAAAATATAAATCAATCTGAAAAGAAAATTCTGTCAGTTTCCCAATTTAGCGTATGTTGTCTAGGATCAAGAATCAATCATATGTATCATCGATTGTAATGAGCAAAGCACATAGTACACATAGATCGTGCGTGTGCGCATTTCGAAACCGGTGTTGCGCAATAAGGTCGGCGCCAAGGACGCGGGTTCGTTGCCAGAAATAAATTGCTGTTTATGTCTGTCTAGCGTACACTGCGGGCCGCGCGCACTGCCTTCGAATCAAAACCCATACTGGGCAAATTATTGCTTTTTTCATCGAAGTTCTAATGCTGTTATGCCTGTGCGGTTGACATGTATTAGACTTTTAATGCTACAAGATTTTATGACCTTTTTGTAACTGTACTGTCATATTAACGTTAAGAAATGCAGAGTTTTTCTGCCTTCAAGTTTAGCTGGTAGAATAAATAAGCGTTAGTTTAATATTCAATATATACCGTCCCAGTGCACTGCACGATAGTCATTAAGTGACAGTTACTTACATAAATAAGTTTGAACTACTAACGAGCTAGCCTCGTTAGCAGTTCAAACTTATTTATGTAAGTCATGTCCTTTATAGCTGTTGCTAAAAAAGATATAAAATATTGTTTTCGCAGTTACAAGAAACTTAACACGATCGGTTAATAAGTCTGTAACGCAGCGGACGTGTTAAGTTGTTACGAGCGAACAAAGGACCAGTAACTAGGTAGGTAGTAAGTATGATAAGGTGCTAATTTCTATTCAACATGTTGTGAACTAGAATTCTTCTGTTACGTTTATTTGCTGAACGTCAATATTTATATTTGGGGCATACTTTCATAATAAATCTGGAAAATAAGATTAACGATTGTTATAGGTAGATCAAAATCCATAAAAATAATTAAATATTTTCATGGCCCAATTTCCACGCTCCCCACTTTCTCCCTGACTAGGAAAAGGCGTAAGAAAATAGTTCACAAATGAAGTTTACTTATTTAGCTTTACTTTCTGAGGCTATTTGTAGAATTCCAACAACAGTTTCAAATTCTGTGCCAATTACATACAGGTAGGTATTATGAAAACGTTGTATGTGTGCATGACTTAATAAGGCGTGAATTATAGCACTCGATCGACACGTATTGTGTGCTATGCTGCATAGGTTTGCAATTAAATTACGTACTTAAGGTAAGATTTTAATATGTAGCTCTTCCTTCTACTCCTCTTCCAAAGGGCTTTACCTACCAGCAATTAGTACCAAATTAAAATTCTTTAAACAGTAATCGTCACATCTACAACAAGGCAAGTCTTGTATAGAATTTCATGTTATATACGTTGCATTTATAGTGGTGACAAAATACTCGTTTAGTGTTGTCGCGACGACTCGGAGAGATGCGCTGTAGCGTGCATCGCTGCGGGGCCGCCTGGCCGGTTAAATATGTCATCACCGTTATACCGACACGTGAACGCTACACCACTAGTGGGATTACCATCCACGCTTATTAACTTTAATTTCGCTTCACATGTAACAGTTCTCTAGAGATGCACTCTCACTCAACAAACATTACTTTTTGATCGTTTTAGGTTTCTAATCGCGTAATTAAAGGTAGAACGATTGTTTATTACAAATGTAAACGTATTTATAAACGCTATTCCTCATGAAAGTGATTAATAGCGTTCATAATGTAAGCACCATTCCAGAAAAGCTCGCTACAATGTTGTAACGGGATGATTAAACTGTACAACAGCGAACAAGCTAAGGGCGTACATTAAAAGCTCAGCTCAGCGTGATAGCTGTAATGCTTGAGTGACACGCTTTACAAACTGCACTTGACGATAAAGCCGAGTTCATACAAGCTGCTTGATTTAAATAAATTTGCATAGTTTATAAGAAATTAAACGTTGTTCTCGCATTAGTGTTGCTCGGCGCGAGATCGGTGATACGGCTATGGTCCATGTGACGCTGCCCTTATGGTGAAAGTCGATTGTGATTGAGGTGCGTACGAGACAAACAAAACGCGAGGCGTGCGAGTTCCGCGGCACGCGACTATATTATTTTTTACATCGACAAAATAATTATATTCCTTTTTCAACCTTCAGCATCGGGGGAAAGGTCGAAAGTGTGATGGACAGACAAATTGATGGTAGCGAGATGCGCTCCGATGCTCAAATTCGAAACGCAAACAAGTCACCGGTACGTGTTAAATATTTCACGCCGCGCCGCGCACGTTATTCTTTTTCATTTAAATGAACACAAATTCAGAAAATTCGAAATGAACCGAAGAATGGATTACGCGCTCTTATAATTTGAACGTAACGCAAGTCGGTGTTAGGGTTGCCACATATAATTTAACTGTATGAATATAACGTTGTAATGGACACTGTATGAAAATATGAATAAAAATAAAATCTTTAAAATATTACTATCATGTCTTGCACAACAAATTCTGGGTAAAATTAAATGAAAAAAGCTTGTGATTAAGATAAGCTAAATCGTCAAAAAGTGTATAAAGGTTGGTAATAAAAGCGTGCAATGTGATTGTTGGCACGTGTGGCCAGATGGTATCCGTATGTTGAGTGTGCACTTGATAAGATAAGGTACCTGTGTACATGGCGGGGTGCGCGGGCGCATCCGCGGCCGTGCGGCGTGGTGCGGCTGTGCGAGACTCGCGGCCGCGGCACGGCCATCGACCGCACGGCTCCTCTAAAATATTCCAAGCATGCACAAATTAAACTGGTTTTTTCTTCATATAACTTTTGCATAAAAATATTGTTAACTAAACAATTTCGCGATACCGTGCAATATAGCACACCTGTAAGCTATTATATTAAATGAGTTTCTGATATAGGTAGCTATCATCAATGTTGAGGCTGGTTCTATCGATGCCATGACCCCGCCATACTATGAAAATGAAACAGATCGAAGATTTTTTACAGCGCTTTGATTTGAATTGGAATGATGAAATATGAATAGAGAGGAACACATTAGTATTGTTTTTTATGCATTATTGCCGTCGTATTAGGCTCTGAAATAAAAGGCTCCAGCAAAGGCAAGGAATTCTGTTACTTAAAATGATGTATCAACCATTAATAGTCACATATTACGTAAGAAAAGCATTGCTGGTTATGGCTGCATCTTTTACATATGAGACCAAAATAATAAAATGTTTGCTTTTACAGAACTTTCAGTATAAAACTAAGTCAAAGCTTCTGAAACTGGAGCCTATCTGAATTCTAATAGGTTACAATTATCTTATTTAACAATAATAAAAGCTGACTGAATATTATTTATCGTCTGATTGTGCTTGTTCCTTTGGTTTTTGTATTAATAACCATCATCGGCAAAAAATAAAATGACTCCAACTATTTATAGATAAGTAGACGTTTGAAACAAAAGCAATCACTTTCCACGTGAGGCCAAGTCGAAAGCTCGCTCCAATTCATTTGTAGGTTTTTGTCTCAAGGGAATGCAAGTCGTCAGACTTTAGTCTGGTCTGCAGGCCAGCAGCGCGGGGGGCCGCTCCTCGCCCTTTTGTTTTTATACCCGTGCAAGAATGCAAAACAATTATACTCGTAATTCCCTTAGGGATAAGTCGTCGCGCTCCTTGGGAACTGAGCGTACGTAATCAACAAACGATTTTCGTATCTTATTCGGCTTGCGGTTTGAAAAAACTCTAATTGGATTAAGCCGGATCACCTCGTGCATTATCTGGAGGCACTAACACTGCCCTCCGCGGATTGGCCCCGGCTGCTACTGATGAGCAGGGAGTGGTTCTGCAGAGAGGTCCGAGGCGCGCACACAGGCGCCGACGCTGACCAATCCATTTACGATAATTACGCCGAGATGGGGATAAATCGGCGTCCAGCCGTCCACCGCCGAGTTACGAGCGAGCCGACTATAAAATAAATTATACCCACTTCGTTCGCCTCCACTCAGTTTTTTGTTGCCGTCCAAAGCGAACGAAAAAAAAAAAAAAAACAAAAGCAAAATCTCGAGAGGACGAAATACGAGGCAAAGACAAAGCTTGAATTTATCTACTGATAATATAGACGTAGGGCGGGTGGCGCGGCAGACGCGGAGTTGCCGTCCGGGTGGCCAGCCAAATTATACGGCGCGCATTCCTGCGTCCAGGCAAAAACATGATATATAGGCACCTTGTGACGAAATATTTGAAATTCGGAGACCTGCCCGCCACACTCTAAATGGAATCCACTTTAAATATTATCTCTGACATTCTTTTCAGACGACTTTATAAGCTTTTACATGATATTTTAAGAATTGAATGTGGGCCATGAAGTTATATTGTTCCGATATTTACGACTGTATACCAACATATACATAGTTGTTTGTAGTTGTATGCGGACTTAAATTGCAAGGGGATAGCATGAGAAAAGAAAGGCTCGAGCGCACGCGTCATGCGCCTAGCTAACATATACAATTCAACTAGATGAATTTCCTCGGCGGAATGCGGCCCCGTATGCATACGGAATACGGCATACGCAGCGTCCAAGAATAAACTCTACACTCTTGGACAATTAAATGATTATGTATCCAGTGATTCAAGCTTCAAGACTTCGAAACATTTTGTTTATGGTACGATTCACGTCTCTGTTACGAGATTTACATTTCGTTTTTAGTAACGAATTCCCGAAGTGTGCGTGTATAGAATCCGTTTTATAGATTTTTTTGTCATTATATTGCTAGGTGTGGTAGCAGTAGTTTCAATGGCGTCCAGTCACAGCCCGTGAACTTCCGAGCGGAAGTCTAGCTTCAGATCATTATAAATGATCGATATGAATAATTAAGTTGTCATTGCTTGACGTATATGTTTCAATGTGTTTTTTGTCTTGTTGTTGTTGCTTATATACTTACAAACGTGCTTGAAAGTCGGTCAAACTATTAGAGCGAACTTGGTTACTATGCAAGTAAAATACCTCTAAAGTTATTAATTTATAGCCGGTAGTCTATAGATTTCATAAAAATCGTTGTACATATACTGTCGCTAGGGTTGTTACTAGTCTTGGATGACCGATACGTTGATATAACCAGAAACAAGGTATAACATTGTCTACTTTAGCATCAGACTTTTTCCTGAAAATAAAACGCATTATGTTTCCAGATTTTCTTAATTTTCATCCAGTTTTTCTTCTTTCACTTGGGTTCATCACAGTATCAGACGAAGAGGATATGAATTATCAAGCGTTGAAACAGCTCGTTAAGAATAAATAATATTAATAAGTATTGCATTGTTTCTGTGGGTTTAATAAAGTTGGCTTCACCCTCTGCGACAAGGGATCGAATGTAAATTTAATTTTCCTTAGTTTATTTATTTAAACTTTTCG
>OX451390.1:10260544-10312941 GCA_949629135.1 Eremobia ochroleuca | reverse complement strand
GTTCCTTATTTATCACGTTGCCTCGACATTATAAATATTGCCGTGTGGTCTTTGGCAATCTGATAATACACAGGTACATTGCACGGGGTGCGGGGAGGAGAACAAATGCGTGACACGCGCTGATCTAGGTAATGCTAAATATCCCGCAGCTAATGTTGGCGACACAGTCAGGGTTCGTGTTCCAGATGTTGATCGAGCTCGTAGTGACGGCAGAAATATGTATACTTGCTAAACCTGGTTTTAATTGTTCTGCCCCATAGGTGACTACCATTATAAAAAATACCCGGTCGATTTGAGTATTTCAATAGTTTTTATCACACTCCCGTCTCATATTGGGCATATTAAAAACTGCCCGGACATTTTTTTATAATATCCTAATAATCACTTGGTCCATAACATATATATGTCTGGAAGAAACAATAATATCAGAAAAATATAATCCATAGGAATACCTACTGCAAGCTCCTATGACTTGAATACATATGAACTGGGTGCCTAAGAAGTTCGATTAAAAAGTTAATTTTAGTATTTCACACCTGTATAAAACAGCAAAAGTCAGATGAACTACGAACGGTGACTTTTAATCATTAAAAACACAACTGGTTTCTACAACTTCTCCACATTGCATATTTTTTTCACTATTCTACTGTTTGGATCAATATTAGGTTCATACTAAAATAATTTTTTATTTTATTTTATTTTATTTATTAAGGGATAATAAACAACTACAACATGCATAGTACATATTGTATAAGATTAACAAATTACAGGACTGCAACATTACTAATGTTGCAGTCCACTGCATTATCCACAGATAAAACATATTTAGAGATCAGTGGTTGCCACTAGAAGGGCATTACTAAAGAATTAAAGAATACCTTTGGAAATAAATAATTAAATAAGCTTGTTATCGTTACAGAACCAAATCAGTTCAGAGATAATTTCATTAACTTGAACATTGCAACAAAGAAATAATAATAATAAGATTACAATTAAGATAGTATTTTAAGGTATATGATAGCATTTTTTATTTTTAAATAAGAACTGATCGAAATATACTGCGTTCTATCCACGATACAATACCAAATGTAGTCAATTAAGTGTCCCATATGACGTCCAATGATCCCTAAGAGAAGTTCCAAATTCTTCATCTTGTCTGATAAGACAAGTACAACAATAATAGACGGAACAATTCGGAAATTCTCAGAGACGATAGTCTTATACGATATATATCAGTCTACCTCAAAGTGCATGGAACTTGAAAATTAAAGTAAATAAAACCATAAGCCTCAGACAAATATGCCATTAAAATCGGCTTCAAGAAACATTACAACATCGTTCGAAAACTACTGAACCGGTCAGGGAGGAACCGCATGGTTTTGCAAGTTCCACCAACCCACACAACGCCTATTCTTACTATTGATTACTATCAAAGTAAGTTTAAATCACGTTTTACGATAACGAAGTATGCCAGCGGTGTGAGTGTCGGAGCCACGCCGTCTGCCTCCCACGGACGCCGCGTCCTGCTGTTGACTCACCAATTCACGGCTTCATGTACGTAATTAGCCCATTAGCACGCACGCACCGCTCAAATGCTCAATTAGATCAACGACCGTCGGGAATAGCTGCAGATTACGTTCCTCCTTGTTTCAATGATACCCAGGATAAAATCCCCGCTATGCCGTACCGTAATTGACAGTTCTCCTTTTGTCTAGCGTTGTTCAAGATTGGATTAAAGGAAATTAACACCGACACGTCACTTTGGGTTTTGCTTTTTGTGTGTTTTTCTTCATAAGGGTTATGAGAACTCTAATTGGTGTAAAACGTTTTTAACACGAACCGGCTTAATGGAGTTAAGAGATAACAAATGTTTCGTGATACATATTTTTCTCTGGCGTATTCTGGAAACTACTTCGAACGAGAAAAATCTTGTGAAATTCATGAAAATAACTCTTTAATCTACGTCGATCATCGCCCACTCTACAAATAATATCAATGGATCAGAATTTTAGAACACGTAAACAATTTGTGTTCAAATATTGGAACAGAATGACGTGTGAATCTGGTGAGTTTGTCTAAATAACACTAAACCTATGTGTAGTGTTTATTTTGATTGGCATAAGACAGCATAGTGCTCCAATAGTCCTGACAGATTAAACGGAATATACTTGCTTCTCTTTTCTAGTGTTCTGTTTATTTTAGAGGGCTATTTGTTAGAAATAAAACCAAATTCCTCCTAATTCACCTCAATTCTACCTAACTATGTAAAGTCTGTTAAATGAATTGTTAAGAAAATTGACTACCAATTTAAATTTTCCGTATAATCAAATCTCAATTGTCATTTTTGGACTGTGGTACAGGGTGGGCAACTTGGAGGTATACAGTTTTGCCGCCATTTTGTTTTGGCGGCAAATATGACAGCGTTTCATGAAAATTATTTTTCGTACCACTTGCTCAAAAAAGTGACATTCTATGCCACAAAAAGCGAACATAACAATAGTCATTTTTAATCTGTTAAAAACAGGGAAATAAAATTGTACTGAATTTCATTCATCCTCTAGGGGGAGAATGTGATTTAAATTTGGAATACTTACCGAAATTTATACTGAACTACATCTGTGTTTACACCATTGAGTTTGTATATAAAGCATAATACATCTTTTTGAAAAAGGAATACGCATTTATTATGCAGTTATGATTACATATTAAATAAAATTTCGAAAATCGATGAGGCCGTTTGAGCTTGATGCCTTTGCTTTTCCGACAAAAAAATATTATTGTAGGAATTTGCCGCGTTTTTGTTTTCTTCAAATACCATAAACTTTAAGCTTATTTTAATTTATTTTTAATTGTCATTGTTTGTAAGTAATGCTTATCTCGTTTTATTATTGTGTTAATTTTTTCGCAAATGGTACGAAAAGTAGAGTATTTTCCTCGGTGATAAAGCTGTGCTAGTCTTGGGCGAACTTAAATCCCTCGCTACACTCAGGACTCGTCTTCAATTCCTCGCTTCGCTCGTGATTTAAGTTTTTAACACCCTCGCTACGCTCGGGAGTAAACCTCAAGTCCTTCATTACGCTCGCGATTTAAATCGTCACCCGCGACAGAAGACACTGCTTTATCTTCTTGGTTAATAATCTACTATTTCACTTCTCATGCTCTAAAAGTTTGTCTTTATGTTGTGCATAGGCGACATAAAATCGCTTTTTATGCTCTAGTGCATAAAGTATTTTATCTTCTCAGATTAAGATAATCAGGCCCAACAGCCACACGCAGAATAAAACGTCGCAGATTAAAGGCGTTATTTTGTTTTTTGCTTTAATTTATATCACTTCCGTGTTTTCTATCGTTAATTTAATTAAACCAGATAAAATAGGTGTCATATATTATTTAAAAACGTAACGAAACGTTTTTTATGACTTGGCAGTCTGAAATACCCAAGTCGAATGACACCTGTCGAAAATTTAAAAAAAAAACCTTACAAAAGTGTTATGGTTATAATGCCTGTTTCGTTTTTCTTGTAATTGAAGTGAAAAGCGAGTGAGTAAGTAAGTAAGTAAGTCACTCGGGCTTAAACGAGCCATTTTATGCACTAGTTTTACAATCTACTATTGGGTAGATACGGCAAATTTGTTATCGATCATTTTACGACTGAACAACGTGTTTTAATTATTAAAACATTTTATTCAACCCAATCATGTATTGCGAAAACTCTAAGAAAATTGCGGCCAATTTTTGGTAGAAATCACTTACCTTCGCGGCTACTAATAACTAGTTTAGTTAATAAATTTGAGCAGCGTGGCATTATAACAGATAAAGCCTCGTCGTTTCAGAAGGGCTCGTATGGAGCAGAATATTGAAATTGTTCGTCAAAGTGTAGCCGAAGAACCCATATTGTCTACCAGGTGACGTTCTCTACCACTAGGAATTAAGAGGGCTTCTCTAGGGGCTATTTTGAAGAGAGACTTTGGTTTGTTTTCATATAAGGTTCAGATAACTCAAGAATTGAGAGAGAGTGTCGTGATTTCTGTAGTGTTATGCTAACCAAGCTGGAAAGAGACCCAGATGTTCATCGAAAAATCATTATGAGTGACGAAGTTGATTTCGACCTCAGTGAAAACAAAATTCTCGCTCTTGGGGCGAAAAACAACCTTCGTTGATGCACGAACGACCAGTGCATCCACGTCGAGTGACAGTCAGGTGTGGAATTTGGTCAGGAGGAGTAATTGGTTTCTTTGAAGGTGCTATGGGTGATGCAGTTACAGTGAATGGAGATCGGCACCATGAGATGAAAAACATTTTTTTTTGTTATATCAAGTGAATCAGTTGGGCTTAGGAAAGATGTGGTTTCAACAAGACGGGGCCACATGTCATACGGCACGAGCCACAATCGAGACATTGAAAAGAACGTTTCCGGGTCGATTCATTTCGAGAAACGGTCACATTGATTGACCCCCAAGATCGCCGGATTTCACAGCTCCTGGCTTTATTCTGAGGAGCTATCTAAAGGTACGTGTCTAAGCTAACAGGCCACCGAACCTTCAACAATTAAAACAAAATATCCGAGACACAGTCACTGGGGTAACGCAGGAAATGAGTGAAAATGTCATGAAAAACGCAATGAAAAGGGATCACATCTGCCATGCCGCCAGAGGTGGACATTTGTCTGATATTATTTTCCATACTTAATTCCGGCTCTAAATACTATACAAAAAAAATACTTCATATTTTTTTTATTTCATAGAATAAAATTTTAAGAATTAAGTGTATACCTGTTATTTACCCAACCTGTAATAAATGGCTATAACACGACAAATTATCGTAGTGTGTCAATACATATACATTTTTTTATTGCAAATTGGGCCAGCTCTTATCCTCGATCTCACCTGGTGGTAAGCGATGGATGAGGTCGCAAAAAAACAATTAATTTCACTGGCCGTACTTCCTCACATACTCTTGGACATTAATTGTGTTGGGAAACATCGTGGAACAACTTTGGGTACAGGTGTTCAGGTGTGAGTCCGTGTGAGCTGCGTGCTTGTTGGTGAATTTAGTCCATAACGGTCTGCTGTTATGGACTTAATTCATCAACAAGCACGCAGGTTTCGTGGTGATCAAATGCTTGTTCCTGCTTTGTATAAGAATGGACCTAGTTACCTTGCAATGGGACAGTTACAACCTAGTTTATTATTTGCCGGGAAAACGCAGATATTACTAACTGTCAAAATACCTGTATAACTGTTTGTAAACATCTAATATATCAACGCGGACATGACAAAAGCTCCCAATAACTTACTGTCAAAACACTAATATTATGTAAATACTTTATCGACAATTCTAGTAATAATATTGGCTAATACATTCCCTACCGACATATTTCGGTAAACCTATTTCCATTTACTAGAAATTGAAGCAATAAGTCTCAAAAGCTAGAAATACTTTTGTACATACAATCTCTTGGGAGAAGTTATTCTAGTTTCATTAAATTCCAGTCCATATTAGCTGTTACATTATAGCATGCAAAGTTTCGGGTTGCATTGGCAGAAGTGGATAAAACGCTGCACTGTCGTATCATGTAAAGGGTTAGTGAGAAAGATCGAAGGCCGCAAACGCAGAAATTGCCACGAGGCGCCCATAAATCCTTTATTCCCAGTAGTTCCATGTAGCTAGTTCCACGTGGAACTACTGAAACTCACTAGTTCCATGTGTGGAACTAGTGGGAGTATTCATAAACTTAGGCATTTATTCCCAGTAGTTCCATGTAGCTAGTTCCACATGGAACTACTGCAACTCACTAGTTCCATGTGTGGAACTAGTGGGAGTATTCATAAACTTAGGCCTTTATTCCCAGTAGTTCCATGTAGCTAGTTCCACATGGAACTACTGCAACTCACTAGTTCCATGTGTGGAACTAGTGGGAGTATTCATAAACTTAGGCATTTATTCCCAGTAGTTCCATGTAGCTAGTTCCACATGGAACTACTGCAACTCACTAATTCCATGTGTGGAACTAGTGGAAGTATTCATAAACTTAGGCCTTTATTCCCAGTAGTTCCATGTAGCTAGTTCCACATGGAACTACTGCAACTCACTAGTTCCATGTGTGGAACTAGTGGGAGTATTCATAAACTTAGGCATTTATTCCCAGTAGTTCCATGTAGCTAGTTCCACATGGAACTACTGCAACTCACTAATTCCATGTGTGGAACTAGTGGAAGTATTCATAAACTTAGGCCTTTATTCCCAGTAGTTCCATGTAGCTAGTTCCACATGGAACTACTGCAACTCACTAGTTTCACGTGTGGAACTAGTGGGAGTATTCATAAACTTAGGCATTTATTCCCAGTAGTTCCGTGTAGCTAGTCCCACATGGAACTAGTGAGTTGCAGTAGTTCCATGTGTGGAACTAGTGGAAGTATTCAGTAGTTCCACATAAAGGAAAAATAACAATAAATACACTTTTCATGAAACCTTTTCCTTATTTGGTGTTAATAACAAGTGAAAAAAAAAAATTGTGTCACTTATGAATCGCTTGTCATTAAATGTTCATTCCTTTTAAAATTGTTATAAAAAGTGCTTTAATCAACTTTGAACCTTATAAAGTTGAAAATCTATCAAAGAATTTTATATTTTATTTGACAGATAGTAGTAGCTTGATGTGTTGGCGTGTCTTCAATATGGAACTCAACCAGTTCCATATGAAAGAAATGTCGGACTATAAAACTAGTTTATAATTACATGGAAGTAATGGTACAAAATATTCATTTTTCAGGTTGCAATAGTTCCATGTGGAACTAGCTACATGGAACTACTGGGAATAAATGCCATACATAGCCTACATGATGATAATCGGTAACTTATAACAATTTTAGATAAATTCTATTTCGACGTAGCTTAATTTTGACATACTCAAATGGTAACCTTGAAAAATGATATCAATAGGTACCGGTTTAGTTTGGTTTGGTACGAAAATTGAAAATGATCACTAACATTTTATAATATACTAGCAGACCTGACCAATCGGGTCCAATATATCTAAATTCAAATTAATCTAAACCGTAGTGATCCATTGAAACTCTCACAAAACAAAAAAAATATCAAAATCGGTCCAGCCGTTTAGGAGGAGTTCAGTGACATACAGACGTACGGAAGAAATATATATAAAGATATCTGTAGAAAATATGCTGATTTCCTCAGCAGGTCCTGCAATTTCTGCAGCATAGGTAATCCCTATTAGAGTATCAATGAAATACTCGTTTAATTAACTTCTAGTTACGATACGACGAGTACGAAAGCACTAGGAAGTGGTGAAGGGCGGGCGTTTTGGGGGACTGTCTTTTGTAATTTTGACGTTCGAAAAGTGCTGATTCTCAGCCTAGTTTGAATAAATGACTTTTGATTTTGATCTCTTTAGAAAATGATAGAATGAAAAGTCTTTTCAAGATGGCCGCCAATTTCTTTTGACGATGAGTTTCTACGGAAATTGTTTTCAATATATGTACCTGCAGTGGTTACCAAAGCTTTCTAACGATTAATTTTATAAATTAATTAATCAATATTATATAAAAAAAATATATATTAAAAAGTATTATAAATATTACTAGCTATTAGCAGTTCTCGTAAGCGCTGTTTAGTGCTACTATTCCTTGAGCTAAATAATTGTTTCTAATTCAATCTATTGTACAGACGCCAACACGTCAAGCTACTACAATCTGTCAAATTTCTTTAATAGATTTTCAACTTTATCGTTAAAGCATTAGGTTCAAAGTTGATTGCGGAAATTTGACAGTTTCGGGTATCTTGATGTGCTGGCGTCTGTACAGTATTTATGCCAATAGAAAATATTTATTTTGACGGTTAAATTTTTAAGTTTTCTTGATAAACCTTAATTATCTACATGCAATTGTCCCTGAAAAGACTAAAAAAGCCTAAAATAAACTATTATAAATTAATGTTTAATATTTTATTAGCTATTAGCAGTTCTACAACATTGCCCCCACTGTGTGGCAAATAATAATGGATTCTAAATAAATCGATTACTGTGACATAATCTTTCAACCGATTCGACTCACACCGGTAGCAAGTTTAGAAAAGCTAATAGATACGGACTCTGTTTCTTCCACGGCGCCACAGAACGTGATTAAGTAAATTTATCTATTATTAATTCTGTTCCACGGTAGGTAACTCATCAGAGTCACGTGGGTATGAATAAATAATGAAGGATTTATTGAAATTTATAATGAGATAGAGGCTTACTTGTTGGTGTTCAAAAATAAGAGAGAAAAACGACAACTGTCATTTTGATTTCCCAAACTCTAACGGTTTTTCTATGCCATCCGCCTATAGACATACAAAATCAATATTGTACGACTAGATATTACAAAAAATCTCAGTCCCAATTTTCCATTCAGTTTGGAAAATTTTGTTTCTTTACCGAGAAAATAGTTCAACTTTCAGTTTTTTTTTTTTTGTTTATTATATACACCATATAAATTACAGACAATTTATACTAGGTACTAAATTAAAAAAAAACTAACTAACTATGTAAATAAATACAAAAACAAAACGATTTAGGCGTCGAAGTACTCGTCCGCATCGCTGTCATCCGGAAACGTGCCCAGACAACTGGCAGCATTGCCACTTTCAGTTCAACTTTACAGTAATGTTTCAGCGAGATGGGGGGACGACATTGTTAGCATCGTGGGTAAAATCTGGATGAGGCTGGCACAGGAGCGTGGAGATTGGCACTTGAAAGGAGAAGCTTATTTTCAGCAGTGGGTGAAATCCAGCTGCGGATGATGATGAAAGTTTCATGCGGAACTTGGTAGCGCTACAAGCCTTCTCGTGCTTTAACGTTTGTACACGCGTTTGTCACGCGTCGTTTGTCTACGCTAAACTACATATATTTTATACTTATTCAGGTGAGTTGATTTTTATAGAGCCCACATTTACATGAAAAATTACTTATCACCTTGATTTTAAATAAATAACCAATTAACTAAAACTGATTTTATTTTTACGTCACACTTGATTATAGGTAGGTACACACAGCGTCAGTATGTGCTAACCCCTCAAGTTTTAAAATGTTACACTGCTACAACATTGAATTCGTTACGAATAATCTAAAGAATACTTCAAAAAGAGTTCATTGTTTCGACTTAGATTTAAACCGCCGCATCACCGAACGATATCATACTCGTACCGGTAGTTTGACGAATTAGCCAGCGAGCCCATATGAATTTAGACGAACTTTATAAAATTTATCCATACGCTTGAGATATACCTAACCTCAACGTTTGATATATACGTTCACTTAAAATGACAAAGAGTAAAACATTACGATACGATTTACCCAATATTTTTTAAAATGATTTCTAATTTTATGAAAACAAAAATAGTTGTTCTGTATGACTTGTAAAATATAAATCTTTGTAGTAAAATAAGATAAAAGTTTTTTTTTAAATAAAAGCAATAATACATATTATTAAATTATTTTATTTTTCTTGATTTTTAAATTCTTTATAAATATTTCTAAAACAAAATAGAAAAATACGCACATTTCGTACCTAGGATTTGAACTTCCAAACTTAAGCACGGCAAGCGGTCTCAAAACCTCCGGTCTATTTAGACGTTGAATAATTCTTCGTAAATGTTAACCCTATTATTGTTTGTCGTTAAATGCATTAATAAAAGTATTAACTACAATAATTATATTAAAATGTTTTTGCAAAATACAAAAACCAACTTGAGCCTATCACGGATTTGAACGCACATGGCTTTTGGGGGGGTAACCACTTAATGGAGCTGTGTGTACCTAAGTAGGTATCTGCGTAATATAATAGGGAGACGAAATTAATATAAGAAAAAAATTGAGATGATACCTGATTGAGTTGACATACTAAACAGGTACTAAAAATAAGGAAAAAGTCTGAATAGTAGTTCTTTCAACAATAAAATGGAGAATCCTCAGATGCTAGTAGCGTAAAGATTACCTACTTTGCACCAGCCAATTACACCAATTAACATTTCTTAGAAACTGCCATTGACATAATTAAAGCGATGATATAATATTGTAGATTAGGAGCTCGTCAAAGACTCATGTTAAGAACATAATAACGCGAAGTTCCCACAAAGAAAACGAGCCGAAATACATCATTTTGTGTTTGAATAAAAGTAGCCTATAAGTGCTAATTATGCAATATTTGCCTTCTATTGAAATACGGGTATCTAATTAAGTATCAGGTGAACTTACTAAGAAGTCTTTGTATTTGATTATAAGTAATTTACAATACAATACCAAAGTTTGGAATGTCAGTTTGTACCTTCTAGCTGTTGATTATAGTTTCAAATGTTATAGTGATTCTTCGTAAAGATCTCTGTCAACTTTACTTTTTGTTGATTTTTTTTAATGTTTGTTACGTCAGAACTCCGTTATTTGCAAAGTTTTTTTTTTAATGGGTAGGTAAGGTATGCCTCAAGGGTAGTGCCACTTTGCTTTGGTATTTTTTAAGTTAGCTTCAACAATGCGATTTTTTTTCCACTTAGTTTATATTGATGATGTTGTAATAATTTCCTGTCACGTGATGTTTACATAGCAATTAGTGATATATAAAATTGTGTGGGATAGGTACACCTAAAAAGTGTAAAATAAAAAAAATTACAAAAAGAAAAACGACTTCAAGGTAAAAAAGAGTAAAACTTTTTTTTAAATATCGCAAGATTGTAGGTACATAAAAACTTTTTTGGACACCTATCATTCTGGTTGGAAAAACTATTTTAAAGTTGCAAATAAGTCCTAGTAAAAGTGTAGAGGGCTCGTAAGACACTTCTACTACTGTCAAATAAGACATGTGGTCGTAAGGTGCAGTATCTAAAGACTGCAACATTGTACGGCGCGGTGCGGACAGTTCGCGTCACCTCTAGCACCATACAGTTGACCTCAGTTGACTCTCATAGTGTCCGCGCGACATAACACGACCCATACTACTAGATCACCGGGCTGAGATCATAGATTCTTTAAAGAAAATCACCGTTCTCTTAATTAAATAACATTCCAATCATTTTCCTTCTAATCACTCACAAAGAACGTGATAACTGCCGGTCGATTCTGGAAAAATCTCACCGTGATAACTAAGGTAAAGTGAGCTTAGAGTGAGCTGTGAGTCATGCTGATGCTAGGGATTGACTCTATTTGACGACTCACTCCACGCTCACTTCACCCAAGTTTTCACGTTGAGATGGTTACAGAATCGCACGGCTGCAGTGCTATTCTGTAAAAATCTCACCGTGAGAACTTAGGTGAAGTGAGCGGGAAGTGAGCTCTGTCATTCCCTAATGGTAGGGATTGTCACTATTAAGTGCTCACTTCACTTATGATTTCACGGTGAGATTTTTACAGAATCGACCAGCTGATAAGAAAACGAATATCTACACAACACAACACGACAAAAAGTACACTTCGTCTGAATGACAGGGGGACATCCATATTGTCAAGCGATTATTCGTCTAACCCATCTCAACCTTGAAGAACTCGTTATGCTAAACCATAATATCACGACCGAAAATAAAACTTTATCCATTCAAAGAGCAATATTGAGAAATTTGAAAATTAACCGCTAATGTCCCACTAGATAAGTCTTATTTTATTTGAAACAACAAAAGTCTGTTTGTGATCGCGCGTAGTAAAAATACAACCGCAAAACATATCGAGGAAACCTAAATATGTATAAGTAATTATGATGACTACGTCCTAATATGCGATGATATGTCAATTCAGATTTATTAATTAGGTAAGTAGATATTAGGTACAAATGTCTACTACATAAGAAAGCTCTGGGGCCCTGGGTTCGATTCTCATGTCGGGCAGTGTTATTGGGTGTTTCCATTAGCAACAACAGTCCGGAGTTTGAATGTTGACGGTGTGATAACTCCGTGCCTCGGGAAAGCACGTTAATCCGTTGGTCCTACGCCTCCGGTAAATGGTATACCACAGACTACCTACAGTATTTGTCTCTCCTTCCCTTTTCAATCCAACCAAAGGTTGTCTTTAAAAGATCGCTCTTAGCGATAAGACCGCCCATTGTGTCACCCTTTGTAAAATGTGTGCATAATAAAGAGTATTCTATTCAATTCTCCGGTCCTCCCGCCTCCGGGCCTCCGGTCATGTCGGGTTGCTGTCCCATCGGACTATGAGAGTGAAGGAAAAGTGAGTGCACCTGTGTCTGCGCACACACTTGTGCACTATAATATCTCCCGCGTAAATGGCCAGTCTCCACTGAGATTGACTACCATGGCCGAAATTCGAACTAGAAGACTATTATATTACTAAGAACTCGTCATGCTTAAAACGATCAAAATGTCACAATTCAGTGTCAGACAGATTGGTAATACACATAGTACCTAACTTCTACGGTAGCCATGGAAGATTCTACGTACAGCTTAGAGCTAATCACACAATTTTATTTTATTTTTTAAATAGGAACAAAAAAAAGCTAAATTATGCAATACATTTACAACCATAAAACACAAAGCTCACAGCACTGTTCACAACTTACCATTAATTAATAAAACTTTTCAGACACTAGGAGGTGAGCTGTTCATGCATGACAGTTACACTAAGATAAACATAGAAATTAAATATTTAAAAAACAACAACAAACAATTAGTCAGAGACAGGGGCGGATCTACTTAAAGGCTTTTTGGGCTGCAGCCCAGGGCCCCGCGAATACAGAGGGCCCCCAACCGAACTGAAACCAATAGACGATATTGTCAATAATAAAAATTATCTAGAATTTAAGAAAATCCGATCGGATTGCTCAAAGGACCTACAGTGCGATGACCAAATAAAGAATTTGCAGCACAAAAATGCAAAAAAGTTGCTTTATAATTTATATAACATAACCATTTGTAACCTGTCAATTTATTTTGCAATAAATAATGTTTTAATAAATAAATAAAATATTTTGTTTTCCTATTTTCTTCCTGTACTTAACATAATTATATTACATTACATGTACCTGCATCACTACATAAAACAGTTTCTTGTCAAAATGGCAATTAATTGAGTAATTAGGTAGGGCCCCTAAGCAGTATTAGCCCAGGGCCCCACAAATTCAAGATCCGCCCCTGGTCAGAGAGCTCAAGTGTCTTATACAAAAGGCTAGGAAACAATTTCATCATCATCTGCCTAGCCTTTTCCCAACTATGTTGGGGTTGGCTTTCAGTCTAACCGGATGCAGCTGAATACGAGTATTTTACATGGAGCGACTGCCTATCTGACCTCCACAACCCAGTTACTGGGTAATACGATACCCCGTGGTAAGACTGGTTGTCAGACTTTCGGACTACTGACGCCCCGTAATGACTGTCAAAGATCCACGAATGACAGCCGGGACCAACGGCTTAACGTGCTTTCAGAGACACGGAGGGGTCTTGGTATGTGAAGATGGTCATCCATCCACGGACCAACCGCGGCAAGCGTACCTCAGCCTGATCGATCAACCCGAGCGGCTGTTATTACTTATTGTTAGTCACAAGCCCTTCTTTGAAACCTTTTCAAAGAGCATGAAAATATGTATGTCGAATGCTTCATTGTGAGTTGCTGCCACTCACCGAATTGGTGAACGTAGACCAGTGTTAGATCGGCAAGTACCTTCTGCAAAGAGTTTGCCTGCACGCACATGCCTTCTATGGACAGTTCTGGGGACTGCATAGACAATAATAGCATAAGCATAAACAACATATAATATTCCGACTGCTGGGACATAGGCCTCCTCTCGATTATAGGGAGTGGGCCGTAATCTGCCACGCGGGCCCAGTGCGGGTTTGTAGTTAGCAAAATACATTATTCAAATCAATGCATTCAAAATTGACATTAACAATGTTACATTATACAATGTCATTGCTTCTAGTTGTTTACGTCTAGAGCTGAGCGTCATTTGTATTTACCGAGCAACTGGTGCAGGGTAATTGCGTAATACACTATCAGTAACAATGGGTTTCATTTTGACAGTTGAACAACATTCATTGCTTTATTTACGTTTTTGAGCAGACACACTTTTCGAACATATAGAGCGATGGATTAGCAATATGCTTCAAAATGATTCAAATTGAGAGTAATAGTGTGTTACGCAATGAGAGTGCTGTACATAAGTTTTGTGACACCTGTACTGCATTGCACAAGAAGCCTTTAATGGAAAAAAACTCAAAATAAGTCATCGTAGTAATAGTGATTTACAAAGATGATGGAAGAAGAATCTACTAGCTGCCTGCATATACAGTACATTTATAAAGTATCTAAATCTGTTAAATACACAGTCATCTTTTCACCACCAATGACAATACAGTTAAACGTAAAATTAACCACCTGCCCTTAAAAATGCCTGTGCCTAAGCTAGAACTATTCAGAAAGAACTGTGCCTATATGGCACCTCTAACATATAAACTCTTTGCCCAAAGGAATGACTGACCTGCCATATAAAATGTTCTGTTGTGCCTTGCGAAAATGGTTAATCCAGGAGAGTTTCTACACTGTTCAAGATTTTTTTGGATAAAAGCACATGATGCTGATTTGATGTCCACTAAGATACTGGTTCTTCTTCTTATTTCACTGTGATTCTAATAATTGTCATTCAAATCTTATAAATTGTAATCATTCAAATAGTTCTAATAATTGTAATTTTATTCAAATAAATGTAAATGATCTATAATTTTGCATGTCCGTAATGAGGGTGAAATACGTCCTGTGCTATAATTTAATTTAACATCTTGTGTGCCCACCATATTTCATGCAAATAAATGATTTATGATTATTATGTGTGGAGTGAAGTGCCTGTCCCAGTAGTGGGAACATTAGATACTGAAAATGCGTGTTATGTAAGTGGAAAAAGCTTCTCAGTCAGCACTCCTACGTTTTCGCGAACCTGAAAATATACACGACGACTACTCGTAGTGTCAAGGAAGGAAACAAGTTATCATGGTGCTCGTAGACGATGAGTTACAATTTACAAACTACTGTTTATGCACACTTTGACATTTAGCTCCAGAACATTACTGTTGCAAATGATATGCTAAACTTTTCCTCGTAGGTAGCGTTTTCCAAGCGTGTTTGGTTTAGATCATAAACGATTATTTAATTTTCATCGTAGAAGAAAATGTTACTGGTGCTTCAGGAAATGGTATGAGCCTAATTGCTTACCGTTCCTTATGATCCTACCTCAACAACAAACGTTATAAATTAAGGCATCCTTTGAATTAGTGTTACAGGTCAAGTCACTCCGTTAGCGAAAACGATCGAGAAGATAAGATCTACACGTTGAATAACAAAGTGTTGTAACTCAATGTACTCTAATTCATACGGTAATCTGTATCAACAATAGCAAGTACCAACGGTATCTCTTAATGACGAAAACATGTACCGTACGCCTGGACAGGTTGGTTCCGCACACGCGAGAGATCAGATAAAAGATAAAGACGGAAGCTGATAAATGAAACGGTTAAACAGAACTGCTGATGAACACATCTGTAAAGTTAAGTTAAACTATAAACACCGCCTGTTAAACAAGGTAGTAAAAACGTAGTAAGCTTTATGAAAATTACGCAGATCTCTCTAAACTGATCGAAAGGACGTTAGAATTGCAATTTTCATGTTTACCCGCCAGTACTTGCTCTTGTTTTATAGAGTTACCTCTCTGTCACTTGTTGCTTTCTAATTATGTAACGGGCAAACGAAATCGTAGCGTTCCGACGGCCTTAATAGTTTTAATTGTGAAACCCAGCATGAGACTTTATCATTTATTTAAATTATGTGGTTGAATCGAACGGTGGCTTGAGTCTGTAGGACCGGTTCGCGCACAAATGAGTATGGCACACACACACATACCTGGCTCGTTGTTGCTACACGGCCGAGGTCCAAACCTCCTCAGAGCCTGCGTGGATCTGTCTTGCTGAGACAAAGCCTGCGAAGGGCTAACTACTTCACGTCATCTTGTTAACATGTTACACTCCACAAATATAATTGGTAGCGTTTGTTTATTTTGTTTTTGTGTTTGGGTTGTTTAAATAGTTAACTGTGGATTTGGATGGATGGGCTGGTTGGTTTAACTGTTACTGAACAAGATTTTAAGTCGAGAAATAAACAAAAATATTCGCAAGTTTTTAGGCATTGATATTTTCACTTAATTTTGTCCCTGTCACTTATAATTCCCAGTTAAAATCTACCCACTTATTTACCATAAATACAGCTACATACATGAATTATGTACATAGTAGTAGATATAATTGTCTGCGTAAAAGAGGAGGCGTCAATGGAACCGCCGAAGCGTGGACGTGAAGGCCTTCTGTCACCACGGTCTACTGCTCACCAATCCAACTCTGGCGTTTCGTTACTCACAATTACGTGTTATGTCCACATTTCACAGTCGAAGCTAGTGAATTATGACTTTAATTTAGAGAAATATTAAGGATTAGGTTGGTAATTATTCAATTTTCTTTAACTAAAATTTCACTACAAAATACAAAACTGGCTATTTATATATTTACAAATGAATTGGGAAAACACTCATATAAACTTTAATCAGCTACCTACGTACATTACGTTTCGCAAATTCACGTAAGGTTTGCTTTAGTAAAATAATATTATTTCCTTAGCAACAACCAACAGTTCTTCATTACCACACATGGAGGGTAGGTACTTCTACCATTTAAGTTGTATTTAGTTGCCTATAAATTTAATTATGTACCTACTTTTACATGTACAAATTAAAAGGTAAATATGTTTGTTAACTCAGAATCAACAGCCATAACGCCTGAAACATGAAATCATTTTGTGGAGAAAGTGACAGTATCAATTTGTCCCATTCTTTCATTGCTGAAACAGCGTGTTTACGAGTTATCTGGCAACTTTGATTGGCAACTAATCAGTTTAACTAAAGTTTGTGTAAAGAATGCTTCATTTTCTTTTCATGGATATTTGAGATTTGCTATGTATTGCGCCCACAAGGCGCCTCTAGTCGACGCAGGAGCGCCCTGGGCATCGGGAGTCAGCCGAGCTACTAAAGCCTACCAATCTAACCTGCTGATAGGCTAATCGTTTGCCATAACAATATTTGGCCATGACCATGGCTCATTTACAAGAACTAATTTTCCCGTAAGGCGTAAAGATCCTGCCAACTCGAGGCCTTATGGCTTTTCTAAGATAGGGTTAAAAAAATAAATAAAAATGATAGGCTAATCGTTTACCATAACAATATTTGGCCATGACCATGGCTCATTTACAAGAACTAATTTTCCCGTAAGGCGTAAAGATCCTGCCAACTCGAGGCCTTATGGCTTTTCTAAGATAGGGTTAAAAATAGGACAAGGAAAACCACATAGGTATCACGTGTCTGTATTGACACGCACATGTGTATGAATGAAGGCATAAAGCTTTAGTTTGCTAAGAAAGCGGCGAATAGTCACACAATAACGGCTGTCCAAATTCAGAGCGTTTTTGACACCTTAATGTCAAAATAAAACTGGTGAAAATGACAGATTTTTAATATGACGGCCACCACTCTTCTATGAAACCGTCACTAGTTTTTATGGGCAAGAAACAAAAAAAAGGGAAAAATAAATGTACGAGTACAATACCTACACAACTAAAGTTACACCATATGACCTATTGCGTTTTCATCAACCCAGCCTATCGCAGTCCACGGCTGGACATGAACTCTCCAAGGGTACGCCACAACCTGTCGCCACACCCTGTCCTCCGCCTTCCTCATCCAGTTTATCCTAGCCACCTGCTTTGGGTCGTCAGCTATATAGCTGGGGTGCGTCCCACGCTACGCTGGCCGATGCGCGGTCTCCATTCCAGGACTCGTCTGCTCCACCGGCCATCGGTCCTTCGACAAACATGGCCAGCCCACTGCCACTTCAGTTTACTTTCTTTGCAACCTATGTCGGTAAATCCGGTTCTTTTCCGAATAACTTCATTCCTAATTTTATCCTTCAAAGAGTCTCCTTCGAGAAGCGACCCTTTGATGTGGATTGGACTCTATTGCGTTTTAGAACATAGCTTTTGCTTAGCTTTTCCTCACTATTAGTTATTCAGAGAGCAAGTCTCAGCTAAATATATTTAAAAGCTACTGAAAGACGAATGTAGGTAATTAGGTATTAGAAGTTTATATAGATTCATTAGTTGCAGATATTTTCATAACAGTGATGCTTCACAATCACAGATGAGCTTTTTATTAGAACATAGAAGAATGCTTTATTGATATTAGCGCATCAACAGATGTTACTTGTTTTCCTGGCATCTTTAATCCTTTGTGATCTGGAAATCTACATAGATACTAACTGGCTGGGCAAAGTGGATGCCTATAGATGAAGAGACTTTTACTAACTTTTGACTAAGTGAACGTCCTCACTACATAAAGATCTCCCTAGATGCTATAGTGCCTGTTTGGTGGTAAGCCTGTTTATAAAGGGAAATCTCCTCTTGGAGCAGGCCGTAGGAGGTGATTTCGGTGATTACCTTCAATATGCACAACAGTATTTACATTAACAGTGCAAGTGGTGTAATCCTCATTTCTACGATAATCCCTTATTAGACAAGGTAAGGGATGTAATAAATTATATTTATTTCTGCAAAATGGTCTAAAGAAACACACCTCAAAAATAAATTATGTTTTAAAACTTTGTGAGTTTAGTGTCCTTTCTGACTTCTCAGAAGAGATAGACTGAAACAAACTCAGTCGCTTTTGTTGTCCATTGATGTCCTCATTTAACCTGCGCATCTGTAGTAAATGATTCTCCTAGGACGTTATTACAACAAGAGGATTCATTAAATAAGTGCAATTTTCCTGCCTAGGTATTTATAGATTTACCTACCACACGACCTAGGGTATTTTATATACACAGTGCTCTTGATGAACCTTGTTTACATTAAAATCAATAATTAAAAATATTGAAACGTATGTGTATTGAAACCTATCTGACCATTTCTATGGTAGGACACATTCCAAAAATTAAGTACAAATTGCTTTTACTCTCTCCTGTTTATATTTGTGTAACATTGGTTATTTAACAAGCTCAATTTAAAATATCAACACTTAGAAATTTAGGTAACGTCAGCCTTTGTTATGTAATTTTCTTAATTTGTTTTATTTTAATTCAGATGGAGTTCAATGATTGCTGAAATATATTTCAATATTAGGAAAAAGTTCATCATCATGATCAGCTTATAATGTTCCCAATGCTCGGACACAGGCCTCCTAGAGAGGAGGCCTGTAGAGAGGGTGGACCGTAATCCAACACGCGGGCCCAGTACGGGTTCGTTGAGATGGCAAATGTCTTAGAATTTTTGGTACTAGGACATGCCGGTTTCCTCACGATGTTTTCCTTCACCGTTTTGAGAGCAGTGGTGATAAATTAATTTACACAAAGTAAAGCGTCTGTCTGGGTTCCAACTACAACCGACAACTCGTATGTCGCGGCCGTTACCACTGAGCCACTACTGCTCTCAGGAAAAAGTTGGGCATAAGTAATTCGATACTTAACCCTTAAATGCATAATGTTGCCATTTGGCAACAAAGTACGTAATTTAATTTTTTTAAGATTGTGATAGCTGTGAGTTTCTGAACGCACCTCTTTTTGTCAAAACAATATACAGGGTTATTTGTAAAACACCAAAAACCTCTTAAGAGGTCATTGTACTCATCATTATGAACAACTTTTACTATGGGACCAAATCTGAAATCGCGAAAAAAAAATCAGCTGTTCCCTACATTTTGACGACTCGTACGAACGTAAATGTAGGGAACAGCTGATTTTTTTTTCGCGATTTCAGGTTTGGTCCCATAGTAAAAGTTGTTCATAATGATGAGTACAATGACCTCTTAAGAGGTTTTTGGTGTTTTACAAATTACCCTGTATATACTCTATGAATATTAATATTATTGTATAATTATTATATATTTAATGTCTAAATTCTATAGACAAATACCTATACAATAGCATTTTTTTGCAATACGATAAAATAAATCATGCATTTAAGGGTTAATTTAATTGGTAAATAAGGTATACCTACTGTTAAATAAATTCGTTGTCAGTAAAAGAAGTATTTCTCAGAGTAGCTATATTGTTTTCGCCAAGAGGAGCTTCATTAAATCGATTACTTACCGCCATTATTTTGTGCATAGTAAACACACGTTCATTTCTCGAAGAGCATGCCAAAGTTTATGTCCTAGCAATTATGTTTGAGCTCTGGAATCCCCTCTAAGACTTTCGGGATCATTTTAGCTAAGTATAGTTGTATGATATGTCAAGTTTTAATACCAAAATCAAAGAAACGGGGTGACTACTAAGATGGGGACTAACAGAGAAGTATGGTAGAAGAAGACATACCTACTGCGCCGACCCCAAATAAATTGGGATAAAAGCAAAAGAATGATGAATATGCCGAATTTTGCAGCATTTGCAATTGATAGTGTATATTTGTTTTACTCTTTTTGAGCAGAAGCTGCTGACTCTACAACAATAATTGCAAGCCTCATTAATATTGAAACGTGTAGCGTAAAACTCCATGTTGTCGATAAACCAATGTATTGAAACTCAACTTAGATAGGTAAGAAGTAGTCGGTAATTATACTAATGTAGATTAAAGTGATATAGAAGTCCAAGTAACTTCAGAAGTTCTAATGTTTTTGTCACAATAACAACAATAGTGTTGCTTATAACTACCTAAGCAAAGTTTGACTGAAACAATAAGATCTAAATCTGGAACAGTCTCTACCAGAAATTCAGCCTTACAGTCTTAAAAGTTTTAAAATTCGCCAGGATTGACCTGGAACAGTAAATTGACGGCACGGTGGGCGCAGTGGTTAAGCGATTGACTGCTGCGCTGCGTGTCGCGGGTTCGATTCCCGCACGGAAAAAAATATTTGTATGACCTACAAGTACTTGTTCCGGGTCTGGCTGTTTGTGTATGTTAGTTTTAAATGTTTGTAAACGCACCCACAGTACAGGTGAAATTCCTAGTGTGGGGCAACGATTTATTAAAAAAAAAAAAAAAAATTATAAACACACATAATAATAGATTTTTGAGTGGTTACACTAAATGGAGTGCTATGACCATTGCTACAGCAGGTAGGGTGTACTGCTTCTTGTGAGTTCTTTGACTTTCACAACCTTAAGCAGACTATTGTGGGCAGTTGATAGGTTGTTCGTTTATCAAAGGTCCTTGATTAGTATACTTGGGTGCCTACTCATTTTTCACTGACAATCAAGACTCAAGAGTCAGGTCACATCATGGACCGCTAAAACTGTATGTAGCATATTAAATGCCAGAATAGCTTTCCTACACGAACCCTGAACTTAGATTTCAGTAGTCACTTGATAACTAGACTCATCTTGATGTAGATTATCGTCCTGAGTCCGCCATATTTATACCTCAAGATGTCGGAAAGACCGGTTGTCCTTAATAACGGACAAAATAGGCCCAAAGTCCTGAGATTATACAACATTAATCAACATTTGAATTCTCGTTGGTTGACTAAATCAGGTGTAGCAGCGCCGATTTTAAACGAAAAACTAATATTGTGTTAGGAAGTAAGTACTTCCGGTTATTACCTACAAATGTATATCAGGACTTATATATATCAGCACCCTAATTGCGTAACACTATTACTCACAATTTGAATAATTTTGAAGCATATTGCTAATCCATTGCTCCATATGTTCGAAAAATGTGTCTGCTCAACAACCTAAATAACGCAATGAATGTTGTTGAACTGTCAAAATGAAACCTAGTGTGTTACGCAATTACCCTGCAGGACTTTATGACATACGATAATTTGTCCGTTATAATGACCTTACGGACTCAGGAGGTTATTGCCAACAAAATGAAAAAGAAGGACCAAAAATAAATTGTTATGGGCAACCTATATCTTCAGAAACAGCTATGATAACGACGAATTCACGTCGGATGACTTCTACAACATCTAAAAACTCGTTGATACCACATACATACACATTATTTCACAGCTATCGTGCACATGTCATGTTCAGCGGTCAATCCAGTTCACGACACAACCAAAACTAGATGAGACGGAATTATTATCATATTGTGTGTATTCTGTTGGCATCGCATCGTACCGAGAGGACTGCCAATGCGTAGGTATCGTTCAACACACACAGACCACTTATTAGGAAGATCAGCCGGTAGATTCTGTAAAAATCTCACCGTGAAATCATAAGTGAAGTGAGCTTGAAGTGAGCAGTGTCAATAGTGTTAATCCCTAATGACAGCTCACTTCCCGCTCACTTCACCTAAGTTCTCACGGTGAGATTTTTACAGAATAGCACTGCAGAACACAGTTCAGATGAACAATCCCAAGAATTCCTATCAATCGAGTTACCATTGATAGACCGTTTTTCAAATGGACATGCAAATGTATTTAGAGCATTTATTTTAATCAACATTCCTCGTTTTCCTGTTGTGTAGGTACTTCATTGAAATTGTGTCTCTGTTAATTGTTATTTACGTCTTGTTGTGTCCTGTAAACAAACCTCCTGTACTTCCTGTAGGTACATGAATGTACGTCATTCGAAGTAGTAGCTTTACCAAAAACGTCACCAGATATATTGGCTGTTAGTGATTTAATTGGAACAAGGTAATAATTTACATACTCGTATCTAATAACTCGTGTATTATCAATACGAATGGACATTGGATCTTCTCAGAATTTGTTTGCGCACGTATACATTATACGTAATGTTTCTATAACGTGTTTAGTTGTGGTAGTAATTATATTTCAATACGTTGAAGTGTTGAATCTATACCTACGTTCACTTTGTTTTTGTTTGTTAAATATGCAAATTAGTATCCAGTAAGAGGTTGATTGCCACCGTACTTTAGAAGAAGCTCAATTAATCTATATGCAATTACTTATTTCAGTTCTACTACTAGGTACTAACGAGTTAGGTACTTCCAATGGATAAGCTTACCTTTTCAACAGGCAAAATGTACAATCCAAAATCTTATTTACTTTGTGACCAGTAAACAATAAGCGTATCATTGAATGCAAATAGTGTAAATAGTGTATGATATGTAGGTGTTGACATACGTAGGTCATCGCACGTTGTGCAGCAGTTGAGCGCGCTGGGGCGGCGGCGGCGGCGGCGGCGGCTCGCAGGCGCCGGCGGCTGCCAGGTCGCGGGGCTCACTACTCAGCCGCGAGGCGCGGGCGCAGATCGAAAGTTCGACGCGAGATCGAGCGCGCATATGTAAATATCGGCACATTTACAAGCGAAAGGGTTCACCAGAGCGGCGCACTAACGCAGCGTTGCGCGGGAACCAGTCCGGTGAGATTCCTACGGCGTCCGATAGAAAAATGTCGAATGAGCTTCGGGTCCATCACTCGGTGCGGGTGTGTGGTACGGAACGCGGCCGCCGCTCGACTGCCGCCCTCCTCTCACCGCCACTGCTGGTATATTTATCGCTTAATTATTGAACTCGTCTGTGTAACAATTATGAAGCAGCTCGGCGAGTGGCAGGCTGCGCGCTGGCGAGGGCGCGCGGCGCTACCGCGTCTGCGCCGGCGCGTTGCGTCACAGCCGCGCAGCGCCGCCGCCGCACGCGCAGCCTTCAGATTTTATCTCAGCCAGCCGACAGCCAATCCGCTGCTCACCTGTTATAATCATTTTAAACATTAACCTCCAACTTACATCATTTAGCGATATCTTCCTGCCTTCTGTTTCCGCGGTATATCATCTTAATTACTGTAAGTATGACTAACTTAAGTACATTATGCATTACTATACAAACAAACACGTACAGTCAGCAACAAAAGTCGATTAACACTTCAGTTTTTAAATCTTGAATGGAATTATAATATATTCTAATGGTTATTTAAAATTATATGAATTGATTATGATTTGAATGCCCATGTGACGGCAGAACATGGAGAATTAACTTCTATGACAACATCTATGTACCAATTATTTACAAATGTTTGCAAAGAAATAAAATGGTTTGATTTGATTTGAGGAAAATATTAAATTAAAATCGAAACAGGTAGGTAAGTAAAACTTAAATAAATTAACTCTAAGCTATTAGTTAAATAAAATGCTAAAAAGCAATACATCGAATTGTTTTGGGACAATTTTGATGATGTACCTATGTAAAAGTGACAGTGTGGATGGTCTTCTGTTGCTAACCGTACCTACCTACCAACTTTAAGCACTAAAATATTTGCGGATACTAAAAGTACTTTTCAAGAGTAGTTAGGTACCTACTGAAAACCTAGTTGCTAATCATTAGGTTCCTGCCTGATGTTCTTGAAGATGATTATAGAAGCTTACAAATTGATTGCGTATCAATTGTTTGTATCGGTAATGATGATGTTTTTTTTTTTAAATTTAATTGTGGATTAATAAAGGGATTTTCTTGTTAAAACGCGTTATATTGTTAGGATAGTATATTTTAAGACAATACCTCCAACCTGCTGATGTACGCTATGTAACTAATGAAATGACGGGACGCCCCATTATAGTATAGGTACATATGAAATTAACCAACCACGTCGCGCTTAAGGTTGGTCTAAAACTAGTTTTTTTTACGCGAAGCAGAGAAACAGGTAATTAATTTTTTGAATAATAAAAAAAAATAAAAAACTACGGCCACACGTAACACATGTCAATAAACCGTAACTACAAGGACGTGACTGCTGGAGTATAGGTCCTGGGTTTTACTTATTTGGTTTTGTTCCAGGGTTCGCTGATAATATCGCTGGCATCATCATACTGGTACTGGTATTGGTACCTACTCAGCTGCAGCCCGTTAGACTGGAAACCGACCCCAACATAGTTGAAAAGGCTAGGCAGATGATATATCATGATATACAACGTGTAACGTTAAATGCGCAAAACCTCAGACACCCCAACTGATTTTTAATTAAATTGACCTATTTTACAGAGAAAATAAGTCATTAAAAAATTGTAAAGGTTTTATGTGCTGTTTTAGTTTTACTGGCCATTCTGATCGTTTCTTGCGTCTGCGACGACGCTTTATCGAGGGAGGAATTGTCACCGGGCCGCTGCGCCGCCGCGCTGACATTTACACGGCAACGTTTTTAATGAAGATTTTTTGAAAAATCTGACCTATATTAAAAAGTGGTTCTATTAATTCTGCTCGTTATTCTGATCAAACTATTTTCAGGTTTTGCGCATTTAACGTTACACGTTGTATATAATTACGATATATATAAACAGATATTCATGTGGATATATGTATATCAATTCAAAACTAGAAACTTAGCAAATTCAAAGTTTACCCTAGCGACACTTGACAAAAATCTACAATTATAAATATCGGATTTTTAATACCCCAGAGTGATATTACTTTAGCGTCGGTGTTCTAAGTAGGTAGCATAAGTGCATTACCAACTGCCACAACTAAGTAGTCTGATGGGATCAGAAGTGGAAGAGTGATGGTGACTGTCAGTGAGTTATCTACCTAGTGCACTAGGCACCGACAGCATCAACCATCATCAATGACCTGGTCATGGTGATTTCCCACAGGGAATAGAAAAACAGCTTTTTCTATTCCCTGTGGTTTACCCCTAAATGTTTCCGACTGATGGAGAAGATGTATAATAGCCGTTTATGAAGTTATAAGATAATTGAAATATGTTTTTTTTAATTAAGTTATTAATGATGGAAAGAGACCAGACGCCGCATGACGTTGTTGTCTTGGATGGTGGGTAGGCCTCTGGTGTGGGACGCAACGTTTGTCGATACCTTTGCGGCTTTGCGCCATCTCGTGTTCCTAGCACGGCGGGCTGTGCCGGCACCGCTGCTGCAGCTGCTGAGACCCTCAAGCGACGCAAATACTGTAAACTTATGAGTAACTACAGTTTTGAACCGTTTGTGGTCAAAACGCTCGTGTCATGGGGCCCGAGTGCGCGTCGACACTTCACGTGACCAGAGGGTTGGGTCGTTCTATGGCCAAAGAATTAGCATTTCCATTCAACGTGGCAATACTGCCAGTCTTCTGGGCACGTTTCCGGATGACAGCGATGTGTACGAGTACTTCAACGCCTGAGTGTCCTTTGTTTTTGTATTTATTTGTTAATCATTTATATCTAGTGTAAATAGTTATTTATCTATACACACAATAAACGAATTGTTACTAACTAGTTATGTTTTTAGATTCTGTAAAGCCAAAATCCTTTTTTTTTACTTTATGTTATCATTTCGTCAAAATTAGTTTTCATAAGACTGTCTAGAATATCATCCCAAAAACGTCATCTGTCACGGCTGTCACTGTCATTGTAATAAAGTCCAATTTGAAAATATTTCACCCAGCTCAGGGTCGTTTCCGAAAAATGTAGTTAACAAAGATAGGGTTAATTTCCGCATTATCCAATGCGCAAATTTCAAATAAAACAGCTAAATGTGTTTCTGAAATAAGTAAAATAACTCAAAATGTACAGCAGAACGAAAATATGGTAGGTTGTGAACTTCCTACAACTTTTACTATATTCAATTGGATGTTTTTTACTAAACTATCATATCATGTTACTATGTGGGGTCTTATGAAATGGTACATTGTACTATATTATTCTAATAAATGTATATAATGTTACAGTGGTAGGTGTACCAGTGGTCTGGTTTGCAGATATTTAAGTTCTGCTGAAGTGTCTACTGCCCTGCGTCCCTTTTACTTCAGCGTTCATCCCGATCTATTTGGAAAATATCCTACACAAAGAGTAAGTCAGCTAAATATTCAAGTAATTCCATGACAAACTGAAACATTCAATCTATAGTTCTGTAACCAACTAAAAGACATAAGTACCCAGCCTATGTCACTTAGGATAGAATCATAGCATATGGTAGTTTTTTTTTTTTTTTTGAAAAGCAGTAAATAAAATCTTCAAAGTTACATAAGTAAGAGAAGGAGAAATAAAGAATCTAAAAGTTTAAACAGAAATCAAGTAAAATAACCTTTTAAGTTACTAAACCATAATAAGCAAAATCAACTGTTACTCCACATGATTTATAAAACTTGCATTTCAGATTACTTATTACAATTTATTTCAGAAAATCAATGAACATTCTCTGCAGCAGCTGAGTGCACTCTTAGAAGCCCAACAATCCAGCAAAAGAATGTCTGTACCTCCATTACCATTTTATTTGAGACAAAAGGATATGCCTGATGGTAATCTTTATTTTTACACTTAAAATGTAACTGTTAACCAAAATGTTAACTATTTATTATATTTTTAAGTCTGTTTTCTTTTTCACTACAGTCAAAATATGTACAGACGTCAGCACATCAAGCTACCCGAAACTGTCAAATTTTCCTAATCAACTTTGAACCTTATGCTTTAGAGATAAAGTTGAAAATCTATTAAAGAAATTTGACAGATTGTAGTAGCTTGATGTGCTGGTGTCTGTACATGATGCTTTTTCATTAAAAATTGATTTCATTAAAAATTTACTGACACATGATTTTATTTTTGTAAGTAGGTTTGTACAAACACTTTTAAACTTCAATCATATTTTAAAAGCTAGAGTGGATTGGCTACTCTGGGAAAAATGCTGAAACAAACTCAGAGGTTACAGTCTTTTAAAGTCCAGGCATAATCTTGGCCAGATCATGTGAAGTCCATGTAGATTAGTGTATGAAATTATTTTTTACTGTGCAACATTTTGAATTTGAGTCAGTCCATTGTAATTTAATGTTGTGCTTGTATTAATAATTAATAACTAAACAATTTCTTTCATATTTTCAGGTGAATTTAAGCTCATAAAGATTCAGTTAAACAGTAATAATGTGAGGGAGACAGTAGTCAAAGTCCTGAATGCATGTGCTATCTCTACTAAATACATTGACAAGATACCTGACAGACCAAAAGTATCCAACCTTAGGTAAGAATTCAAATGTTTTGCTTGTACAAACCTATCTTTTTATCTAATCATGTATTTGTTTTAATCTGTAAACACTCACAAAAAGGGTTACATTCTAAAGTTGATTGACATCAAGCAGAGTAACTAACTATGATAAGATATTGATAATGTTTTTATCAGATTGAGCTCTCCTGCAAACTTCTACTCACATAAAAATTTCAGTACATTTAGTTAATCTCATGCAAACCAAACTATTATACTTGTATAATTTACAGCAAAGCAGGTTTCGGCCAAGGTGGAAAATATGATTTTGTATATGAAGATTATGAAAAAGAGTTTGATGTATCTAAAATGAAGAGGAAAGTGCAAGAGAAAAAGGCCAGTGCTAATATTGTGTAAGGTTTAACTGTTCTAAATCCTTGTTTCCAATTGATGTCATTTCCATTGAAACCAAAAAAAAAAAACTTTATAGAAGTGTAAATTAAGTTGATTTTACAATGACAAGTACTATTAAAAAAGTCATGAAGTTCTTTTACCTAAATTCTGTACTTGCTTAAAAGTTTCAAATCCAAAATCGTTTATTTGCAAAGATGGGTAAACAATATGCAGATGTTTTACATTAACCCTTTACCGCATAGGAAACCATATATGGTTTGACATGTTTACAGTTTATTTTACTCTAAAAAAATAAAAAACTAGCATATAAATCCTAATGGGGTTTGTTTTTCATATCATTAGCAATAATAAAACACAACTATTTTGTCTATCATCACATACCACTTGGATATAAAAAATAAAAAATACACTAAAATTAATTCTGAAGCTTTAATAAAGACATTAACATAAAAAAAAAAAATTTCACTTATTTAATATATCATGCAGTAAAGGGTTAATGTAATAATTGTATATCACAGTCTTGGTATCACCATATTTTGGCTTTCAGCATGCAAAGTACATAAACAGAAAACACAAAAAAAAAAATACTAAACAAAAATAAAATTAAGAATTAAATCAATAAAAATAGTTTAAAAGTAAGGTATACAAAAATAAATCTTATAGTTTATCTTGCAAATATTCAGATACACTGTAACATGCTTTGTTTATCAAAAAAATTTTTTTTTTTTACATAATTATTATGCGACAGTTTCTGACTAGTTTCGAAAATGTGTAGGCCATTTATTTTTTATTTTGCAATATTGCAGGGAATGGGTATTTGCAAACAGCAGTGATGCGAAGAACAAATATGAGTCGGCATCTGCAATAAGGGACCAAGTGCACTCATTGATTGACAACCTTTGCAAAACTTATGGTATTAAACAAGTTGGTACACTACATTATAAACATTCAATAAATCATACACATTCATTGACATCTTCTGGGTTTAGTTGTTCCATCATAGACAAGAGCTGGCCCATTTTGCAATAAAAAAATAGTAAAAAAAAAACATTGCTTTAATATCAAAAGATTGCATTACAATTTTTTAAGTTACTGTATTGAAACATAAAAGTCAGTAAAAGCCTTTTTTAAGACCTCTGAATGAGTTCTGGTTAACTTATCTGGTAGATAATTTGGACTTGTTCCATATTTATCTTAAGTATCTGGATAGTGCTTATCTGGACACTTGTGAAACAGGCCATAATTATTATCAAACATTATTATTATTATTATTGATTAATTGATTATCAACAGAGAAACAGCTTACCATCAACACAAACCATCCAAAGGACATGCACATGCATTCAAAAGACAGACAGATCTTTAAACTAATAATAAAGCTAAGAACCGAGCAAAAAAAAAAGTCAGAAAGAACGCTAAACAAAAACGAAGTAGAAGCTAGTATACAGATAAAACTATAAAAAGTGGTTGTCTGTAAAGTCGGTTTACGGACGATAATTTTGCGTGATAACGATGGAGTGGAAGAGAGATAGACGCGTCACAAGCCCAACGCTTAGGCCGATCGTGCCGTGCCTCTCTATCGCTTGTCCCGCACTCTCGCTGGCACGCTCGGCCCAGCCGGAACGTGACAATGAGTCATGCTTTGCATGCGTGCGTACAGCCGGCGTTAATCGATTTATAAGATGTTATCACGTCAATAACATTTATTTATTATATGGCTATAGGTGAAATACGACAGTTGTTGGAATATGAGCCATATAAGAGGGGCCTTGCAGAGCTTAGCTGCCCTAGCGTCACAGCATCCTAATGTTATGACTAATTTAGAAGGTTAGTATTTTATTATGTAATAAATAATTTTAGGCTTTTTCAATTTTATATTTTAAAGACAGCATCAAAATGCCCTGCCTATCACACTCCTGCAGACATGGGCCTCTCCCAATTCGCGACGCAGGCACAACTCATAGTCCTCCGCCTTCCACGTCCAGGCTGTCCCAGAAGCTCTTGGTTCGTCTACTTAGGAGCGACCCACGCTTTCCGATTAGCGGTGTCTTCTCAAAGACTTCCCTGCTCCAATAGCCAAAAGTTGTTACAGATATTTCGCAAATACACACGCAATGATTATTCTTTTTTATTTTTTATTAATGGCATTTTGCAGGTCAACCTAGGAGGTTGTCAGCTACTTAACCGGGCTTGCCTGTGAGTGCCTTAAAAAATTAAGGCCTCCAGCCATGGCTTAAAAACTAAGCGTCTACACGGGCACTAAGTGCACCCCCTGTGGGGTACGGACCTCGGCTTAGGGCGGCGCTTGAGGAGGGCAGCAGGAGACAGGCTGGATCGGATTATTGATTATTCTATTATGTCTCTTGTGTGTTTATTTTTGGTCCTAGTGCATGTAAAAGATTTTCTTTTTAATCATTTCAACACACGCAATGATTATTTTGTTTTATTTTTTATTAGTGGCATCTTGCAGGTCAACCTAGGAGGTTGTCGGCTGCTTAACTGGGCTTGCCTCTGAGTGCCTTAAAAAATTAAGGCCTCCAGCCGCGGCTTAAAATCTAAGCGACTACACGGGTACTAAGGGCACGGACCTCGGCTTAGGGCGGCGCTAGGGGAGGGCAGCAGGAGACAGGCTGGATCGGACTATTGATTATTCTATTATGTCTCTTGTGTTTTTATTTTCGGTCTTAGTGCATGTAAAATATTTTCTTTTTAATAATTTCAGGCAGAACCATAGCGCTGGGGCAGTTTACTGGGGTTAGTCTAGATGGCGACGTGTTCCTCAGTATAATGGACGTGCGTAATGAATGGATATCGGTGAGCATACTAAGTTAGAGCATCAACTCTATCAATGTTTACCAATCAAACGTTAAAAGGTTCGGAGAAGCTTCGAAAAGTAAAGTAACATAATTATTATAAACTAGTCTAGCATGAATGCGCAGAGTAAAAGTTACGATAATTTGAACGATTTTTTAATAGAAAATACAAACTAAAGTCTATCTTTGTGCGGACCAAGTCAAAATCACCTTCAAGGCGTTTTGTCAACGTCTGTACGCGGGGGTCTATGGGTCAGCCACACCAAAAGATCGCTAGATGTCCTACGCGTCCAATAAAACAATTTTTTTAGGATGCTGTTGAAACTGCCCCGTTTCTGTAGCGCATCAGAGATGTTTGCTCAGAACCGAACTGATGGCTTAGATGCAGTGATTCGCAAAACAGTCGCATCACTGATGCGCAGAACGCGGGTCAGTGACAATAGCATCTTGAAAACAGTGGCGGAGAGTCCTTACTGGAGTAAGGACCATGGTGACCCCAGGACCACAAGTCATATTTTTGGAATCGTCTCCTCGAGCCCTTTATTTTGACGTAGGTACTAAAAACTTTATTCACGACTGTTGGGTTAAAAAGACAGCTATGTTGATTTTTGTGAAACCTATAGAATTACGAATTTCACCACAATCCTACGACATGTAAATCATTACAATGCATCCAGACAGACATCTAGATGCTATGAAAGAATAAAGAATCATACATACATAAACCATAACTATGTACCGTGCAAAGACATGCGCTAAAAACATAACCTTTCATGTCAGCCGGTTTTGATGCTTTCCATTTTATTTATAACTCTGTGGTGCCGCGTGTGACAGTATTATGAATGTTTTGTTGTGATTTATTCAAAAATAGCATTGGCTGTGTTTCTGGTTATATTTTTTTTCATTTCTGAGTGACTTCGCCTTTCTTGGACTATAGATTTTTGCATTGTTGTTTACGTCGGTTACAATAACAATACTCGCATCTCGGTTAACTCTGATTTTGCCTGGTTTCCAAGCGAGATCTAATCTTCTATAAACTGGGGCATAGCGAATGAATCATTTGTGATACCTACAGTCGTTAGATTTGAGTGAAATTCAATCTGTTGGAAGACAGTGGATTGCACCGTGATCGACAGGTTTAAATTAAATTTTTTGGAAAGGTTTGAAGTCATCTGATATGTGAAGGGTCTTATGGCCCCTTTTCACCAAGTTTTACGACGAACAAAAATATACAGGGTTTTGAAACACTATTATTGCTTCATAATAAATGGTTTTACTTGTTTCCATTTCTGAGACAAGCTTGTATGGGACAAAAATCCATCTCTTTCATGTTTCAAATTGGTGTTATTTCAAGTTAAACAAATATCAACTTTATTTTAATGGCAATTAAGTTGATTTCAGAGTGACTAGCAAGCACTATTGAAAAAGTTACAAAAATGTTTGAAGTTGTAGCGTAAACTGAACTTTATTTTGTAGGAATTAAATTTATTTTTCCATAAACTCATTTTTTTTACATTTTTAGCAAATTGTTATCGAATGCAGATTACATAAGTACATAATCAGCCTATATAATGTTCCCACTGCTGGGACACAGACCTCTTCTCAGTCAATCCTAGCCCAGATGGTCTAGGCTAGGATTTTTGCTTTTTATGTGACAATCATAATTATTATATCACCCATAAATGTGAAAAAAGTCTAAAAACTACATGAATATTACGTACGAAACGATCATTTCCAATTCAAAAACCGTTTAAATTTTCGTTACGTTAACTTCGCGCATTCAGGCTAGACCTACAGTCTGATTTCGGAATACTGCTTGTTTATAATAGTATTGCAAGTATTGATTATCCTTTTTTTTACAGCTCATAAAAAAAGTCAGCCAGGAAGATAGTGCCTTAGTAATGATACCAAATTATGAGAAAGCATTGTCCAGTATACTGAGAGATATACACATATGTCGTAGGTAAGAATTACAATTTCCTTATTCCTATAATTCTGTGTAGTAGTTCTCGCAACCGGGGCGTGCAGATATGACCAGATTTATGAACGTGAACGAGGCAAATGGACTACGTAAGGATTGTAGCAGGTGGCGTTCTGTAGTTTAAACCCCCATGGGAAGAAGGCGTGAGTTTATGTATGTTCCCACTGCTGGGACACAGACCTAATCTCTCCGAGAGGGAGTGCGTGGTGGTAGGTATGACATATCTCCCAATCTTTGGTTCTAGGATATTTCCTCGCGGTTTTTTTTTCTTCACCGTTTTGAGTGCAGGGGTGGTGAAATTATTTACATAAAGTACGCCTGCCTGGGTTCGAACCCACGACCTACAACTCCTAAGCTGGCGCCGTTACCACTGGACCAACACTGCTTTAAGACGTTAGTTACTACCAGTAGGTACAAATACACTAGTGGACATTTTGTCCCGCAACATGACGCGCAACCCTCAATCTACGTGTCGCTGCAACGTTGCAAAGTGTCCCGCAACATTTTACGTGAAGCGGGACATGTTTTGCTTGCTCCCGCTCAGAGAGCGAGCGCACGCAGCGACATTCACTCGCGACATTCATGTAGTTGTCGAGCGCCATGTTCCGCAACATGTCGCTCCATTTGTCCCCTAGTGTATTCGAGGCTTTATTTATGTGTGTCGCACAGGTATCCTACATATTTTTCCACTTTTCGATCTTGTGCCAAGTTAAATAATAAGTTTATTTTTCAGAAAATTCATGCCAAAAGTATCTGCACATCAGTACTGCAGTCATTTGAGACAGCTGATCACTTCCATAGGCGATTACTACGGTAGCGGCAGTAAGTTCCCGTCAGGGGTGCCTGAATCTCTACAGAAATACGAAATAGTTATTGAACCGTAAGTACCTTTGTTTGCATGCCTAATTCTGACATATCATAAATCTGATCTGTACCAGTAGTAAACCCCATATATACTTGAAATTTTTGGCGCCCACCGTGGGCCAAATCATCAAATCAATCTAACTTTTACTCATGAGGGTTGTCAATACAAAATCGTGTTTACAAACGGCATACAAACAAACAATTCCGGTTTGCATACAAACGATTGTAAAAAAAATTACACTCTAAAACCTCATGTCATCATGTGCCATTATCTTCTAGTTTGAAAACCTGTTTATTTCAATTTAATTGTTTTATTCATATTGCAGTGAGGCGGGTCCACTAATGGTATCGCCTACGGGCCAGTTCATCACCCCATCGTCTTGCCCAGCTGAAGAACTAATCGCCTTTATTGCCAAGAATTTAGACCAAGCAACCCTTTTGATGACAGAATACAGCATGTAAGTTATTAGCCCAGCTATGAGATGCCTTTTCGCTGTTTTTTTTTTTTTGTAGTCTTAGAGCAGCAGGCGAGAAAAGTGCCTTATATTTAGACAATTTCAGTACTGCTTCATTGATTTTACATCTGACAGCAGCAACCCAACAGCAACCTTACTGTGAGGGGAGCAATCCAACAGCAACCTTATTATAAGGAGAATAAAGATCACTGTGATTTTGACAGTGATGCAAAGTCAGAGGTAAAATAAAGTAAAAGGGCTGTAACTGTCTCCATGTTAGTTATTAACATAGGGTTCTGGTTAATTCACTGTTCTTTTCAAAATCGCAAGTAGGCTGCGAAAGACGTTCAGTGCTGATCGAAAACGAAATAAATTGGTAATTTATTACAGAAACAAGCATGTGGAAAAAGCTCTTCACAAAGAAGTTGTAAAAAGGTTCGGTCTTCTGGACCTTCAAAAGGATGACAGCATCACACCTGCATACATGATCTCGTGCTGTCAAAGATTGCTTACGCGTACAGAGCAACTACATGCGGTAAATAATGTTTTTAAACCGTTTTTTTTTTTGCATATTGCCTGATGCGTTTTTTCATAAAGGTAAAAAAGTTTTTTCATAACTGTAAAAGCGGCGGTCGCAAACAAGTATTAGGCGGAGTCCTAACCGGAAGCAACTGTCGCGCGAATTTGCGATCGTATATATGAATATAATAATCAAGTAGAGTTTGTGTCATACTTTAATTCACGTAAACAATCGCGTATTCGCGTGACAGTCGCTTTCTTGTTACGACGTGGCCTAATGCAGCGAAGTCTGCGACCCTTATACGATTGCTTTTGAGTAAACTAATTTTGGAGTGCGGGCACAACCTGTAGCAGTCACTTTGTGTTGCGAAAATTAAATCGTGTGACGCTTGACAGCCTGGCACAGGTCTCCCCCTATATTTTCCTTATTCCAAGATATCTCAAATCTCTCGCATTTTCTGGCCATGTGTTATCACGCTAACGTTTTATAGGCCTGCATAGCGTTGAAAAAAGCAAGGGAAATTCCCGTTTCTTTCCAATTCCGTTGTTTTTTTTTCAATGTTTCGGAACTAGCACGTAAATTGATAAAACTATTTATACAACTGGCAGCTAGAATACTAGATGCACATGGGGCGGAGTTAAAGCATAGAATATCCTAAGTTAAATATAGTAATTACGGATTTGAAAAAAAAAAACACGAAATATACTGGCAAATTTTCTTGAAACTTTGGAATGAAACATTAAAAAAACAACGGAATTGGAAAGAAACGGGACTTCTCTCCGCTTTTTTCAACCCTAGGCCTGCATCGTTGACGACGCAAGTCTTCTGGCACCCACTACGTGATGATCCTGGCCCATATGTCCTGCTGCTTCCTTAAACTGTTACTTATAATAGTTTTTTTTTTACTTGTTTCAGAAACTTCATGGAACAGTCCTCTACATAACGCATTACTACTCCGTTCTATCAGAAGGGATATTATGTATACCTTGGAATTTTCAATCTTGAGTTAGAACTGAGTTTCTAAATGCCTTAGATAGTTTAAATAATATGTAGACCAATTTATTTTTTTATATTTTTGTTTTAGAAAACACAATAGGATCTTATATTGCTCGAATCCAGTTGAATTTATAGATTTAAGAAAAAGAATGTTGATAAAAACATATTTTTATACACGCTAACCAGTAGCAATTAGTTGGCAAAAATATATACAAACATTGTGAATACGAATTACATTAAAATTATTTACAGTGCATTATTTAAAACTGTGATGTCTATGTAGCATAGTAAATAGTTAAACCACAATAGAATTCATAAATTACATACTATTATTACATTGCTAGATCAATAAACAACATGAAGTATTTCATGAAAACATATATGAAGATAGAATTGATAACGGCAAATAAAATGATGTACATGATGTGTCAGTGCTTTTTACTTTGTTGTACTATGATGAGTTTGTTCTTCTCCTTTGTCACCTTAGCCACAGGCAGATTTGTCGCTGGCATAAGCTGTCGCAGGTTTTGACTAGGTATTACGGGTGGCTGAAAACATTAATACATTATAATAGATTTTTTAAATTATGGATATTGCCATAAAACTCGCCGAGGCGAGGTAAGTTTATAATATTGATGCCCGTTAAAAGCAGTCCAGTCATCCTGCATCACATACAGGTTGATTGCAAATGTATCTGAAATATTGTTCAATAACTTGATTAAACATACCGGAGGACACCGCGCGAGCTGCTTCATACGATCCACCAATCTCATGGCATCGTCCGACGTCTCTGAATCGGTCGTCATGCCCAGAGATAGCGCCCTCTCCGCATTGCCACCGTCCAGACATCTATGAAATGATTGGAAGTGCCTGAAACATCAAAATCACATACGTTATACACGAATACATAGTACAGACGCCAGCACATCAAGCTACCCGAAACTGTAAAATTTTCTCAATCAACTTTGAACCTTATGCAATAAAGTTGAAAATCTATTAAACAAATTTGACAGAATGTAGTTAGTTAGCTTGATGTGCTGGCACCTAGTGGGTACTGGGTACCTTGTGGGTACCTAGGAAAAGCAATCTCGAGTCGCGATTGGTAACTCGAGATCTCACGTGCTTAATCAAGTGTCAAGATTAGTCATCGATCTAGTTTTCGAGATCTCGCTTAGATTTTGAAATAATACTTTTTTGTCAAAAATTCTTAGACCAGAGTTATATTTTGTAAATTAAAAAAATCAATCGAAGATCGATAAAAAAAAAAAAACGTGTCTTACCTGGAATGAGCATGTGGTCTAAGACGTTGTGCGTGCCTCCAAGCGGCCGCAGCCCGGGCGCGCCATACTGTCGCCTCCTCGCTGGCCGACGCCACGCCCGCCTCGAGTGCTGCGCACGCCCCGCGTAAATCCACCACCTTGCAAAAACATTGTTAGGAAGTTTAATTTCAGCCGTGCGATTCTGTAACCAGCTCACCGTGAAAGCTTGGGTGAAGTGAGCGTGGAGTGGAGCTGTCATTCGCTAGGTATTAACACTATTAACCTTTTACCAGGCCCCGGATATATACATCCCACATAGATTTTTCAATGCTCTACCCAGGTTTTGATTTTAAAAAGCACAGAAGCTATCAAAATTAATTCTTGAATGTATACTCTGTGATTCCAAATTCGCAAAATTCGTGTATCCGAACGTATTTGTCACTGACAGCCATTTGAATTTTGACTACCCGTTGAACAGGCCTTTTTCGTTAAGTGCGGAAGTTTTTGTTCGATTATGGCAAAACAAAGAAAGTTAAGTCGTGCAATTTTTTGATATGTTGTAGATTTTGAGTTTTTCTATTGGGTTTACATAATTTCTAGTCGATTTCTTGTCTAAATTGTCTGAAATATAGCAAAATATAACGTGGGAAACATATGACCATAGCCTGTTTAGTCGACGTTATTTGTGGGAGCTATATATCCTTTGCCTGTTCGAATCACATTTTTTTCATATACTAGCTATTGCACCCTACTTTACCTGTGATTTTTTGATAAACTCTGGTTTCTACTGGAAAATATGCACAGGATATCTATATCAGTGCGATATATATGCAGGCAAAGATAAGAAACCTAATGAAGAAGGGCTGGGTTTTAGAGTTATAAAACAATTAAATCTTGGGCTACCAAGAAATACACTATTGGTATTTGATAACTTTTTTCTTCCGTAGCTCTTATGGAATACCTTTATAACAGAGGTATTTTCGCGATTGCAACTGTACCTACGAATCCAACGTAAAGGTCTACCCAAACATTTGAGTGTTCAAAAAGCTCGAACTCCGGAAGAGCGACAACATCAACGAAAATAAAGCAAGAAAAACGTTACAAAATAAATACATTTGTGAAATTTGTACTGTAACATTATGCGTTGATCCATGTATGAAGTCGTTCCACCAAGCTCTTTCTGAGGCATAACATTGTTTCATAGTAACATTTATAATAAATCATTCATAAGTAGTTACATTTTTGTTTTACCTGTAGATAAATTGAAAAAAAAAAAAAACTAAAATATAAAAAAATTAACAAACTGAACGCAATATCTTATATAGTTATCCATTATACGGTAGTCCTTTACCAGGCAACGGAATACGTTTTCCCACTTTTTTTTTTCAGACATTTCAGTGTTTTTTCAGGAATTTTTTGATGAGGAATCATTTAGGGCGTGTAGAAACGACCAAATCCATATAGAACACTTTATATCTTCCAGCCAGTCTTCGGGGCCTGGTTAAGGGTTAAGCGTTCTCATCACTTATGATTTCACGGTAAGATTCTTACAGAATCGACCGGCAGGTCATCATCTGCCTAGCCTTTTCCCAACTATTTTAGGGTCGGCTTCCAGTCTAACCGGATGCAGCTGAATACCAGTATTTTTTTTAGTAGGAAGTTTAATTTCAGGTACAGCTTCAAAAATTATATGACATTTCGATACTAACAGGATGCGTTCCGAACTTCCGAGTTGCGCTGTAATCGATTTGAGCGTGCTTGAACCATAGTAATTTTATTCTGAAATCGACTTAATTTACATGACTGCAAAGTTATTATTTCATCAATTAGAAAAAAGGATTTGATTTCATATCGATTATAAACTACATTTTTATTTATTGTTGTGCGCCAAATTTTCATGAAAATGCAAGGTGAATAAAGCGTTCGCGGAATAATGGTGTTGCGTAAACTAAAATTTTACGTTTAAAGTCGCCATAAATGGTAAAATCGTTAAATAAACGTAAATGATAAGCAACAGCTGAGCCTAACAGCGAAATTAGATACTTGTAGGTACTACTGGCGACGGCACGGTTGGCGCAGTGGTTAAGCGTTTGACTGCTGCGCTGCGTGTCGCGGGTTCGATTCCCGCACGGAACAAATATATGTATGACCTACAAGTTGTTGACCTACAAGTTCCGGGTCTGGCTGTTTGTGTATGTCACTTTAAATGTTTGTAAACGCACCCACAATACAGGAGAAATTCCTAGTGCGGGGCAATGTTAAAAAAAAAAAAAAAACTGGCACATTAAATTGAAATGAAGTTTACTTTGAAACCAAAACAAGTGTATTATTTGACTGTAGCAGTGAAGTACCTAAAGAAGAAAAACCTGATTTTTCTATTCAATTCTTAATACAACGAAAATTACGCCAGCCTCACCTTTTGGAAATACCTATAAAGCAAAGTTTTCATCTCGTCGTGCGACAGTTTGTCAAGCCGCGCCATCAACATTTGTTCTCCCCTGCTCCTCGAGTCTTTATTGTCTTGAGAATCTGACAGAGAAGCTGATGGTGACTTGCCACAAATTAAATTGTTTTTGTACTCTATTGCTGTGTCTATTGCTTCAATAGCTTCTTCACACTCGAGCAGCTTCCGCTCCTTAAAAAAATAGATGTATGAATAATAATAGAATACATGCATAATCATTTTAAAAAGATCCAATTATTCGATTGATTACCTCAGAATCTGAAAGAGATTTGTATATTTTTCTCTTATGTCCTAAACTGCACCTCTGTTCATGTAAACATTCTCTGGTCTTCCTCAGATTTTTGATTTCTTTTCTCAACAAAAACTCCTTTTCTTTGGACATTTCTAAGGTTTCCAAATCATTTGTCTTTTCCTTCAAAATACTGTCAAGCTGTGTTATTCTATGCGTAAAGTGTTTCAATGAGTGTGTTTTCCTGTCTTTCACATCTACTGATGTGTCTGAGAGTTCATCTAGCTTTAATTTATCTTTGACAAGCTCTACATCTAATGTATTTTTGCGTTTTTCGTCTTTCTTAATCTGTCTTTTGATTTGTTCAATTTGTTTTTTATATGTTTTGAGATTTGTCTCATGTCTTTTTATTTCCCTCATAGTATCTTGATCGATTAAACTAGATTCTATCTTATCAGTATAATGCTTGTTTTGTGTATGACACATAGATTTAGACAAGTCATTTATCAGTCTCTCTTTGGCTATACAAAGATTAATCAGTTCTTTAAGCTGTGACTGGCTGCTACCAATTTCTTTTGAAAGTTTTCTGGCCAGTATTTGCTTTTGAGTGTATTTTTCTTTTGTCATTTTGTACTTCTTGCATATTTCTTCAGTCTTTGGAGAGTCAATCATTTTAAGTAGTTCCCTCTCAATTAATTTAGGTTCTGGATCAACATCCTTTTTGTGAGATTCTATAAGTATCTTTTGAGATTCAGGTGAGATCGCTTTAGCAGCAACTTTTCTCAGTAGCTCTAACTCTGCTCCTGACAAACTTTCACCAGGTTGTATAGTTCTTCTTCGTCCAGAGTTCGACTGGGATGTCATAACAGGCAAAGACTGTGATCCACTTAATTCCGAAATCGTAATATCATCAGAGTCAATGTGATTCAGATATTCTTCACACCTGTCAGCAAAAAGTTGGTCATTCTTTTCTCTAAAATATTCCATGAATTTTTCAAGTTTATCTTGGAATACTGTGTCAGAATGAGTATCTTCCTCTGAGTCCGAGTCAACATCTGACTCACTGGGCTCACTTGGCTCTGTGTCCTCGGCTATTCTAGGCAATCCCTGCTTTATATTTGGATCCTTATTATCAACACTGGCATCATTATTCAGACATTCATCGCACTCAGCTTTTAAAAACAACCATTCACTGACTTGATTAATATCAGCTTCAGACAAGGACTTAGACTGAAGAATTTTGTTAAAAAGCCCCTCCGCATTTGAAACCAATTTAATCCACTGAGTTGTAGCAAATTGTAAATTAAAATTATTGTCTGCATGTGGTAATACTGCCTTGTCTGTGTAAACAGGAGTATTGTTGTCAGCAAATAAGTTGACAGTAACAAAATTCTTAATGCCTCTACAGCATAAACATAGATTTAGAGTCTTTAAAGTGTCTTGATAGTCCTCAGGTTCTGCACTTATGCATCCAATTACCCAGGTAAAGGCCCTGCCCCCAAAGGAGTCCCTAAGCATAGCAGTGAGAATACACTGATCATAATTGATTTGCTTTGGTGGATTGCCTGCTAACAGCTCTTTTATAATGTTTTCTAGGGCAAACAGTCCTGGTTCTGGATACGCAGCTAGATCACAGAAACTGGCAGTGGACATTCTATGATTAAGCACTCCATTTGTGCTGACCCACTTCTGTTCTACGCTGACCGTAAACACAGTGTGGTTGTTTCCTTGACACCTCTGTCGCCATCCCAACTGTAAGTACTGGAAGGCTTCCTCAACATTGCAGCACCTCACCAGACCTGCTCCCAGCACATCAAATATGTTATTGTTGACAACTTGCATCCATGTTATATGTAATATAAATTCCCTCTCTGGCATTTGGTTCAGCTTGTGGAATATTTCAGACAAGAACCGAGGTACAATACCTTGGTCACATTCACTGTGAATGCATTCGAAACCTAAAATAAAAAATGAAATGTCAGTATTCAGTTTATGACATAAAACCAAATTATTATGACCACCTTCATCTGCAAATCCTTGGCTCATATTGTAAAACTACTATTAAGGTAAGTATAATATTGCAAATCCTTATGTATTCTTAGACCTCTTTTTACTATTTATGCTGCCTGTATCATCTCAGGCAGCATTAAACACAAACATGTTTCATGAGATCATATTGTCATCTATATGGGCTCATGAAACATATTTATGTGTTTTCAATTTTAGAGGTGATTTAAACAATCAATACAAATAAAAACATGTCTGCCAATGTCCTGACCTGGTCCAAATAGAGTGTAAGTTTTGCCTGTCTTAGCCTGCCCGAATACGACGACTGAAGTGTCACACCCATCCAGAAAGCAGTTAATTTGTGGTATCATGAACGAGTTGAAGAGATTCGCCTGTGTGCAATCTACTGGCAAAGCCCTATTTACATGGAATGTTTGCCCACTCTCAGTTATTACTATTTGGGTCACAGGATTGCTAAATATGCACTGCGATGAGTCTTCTAGACTTGGAGGCTTCAGCCTTATAGCTATTTGCACAGGGATATCCATCTTTACGATCTGAATAAATAGGCTTTCTACCACTTCAAGATAACGTGCGAAAGATTGACACCATACTGTAAGTTCATTAAATAGCTTGACTGTTTGCAATAATATCACCACAACTTCGGGTTTTTATAAAGTAACGAAACGAAGATTCTATTGATTCTTCGTAAAATATTAAAAACAACAACTTTCATACATCATAGACCACAGTCCACAAGCAAAATTATTTTATTTTTAATGCAATTGGCAACTCAGAACCAATTTAGTGTTGCCCATAGAGGAAAATAAGCCGTGACAGAACATGTACAGTCCGCGCGCGAGCTCCGAGGAATCGGTGGCTGAGGAAGCGGGCGGGTGTGCGCCGCGCCCGACCGTCGCTCCATCCCCCGCACTCTCCCAGTACTAGTGTCGACCTTGACGCGAGAACACGCTTATCGAGTCATTTTTAATTTTGCGATAGTAGGTAGTGTTATTTTCTACTATAAATAGTACTACACTTATAACTATGTTGTTTTGTGTCACGATGCAATGCGATTACCGCCTTATATGTGCGACTTGAACCCAATAGAGCTCGCATGGGCAAAAGTTCAAAGGCTCGTGAGGGAACACAACATTACTTCAGATTTTTCTCTGACGAGACTGAAGGAGATCACCGAAAAAGCTATCACGCATGTCACAAAAGAAAATTGGTGTGGATATGATAAACATGTTTTAGCATTAGAGGAACATTACTGTCAAAGGGATGGCTTAATGGAGAATGTTGTCGACTCATTTATTATTGAAGTGCGTGAGGAGAGTTTATTTTCATCATTTTTTTTTTTATTTCAAGTACAGACGCCAGCACATCAAGCTACTACAATCTGTCAGATTTCTTTAATAGATTTTCAACTTTATCGCTTAAGCATAAGGTTCAAAGTTGATTGGGAAAATCTGACAGTTTCGGGTAGCTTGATGTGCTGGCGTCTGTACATAATACCCTCATAAAATGATTTCATGAAGTACACTCGCGCGGAGGCTCAAGATGTATTAGTATCGACAGTGCAATATCGACTAAATCACAACTCTAGCTCATTACGCCAACATTCCTTATCATTCCTCGGAGCTCGCGCACGGACAGTAGGTAGTAAAATATACACACACAAACCATCACAACCACATATTGAAATTAATTTGTGACACAATGACATAATAAATTATTTTATCATCAGATCTCTTTCCTTGCTTGTTAGCCGTTTTAGTTCAAGTTTATGGTGTCATCCACGGACTAGAAAAAAAAGAAGGATTCCGCGCCACGCGTATCGAAAGTGAAGCACCCTACCGGTCTATGTGTGCGTGATTTGAGGGATACCAGATGAATGAAAATTTCCCCATGTTTTAAATATTTGGACAGTGTATTCATTTATTATAATAAAGCGATATAAGAAGTCCACTTAACTGAAATTACAAAAATATACTAGTGAAAACTCAAAATTAAGTGTTTATTTTGTATGGATGACTTAAGACATTAAGACATTTGACATAAGTGTTGTCAGAAAATAAATGGTTAAGTGTCCCGAGAGATTGGGTAATTTTTTTTTGTGTTCTTTGTCATTTTTTTGCAAGTATTGACTATGATTCTTTTTATAGATTTCCTACAGCAAATCATTCATGGAACAATGATTGGACTATAATAATAAGAAACTACAGATGTGAAGACCGTTGCGTTCCGTCGAAAACAAGCGTGATATATTTTGATACAAATCATCAATTGGCGAGGGTTCTTAGATTGGAACGGATTAGCGTGCTTTTGTAATGTTTCTTGGATCGATAAAGAATGCAGTGCGGGTTAGTGAGTGTATGTATGTGTTGTGAAGATTCTGATTAAATCATTTGAATAAATATTTCAGTTTTATTTTCTACAGAACGTTAAATAGTTTTCTTATTATAGGTAAAATACACCTTGTGTGTTTTAGGTAAGTAAGCTTTAATACCCATCCCCCTATCTTCCTAATCGGTAATTAAAGACAATCAATTGAATTACGTATTCTACAGCAGCGTTTTTCTAGTCATCCATACAAAATAAACACTTAATTTTGAGTTTTCACTAGTATATTTTTGTAATTTCAGTTAAGTGGACTCCTTATATCGCTTTATTGTAATAAATGAATACACTGTCCAAATATTTAAAACATGGGGAAATTTTCATTCATCTGGTATCCCTCAAATCACGCACACATAGACCGGTAGGGTGCTTCACTTTCGATACGCGTGGCGCGGAGTCCTTCTTTTTTTTCTAGTCCGTTGGTCGGTCTATAATTCTTCGGATCCACGGGACTACCTGACTTATGGAGCAGGTGTACTCACCTGCTCCATAAGTCAGGTAGTCGTTACCGCAGTTTTTAACAACAGGCGTTACTACGCCTGTTGTTAAAAACTGCGGTAACGACCCAGACTCTAATCTAAGGAAGACTGGAATTGATATGCCAATGGACTGTATGAACTAAATAGCCATTATTATTATTATTAAGTATATATTCGCTGTCATTTTTGTCAAGAAAAAAAAATTGAGTTTAGCCGAAAAGGTTTTATTAAATGTTTTTTAATGTTTGAAGAAATTATAAAGAAAAATCTGGCAGCACCCATAGAGAAGCAGTCAAAGTTTCAATTGACAAATCAAGTCAAATCGCAAAATGTCATTTTCATTGTGATGTGTGGTGGTAGTAGAGATGCATTCTCGTGTCACTATTTCCGATTTTCAAATATTAGTTTAATTTGGTTAGTCTGACATGGTTCTGTCTGAGAAATATATCTTCAACATTATTATCTGAACCGAGGCCACATTTTTGTGCTATTGGTTAATCAATTTACTGTGTCACGCTGAAATTCCATCTTAATTTGATAAATTGATTTGCTATCGTATCTTGGGAAGGAACAGAGATAATGTGATATTACGATTCGATTTATAGACTGTGTGAGAGGGTTTGGGTCAGTGGGTCGTCTTAGGGGCGGAGTAAAGAGTGCTCCAGGCTTGGAATACATTCTCGAATTGTTCAAAATCATGGAGATGGAAACAGTTGGCGACGTCGGGCTAGGCCTCCAGGAGCCTCCTAAATACGGCCTAAAATTATTGTTGAACCATGAATTTCCCTTACAAAGCAAACAAATAATCATACCAAGAGCGAGTCAAGTTTTCGACATGATGCCATTAACTGCCAGGTGAATATTTTTTATTTTGCTATAAATGAGCTTATTACATTATTCTTGTGCAACATTTTTACCATCCACATGATGCCTGTGACGTCAGCTTGAGCCACATTTATTTTGTGTAACTATTCAATTGTGTGCCCTTTCTTATCATACAATGTAATAATTAAAAGCATTTAAATTGTTATATTTATTACAGGTATCTGAAATACTACATTGGCAAGAAGTTGAATAAAAAACGTCCTATAATGGATTATATTCACATGATATCAGCTCAAAGGATGTATGGTAAGTTCTCATAAACACAATTACATTAATTCAGTTATTTCCAGTCATTAATAAACTAATGTCTGTTGAAAGACCTGGATTTGCCCTACTATAGACCAAAGTAATAAAAAAAAGCAATTATGTCTTGTCTTTTCTATACTTTTGTGGTCTGTGGTACAAAATTCCTGTTGGAAACTTTTTGCTGTTACTAATAAACTAAAAGTAGAGTGATTAACATTCTCATTGCACACATTTTATTCTGCCGATTAACAATAATGAATAGCGTAACACATGTGGTTCTCTTCATGCCAAAAACTAATAATAGAAGTAGCATCTTAAAAACATGTATTATTCTAACAAACTATCTAGAATTGTAGATTACCAAATCATTGTAAACAACAAGTCTTACGTCTGCTTTCCAATCTTAGCCAACTGGTTTGAGAGTACCATTTGCACTTATTTACTGGTTTTTTAAAGTAAACAATTTCAAAACATCTTTAAGAAAATAAAAAGTGCCTACAAATATAAAAACAGTGTCAACGGCCTTCACTCTTTCTTTTTCTGACTGTTAATCGTAATAACTTATTTGCTATTGGTATTAAGCATGTAGTGGTAGGATTGCATTGTTTTTGTGTTTGAATCTAATCCATATGCTCACCCAGACCTATCCAGTTGGTTACCCATTACTGTAATACATGGTACAGCAAAGTTACCTTATGCTTAAAATATTTATTCACTTACCTCTGCTACACCTATAATGCCCATAAAGTTGTTTATATGGCTATGTATTTATTATTAAAAAATATTTTTAGCCTATGTTGTCCCACTGCAGGGCAACTCTCCTTTCCACTCTTCTATTCTATTTAGTTAATATAATATTTATGTATTTTGTAGGCTGTCCTATTGGAGGTATCGGTGGTGGGACTATAGGCCGAGGGTTCAAAGGCGAGTTCTGTCGGTTCCAGCTCTACCCGGGCATATACGAGTATGTCACAGTGCCAGAATGTCAGTTCATTGTGAACATAAGAAATGCCAGCAATGAAACAGTTTACCAGTCAGTTTTATCAACGTATAAGTAAGTTACTCATATTCCACCATCATGCTAATGTAATTTGCATGTTTGCATGAATATTTTAGCACCAAAAATCATTAAATCTTGTTCTGTCTAATTGTCTTAATTTAATGATGGATTAGGTATTTTGCTAATTATATTTTGTAGTCAATGACTTTTGTAGTCAATGACTTTTGTAGTCACTAAAATGATGAAGTTCATGATTCCTTAATCTTATCAATGAATTACTGTGATATGTAAGCATTTAATTAAATAATTACATTAAGTATTTGATAAATAATATGTTTATCAGGTAGCAGGATCCACCTGAATGGTAGTGGTACCATGATCTGATAACAAAATAATTTCGTAGTTACAACACCTGCAATGTGGGATTAATCCTGAGAATGATAGAAGGCCCTTCATAGATTGTATTCTAAACTTTTCTTTTAGCAAACCAAAGAAGGCACCACTTACTTGGGAATGGAACCTAAATGGTGCAGATTGTGAATACACAGCTCTTTATCCGCGCGCTTGGACCACGTACGATCTCAGCAAGTATGGCATAAAGCTGGTTTGCAGACAGATCTCACCTGTCATACCCCATAATTATAAGGTACAGTAAACATTAGGACTCCCTGCCCCCATAGGCCACAAAAATCGTAAAATCAATCCCAAGTTTTTGATTTACTCAAATACCCATGCAGTGATGAGCTTTTCCAATTGCTTCAATATTATGGTATGCAATGCATACAAATACAAATTATTATAAAAAGCAAACCTTTTCCTCTCTATTACTCAGAGATAAATAAATGTTTCTTAAATATTTATTTTCCCTGTTGCCTTTCAAAGATGTGTTGATCTGAGTCATGTTCGACATTTCTTCGTACGCATCCTACGCGGCCGTTGGCCATTCATTATTCCCGTTTTAAAACATGACTATTACTTTTTGTTGAGAATAATTATTTGTTTACAGGACAGCAGTCTGCCGTGCGCAGTATTTGTATTTACAGCTATTAATGTTAGTAATGAGAAGCGAAATGTTAGTATTACTTTTACATGGACTGAAGTACTCGGAGGCGCCCACAAGAAAAAAACTATTGGTTGGTATAAAACTTATCTTGCTAGACTCTATAAAATAATGATACACTCATACTACTCATTATTTGCCTAGCCTTTTCCCAACTATGTTGGGGTCGGCTTCCAGTCTAACCGGATGCAGTTGAATGCCAGTATTTTACATGGAGCGACTGCCTATCTGACCTCCACAACCCAGTTACTGGGTAATACGATACCCCTAGGTAAGACTGGTTGTCAGACATTCGGGCTTCTGACTACCCGTAACGACTGTCAAAGATCTACGAATGAAAGCCGGGACCATCGGCTTAACGAGCTTTCCGAGGCACGGAGGGGTCTCAGTATGTAAAGATGGTCACCCATCCACAGGCCAACCGCGGCAAGCGTAGCTTAACCTGATCGATCGACCTGTGTGGCTGTTATTATTTAGCCACGGGCTTAGCCTCTCGTGGGGTAAGTACAACTTAAGTGAAAAATAAAAACTTTAAAAAAAAAACAAAAAAGTCGGAAGTTGTTGTCGTTGTGATCGCATTTTTGATGTTTGCCACCGACTTCCGAAATTATTAAGTTATTTTTGTTACTTTGTAGTGTCTTTTTTGGAAGTCGTTTGTTATTTTATTGTAAAAAAGTTATTATTTTTCACTTTTAACTTGTACTTACCCCACAAAAAATCGTATATCACTTGCTATGTAAATATCAGTGACAGGAAGTTATTATATCATCATCAATATACACTAAGTGGCAAAAATACGTTTTATTGAAGCTAGCTCAAAAGCTACCCAAGCAAAGTCAATATAATTTATATGGGACCACCCCTTAGGCATACCCAATCCATTAAAAAAGATATTTTGAAATCGATTTACTATTGCCGGAGATATCGCCTAAGAAACACACAAAAAAAAACTTACAGTCGAATTGAGAACCTTCTCCTTTTTTGAAGTTGGTTAAAAAGTATTTATAATACATTGTAAAAAATAATTCTGTCAATAAACTAGTATTGAAAAGGTTATTTTATTTCCAGCCAAGCTGGATTTGGAGAGATATTCAGAGGAACACACTTGTGGCGTTACTCTAGAACAGAAAGTCGCCGAGACTCCGTGCACATTCACCATTGCCAAGAAGAAGGATAAACACGAGACAATTCACGACGGTTATTGTCTATGGAACGCCGCAAAGACTTCTGGTTACGTGTGGGATTGCCTCAAAAAACACGGCACGCTAACACCAGATCCGAGCCTCACGCCTCCACCACCGAAAGTGCCAGACAAGGACAAAACCAAAGAAGAGAAAGAGAAGGAGAAAAAAGAGAAAGAAAAGGAAAAACAAAAAAAGATTTACAAATGTACTTAGACATTATTTATTTCTTTAATGTAACAATTGATATTTGGGATTATTTACAATCAATTTTGTTATTTGCAGGTGATTCAGTAGCACTTTCGAGTGTTATATCTTTAGAACCAGGAGGAACGGGGTCTACTGAGTTTTGTCTTGCCTGGGACATGCCTATTATAAAATATAAGAAAGATAAAAAAGTACACAAGAGGTAGGTCTTCCTTCTTATTTATATTTCCTACAGTATAAAACAAAAAAATATTTGAATTGAATTGATATAAATCCCTCTCACAGTACTTCTGACTTCCCGACAAAATCTTCATCCATACATCCGCAATAAGATCGTAACGTAACTTCTCGCCTGTAATGCCTAAAGGGTTAGGCAGAGGTGTAGGTACCTATTATACACCCACATTCAAACAAATATACAAACTCAATATTTATACTCAATAAATTAATAACGAGGCCATTTCATCATAATACTATTGTATTACATTTTTTTTTATTTATATAGTATTATTTATTATATATTTTATTAGTGTAATATTGGTCACTCTTTTAATCATCAACATTGTTTATTACAGATTTTATACGAAATACTTTGGTAGCGATGGTATCGCTGGTGCCAGCATAGCTGCGTACGCGCTTAGAAATTATGAGAATTGGGAGAAACTGCTTGCAGAGTGGCAGGACCCCATCTTTAATAATAGGTAATACTCTACTTCCTTTCTTTGTTATGTTCGACTTATTTCTTGTCTTTTATTGAACAAAGTAATAATATGACTGTATAACGTTTAATCCGTTTTTGTTCCACAGTAATATCCCAGACTGGTTAAAAAGTGCCTTAATGAATGAGCTTTATTTTGTCGCTGATGGCGGCACAATATGGTTTGACGTCCATGACGAATTTCCGGAAAGCGATCCTAGGTAATTACTCATAAATTAGAATTCAGTACACGTCAGCCGGTCGATTCTGTAAAAATCTCATCGTGAAATCATGAGTGAAGTGAGCACTTAATATTGTTAGTCCCTAGCGAATGACAGCTCACTCCACGCTCACTTCACCCAAGCTTTCACGGTGAGATGGTTACAGAATCGCACGGCAGGTTTATAGCCGTGTTAAAGGTATTATTCGCTCATCTCTAACTTGCTAATTTTGTTCTAGGCATGACTTTGGTTTGTTCGGGTATTTAGAAGGCCATGAATATAGAATGTATAATACGTATGATGTACACTTTTATGCTTCCTTCGCGTTAGCTCAACTATGGCCTAATTTGCAAGTAAGTAGATGTCTTTGCCTACATATACTATAATTGTAAAGTCATCAAAATTGTTCATTTATTAACCCGGCGTCATTGTGGTAGGAAATAGTTAAAAATTACAATAAAAATGATGGAGCCAATATTGTAATATTGGCTCCACCTACTGCACAGAACGGCAACGTCGCGCGCGTACTTTCATAAATATTAGAAATTTTAAATCAGCCGGGGAATCTTGACCCAACCTCAATGACGCCGGGTTAAAGTAATGCTTCGGTTATTTTCAGGTGGTCTTACAATATATGTTCCGTGACTCCATCGAGTTAGAAACTGATAAATGTAGACGATCACTTTACAATGGGAAATCCGTGAAGTTTAAAATAAAAGATTCAATTCCACACGATCTTGGTGATCCTGGTAAGTCATACACATAATCATTGTAATCATATTGTCATTTATAATATAAGAAGAATTTATAAGAAGTGTTGGGCAAACTGCTTTGTTCTATTAGGTTGTCTAATAAATTATTGCCAGTTTAAAAACAATTTATTATTAATATATTTTTACTAATAAAAAATACATTTAATCAATTATATAGTCTCCCTCGTTATCAACAACAGTCAGCCATCTACTGGGCAAAATTTGAATACCCTTCTCCCAAAATGAGGCAGGCTGGGACTCGAAAAAATTTTCAAGTTCAATTTTAATACTTCCAGAATTTTCGTTTTTTTTTCCTAGTAAATGAAATATAAATGCTCGAAATAAATGAAAGTCTGAAGGCGCAAGATCCGGGCTATACGGTGGATGTGGAACAGTCAGCCATCCTAGCTCCTCCAGCTGTTTATGTGTTAACTTGGCGCAATGAGGTCGTGCGTTGTCATGCAAAAGTTGGCCGCCAAGTCATTTTGGCCGCTTAATTTTTAACATCTCTGCTAGTTTGCGAAGCTGCTGCGTATACAGATTGCGTATAGAGAGTGGCGTTAATAGTCTGATGAGATTCGAGGAGTTCCCAGAAAATCTGCTGGTGGCTGGTGGGTTTTCCCCACGAGGAATCCAATAGGCATGTTAGTTTCATAATAATAATAATAATATATAATGTATCCAGCTCTCGTCACATGTAATAATGTCCTTGAGAAAGTCTCGTCTGTGCGGACGAAGTAACAAACTTTGTTAACGCATGAGGTGTCCAACGTGACGTCACTTTGCGATATCCCATCGATTTGAGATAACGATCTATAGTCGCGTGGCATTGTCCAAGCGCCTTCTCTAAATCGCGCGTACTATAGTCTGGATGTAGCTCAAGTTCGTGACGCAAAGCATCTTCATCGAAGCTAGTGGGTCGGCCTGGGCGAGGTTGATCTTCGCAGCTTATATCACCGGTGTCAAAACGCTTGTGCCAGAAACGAACAGTCCGATCGCTAGTAGTACCCGGTCCAAATGCAGTGTTAATCTTTTTAGGCATTTCTGTTGAAGAGACTTTAAGTCGATACTCATATAGCATAATAGCTCGCAGTTGACGCTGATCCATTTTCACTAAATACTAATTATTGCGTTGCGTTCGCGCCTATTTATACCCTCACCATAAAAGATACTAACCCTTACTAGAAAGATTTAGTACTTTCTTGAATTCGCTTTAGTTTAAATACGAGAAAATTGGTGAAAAATAAAATATGGCAAGAACTTATGAGACAACCTAATATATTCTATAAATGCATAATTATTTCATAGTCATCTGCCTAGCCTTGCCCTTATCCCAAATATGCTAGGGTCGGCTTTCAGTCTAACCGGATGCAGCTGAATACCAGTATTTT
>OX451390.1:10133168-10260344 GCA_949629135.1 Eremobia ochroleuca | reverse complement strand
CGACAGTCTTCGAAAACAACGTGCAGAAGTTTAAAGGTGGCAAGATGGGTGCCGTTAACGGTTGGGTGTCGGGCCCGCGCGGACACATCGACACTACGGCGTTGCAGAGCGAAGAGGTTTGGACCGGCGTCACTTATGGAGTTGCCGCTCTTATGATTTATGAAGGTAGGAAACTGTTGAAATGCGCTAAGATTATTTATAATTGCGAAAGTGTTTTTCTTTTGAGCTTTCACTCAGTAAAGGAGTCCCATCCATCCGGAAGTTACACAACCATTTTACTCGGAGATTATATGTCGATAAAAATGGAAAGAATGTGTATTATGATGTATCTATGTGACTTTGATCAATAGTTTTTGCGAAAACTGGTATTTTCGGTGACAACCGCAGAAATAACTTTGTTGTTCATAGTTTTTTCGAGGGCGAATGAAATACTTATTTTGGTGGTCGATAAATCAATACTGTGCATGCGTGATTCCTCTCAACTACCGGTCACTGTGCGTGGTTTTTATTTGCATTTAGTTTATGACCCAGTCCGAGTAGGTTGATCTCAAAAACATCCCGGATATCCTATAGTACTCGTATTACCATAAAACCTACTGAAGATAGTAGATATGAGCTAAAAGGGAATTCCTCTTAGCTGTAATCTTATCGAAAAACGTACAAATAATATAATATTCCGAGTTCTGATTATGTGAAAATGTTTCGCTTGTAGTTATTTTTATCTTATCGCATAAAATACCTACGTATTTCGTTGGTAAATAAAAGTATGTTAGAAGTTTTAGATTCTCTTATGCATTTTTCCAAAATTATGATGTCTAAATATCAACTATTTCATTTCAGGCATGCATGAAGAGGCGTTCGTGACTGCCGGCGGCTTATACAACACATTAACACAAAGTGGCTTGTCGTTTGAAACCCCAGAAGCTCTGTATGAGAACGGTAACCATCGCTCAGTGGGCTACATGCGACCTCTTGCCGTGTGGAGCATGTACCACGCCCTCCTGAGTAGGCCTCCGCCCCCGCAACCAGTGGCCAACGGCCAACCACATCATACCAAAGAAAAAGCGCACTTATAGAACTTACTCTAAACGAAACTCCAGTTAGTACGTAAGATTTTTACATTTTGGTACATCAATATGAACTGATTGACATTTCGTACGTAAATTGGATAGAACGGCTAGAAATTACCGCCTAAGTTGTTAAATTATGTACTTACCTAAATTCTATACGGTCGGTTTTCTTTCGAACAATGAAATTGTCGAATTGTTAAAGCTTCGCAATTATTGTACAGCCTTAGAGGCGCCGATGCACGGTATGTTTAGACAAATAAACGACTAGTAATACGAGTCAGTGAAATTAACCAGTGAAACAATAACGTTTGACAGGTAAGAGATAGGTGGCAATAATGGTATTCTTAAGTATTTTATACATCAATGACTAGTAACGAATTGTAGGTAGATTTGTTTTATTTTGTTTGTCCTTGTGATATTTTGCTTATTTTTAGTTAGCAATAATTATAATGGTACGCTTTCGTTGAGAAGCCTTAAAACGATGACGTATTATTTTCTGGTGTAAAGTATTTCTTGAATTAGAATATAATTCAATGTCCTCAGTACGAAACTACATACATATGTAGAAAATGTATTGTTTCACGCCGATTGGCGTGAGATGCATTTATCTTCAACGAAATAGTTGTCAGGCTGTAGCAAATTTGGTTCATGAACGCGTATCTACATGTGATTATTTTAGTTACGCATTTATTTTTCCTACGTATTGTTATACCAATGAAACTGTGAAAGAGTATTAAGTTATGTTGTTCGTATGTTAATAAAAATTAGCAAAATTTTTGTGCACCTTATGTGCTTATATTAATTTAACAATAGACAAATACTGTCTTAAAACTGTATAATTTATTTTTGGTTCGTTTAATTTATGTTATACCTAATAATAATAATTATATATGTTTCTGTATTTATCATTTGGTGGCTTACTTATTGCCTGCAAGAAGTAGGTGCCAAATTAAAATACTAACAATACTTTTGTGTTTGCTTGCAAAGTTACATCCTTTCCTATTACTAAGATCCAGTGTATAATGGTAATAAATAGTGTGTAATTGAACGCATACGGGATAGCCAACCATAACATAAGATCTAAAGCTTTGGTTTCCTAGGAAAGCGGTTCCGTCATATTATAACGGCCGTCATGAAAATCTGTCATTTACTTCGGTACATTAAGTCAAACCCCGCTGCCCAAAGATTTAAATCGCTAGATTTGCTCACCGTTCTTAGTCACGCGAAAATGTATCCATACTTAAAAGTGAGCTCACACACACACATACTTAAAGGCAATCAAGTCAAGTCACTGCGTTATTGTGTCAGAGGTGTCAAAACGAAACAGAAACGCGACAATCTTTATACGCAGTAGGGGGCGTATCTATCAATATAAATCTGCCGGTATCACCATGTTCATGACAGCGGTCACTGCGGCCGTTATGTGCGGTCATCGCTTTTCCAGGAAACCGTAGCTTTACGGACGTCCATATTACTATCTGACGGATGATTATCCAGTTCCTCGCGCTATGTTGTTATCAGTTTATCGACGGATGCTGAACGTCTTATAAAACGGATTAGTCGCGGTCTGATAAACGACAGGAAGATCTCTTCCTGTGGTGTTCCCCAACTAGAGCGAACTATTTTTATCTATGGACCAAACGGTACAGACTAGGGTGCGAGCTTAAGAATACAAGAAAAAATATAGCATTTTGAATTTATTTTCACAATTCATAGTATACATGGTACAATAAATGCATCTTGGACGATTTAATACACAAGTATTAATAGGTATAAAATATTTTATTCAAGCAGATCTTTATGCCAAGATTCTCGTATGCTAATGTTTTTTCTTAATTATACAGTAAATGCTTAAATAATAACTTAATTTTGGCTACATTAACTAAAATTGAATATATTTTGTACTATTTAAAATATTACGTATCTGCTTTAAAATCGACGGCGACAATAAATAGAGATATTACGTTTAAATGATTAAAAAAATATACACAATATTTACATGCATCTTTTCAGTCTTCATGTATTTTAATGGAAAATCGCACTATTCGAATGTTGATACAAAACTGCTATATGGTGTCTGTGAGTCTTTTATTGTTTCGATGTAGTGCTTTGGCACTAATACAGAAACTTCGCTCATCTAAAACGTTTGCCTAGTCAGCGGGGTGATTGCGTAACACACTATCAGTAGCAATGGGTTTCATTTTGACAGTTCAACAACATTCATTGCGTTATTTACGTTGTTGAGCAGACACATTTTTCGAATATATGAAGCAATGAATTAGCAATATCTTTCAAAATGATTCAGATTGACATCGACAGTGTTACGCAATTAGGGCGCTGTTTATCTCTATTTTACAAGTAAGAGTCTTACGTTTATACCTATCTCTTTTACGAAATGACTAACCTTATATTATTTGGCACGATCTCTAGATACAAAAATTACTCGTGTATTAACGCAACACCCACGAGAAATAGTCATTTCTATTTCAGAATGTCAACAATTCGTTGTTACCGAGTGACCTACAACAAGGAACGTTTTTTGTAAAAAATACGCGAATGTCATGTGATTTGGAATACAGCTATAGATATAAACTAAGTGTGAGTGGCAGATATGTTCATGTACATGTGTGCGCCGTCGCGGTCGTCGCAGCGACTTGTCGGGTGCGATCGGTCGCGGGAGCCGAAGTTTAGTCGCAAGTGTGTGCCGTTGCGTGTGTCTGCGTCGCAGTCTAGCGTCTCACGAGATGCTGACGTTTCACGCTCAACTATCGTAGCCATGTGCTGATTTCTGTAACATTGAAATTGGGTTTAAGTAAGTTTTTTATTCATTAAGCTTTTAAATTACACGAATCGCTTAGTTATCAATGTCTTTTTAAACTCAATTTTATTAACACAGAATTTGACAGCAGTTTGATTGATCAGCTATATTGAACTTGCTACCAGGCCGCGTAGCATGACCACCATAGAAATAAGTTTTGTCCACGGAAGAATAGACAAAATGACAGATAGAATAGACAAAATGACCGAAAATGTAAAAACCAATTAAATGACCATTTTGTCTACTCATCCGTCGACAAAACCCGTTTCTATGGTGGTCATGCTACACGTGCAGAAACGAGAAATAAGTATATTTCATGCGTACAGTATAATTATGACCTAATCTAATTTGTTTTTGTTTACCTGTTATCATGTTTAGGGTGTCCGAAAGTAGTGAACTGTGGGCAGCCGCCGTTGAGAGGTCGAGGCGGCGGCGGGATCAAATAGTCATCCATTCTGTTCTCACCGTCACACGCAGAATGCATTGTCAACGTGCTGGATGATATCTGATAAGCACAAGGAAAATATTCAAAATAAGGTAGAATAATGAGATTCCAAATAATAAAAGAGAAAAGATTGAAAATACGTAAGGAAAGAGAGACTAAATCATCATCATCTGTCTAGTCTTTTGCCAACTATGTTGGGGTCGGCTTCCAGTCTAACCAGATGCAGCTGAATACCAGTATTTTACATGGAGCGACTGCCTATCTGGCCTCCACAACCCAGTTACTGGGTAATACAATACCCCTAGGTAAGACTGGTTGTCAGACTTTCGGGTTTCTGTCAACCCGTAACGACTCAAAGATCTACGAATGACAGCCGGGACCAACGGCTTAAAGTGCTTTCCAAGGCACGGAGGGGTCTCGGTATGTAAAGATGGTCACCCATCCACAGGCCAACCGCGGCAAGCGTAGCTTAACCTGATCGATCGACCTGTGCGGCTGTTATTATTTAGCCAACAGGCCCCTCAAGGAAAGAGAGACTAAATAAGAAGGATTATTCAAAAGAAGAAAGATTGAATGGAAGAATGTTGGTGAGTAATTTTAATACTTACAATAGATCTAGCTTTGTCGTCGATTTCGGACTGCACACTGTTAGTTTCAGCTACACTGCCCCCACTGACCGTACTTAGGCGTCCCGATGACGATGAACCTGTTAAAAATCAATGAAAATTTTAGAATTTGTGTTTTTATATTTAAGTACAGACGCCAGCACATCAAGCTACCCGAAAATCAGATTTTCCCAATCAACTTTGAAACTTATGCTTTAGCGATAAAGTTGAAAATCTATTAAATAAATCTAACAGATTGTAGTAGCTTGATGTGCTGGCGTCTGTACAAAAAAGTTATTTAAGTTTGAAGTTATGCTGTACTTACTTTCACTCAGGCTGCTATTTGGTCTCGTGTTTCCATTCCGTTTTTCAATAGTTCCGTTGTTGTTCTCGTGGTGGTTGTCTGGAAATAAAATGATCGTAAGTAACAAACAAATATTACCCTCCTTCTGGGGCAGTCGGGTAAATACAAAAACGCACGTTATTTATTACCGTTTTTATATGCGTGCAGAAAATACTTACGTTTATTTTTGCTTTTAGAGAACATTTTCTTCACCCTCTCGAAGGGTGTAGGTCTTTTCATGTTGTCTTTTATCTTCAGTTGAATCCTGTCGTACTCATCTCTCATTTTGTTCAATTGTTCTTGCTTTTCCTTGAGTGACTGTTGGGTCTCATTCCTGTTCTTCCATTCCATCACCAACTTTTCCACTTCAGATATCGTGAAAACGTTGTTTTTGAAATCGTTTATTATTTCTGCTAACTCTTCTTGGCCAGTCAGGGGACAGGATTCTTTCCCTGATTTCACACTACCACTGCTACGTACGTCTTTGGTATTTAGGTTTATTTGGCTTATATCACTAGTAGGAGTGTCAATGGTAAAAGTCTTAGATTCTTCGGTGGGCGAGTACAAGAATATGTCCGACTGTTGCGGCATCAGTCTTGAACTATTCGCGTACAAGTTATTTGGTCTGAACTTAGGGCTTTCTACTTTAATATTGGATGGCTGGACTAAGTAATCGTGTTCGAGGGCTTGTTGGATTCTGTCTACAGTATTATCGTGAAGCGGGAATTCGTTTTGGTAGAACTGTTCTTTAATTTTCGGAAGCCTCAGATTTGGTCGTTGTTTCTTTTCGAAATCGTCTGGCTTTTCGATATTTTTCTCTAAGTTCTGCGTGCACGCTTCGCTGAATGGATCGGAAGAGGTGTGATCACGTACTGGTGAGTCGACCGTGTCACATGTTTCAACAATTCGAAGGTCATCTTGTTTAGCTTCGTCTTGGCTTTCTTCTTTGTCGTTGTCAGACATGTTTTTCAGATAATAGTACATGTTGGAGAATTCATTTATTTTCTAGAAAGAAATGTTCAAATGAGTAACATAACATATTCTTATATCATCATCAATTTCCTACGTAACAGTCTAATGAGGTACTTACGAGATGGTCAGCTAGTACGTCAGCGAGTGCGTAATGTTTGTGGTCTCTGGCGAGGTCTGCCGGTGTTCGTTGACGCACATTACGAAGTGCGACTGCAGCGCCACCACCGGGACATTCCAGAAGTTGCCAACAAAGTCGCTCCAAGCCGAACCGTGCGGCCCAATGTAGCAAAGTTGGGTATTCCTCACCACCTACAAAACAAAATTGTATTTCTTATCCCCCTTTCGATGAAATGGTTTGAAAGCCGATACTAATAAGCCGTAATCATCAATTAAATGAAAGGCGAAACTTACTTGACATATCAGCTTTCGGGTTAAATTGTTCAGTGGATGCTAGCAGGTTGAAATGCGGTGGTATATTCTTTTGGAAGGCGTTCAGCATCCAACTGTCCAGTTGTTCTTTACTGGTTGTTTTGAAGCCCAAAGTCTGTGTAAAGAATATAATCTATTAGACAAAAACCTTGAAATTAAATTGTTGATGAGTTCGCATATAATAAGGCAGAAGTTACATTAAATCTTATTCAGAAATCCTTCCTGACAACAAGTCCATGTGGCTGATAATTTAGTTGGCAGATGATAAATTCTGTGTCCCAAAAGTACCAAAGTAATACTAGAGAAAATTAAATGGATACTAACTTGGCACATAAATTCCAGGGGATGATCCGATGCCCTTAACAGCTGATCCAATTCCCTGAGTCTGCTTTCGCACTTAATTTGTCTTCGTCCAAGCGACTGACCGTTCTTGCTCACACGCACCCATACGAGCATGGACACTTCCAGACATGACTCTGTAAAATATAATTTAATTTTAGTATTGTCATAATTATATTGAAATAAAATCTGCCGAGAATACGCAGATACTAAAATTAAATCTGCCAAGAATACGCAGCAGTACACTCAGTCGTGATGCCAAGTAAAGGAGTACTTTAAATATTGAAATGAGGAAAATTTATATAAAAGAGACTTCTCAAAAGAGATTTTTAAGTAAAAACAAAAATAGAACATTCTCTATGGATCTTTCATTCGTAAGGCTTTCAAGTGGCATAGCGATGGGTCACCCTGTATATAAAAAAAAAATGTTCAAGTATCTTTACCTGGTATATCAAACTGAAGGGTGTAAGGGTTCCTCTTCTTAAAGCTGGGGATGTTAATGACCTCGCCCTTCTTGTCCACCATTATCTTTATGCTGTCCTCCTCTCTAATAGGGTCGTTGAGGAGCGCTATCACTCGACTTTGTCCCTGCGAGCAAACGACATTAATTAACTCACGTTGTGAATTTATTTTGTTAAGGTAAACAGGCGTTCACTTTGTGCCACCGAACCTTCCTCGCAATTTGGAACCCTAGATTTTCTGTATAAGGTCGAAAATCGTGTGATCGTTTCCATAAACGTTTGTGGCTAACGGTCTAATTTGTCGGTAATGGACTTGTGATTTCCTCGTAAACGTTTAAATTGATTCGTAAGAATTTGTGGCATGTTTGCAGTAAAGTATGCCATCTTGTGTTTAGTTAAGATAAATTGTTGTTGTTAACGTTTCGTTCTAGTTGTAATTAGTCTGTACTTACGATTTTAACTTTCTTGGGGACGATAGAGAAGCTTGTTCTGTCAGTCGCTGTGTCTTTACAGTCTTTGGTTCGAAGGATTCCGACGGCTGCTGTGAGGAATGTGTCGACGAAAGACGTGTCCTTCTCTCGCACACACATCATTTGCCACTGATCTACCGTTGGATAATCTGCGAAAAATAAAATACTGTATTACATACTTTCAATAAATTACACATTCAACTTACTAATGAATTGAGAACATACAAATTAATCGAGTAATCAATTTCCAATGGAGGGTAAATACAAATTGACTAGCAAAATTGTTTTTCTATTCGGAATTACTGAAGTTTTAAAAATTCCACGTTGGTTTAGAAGTCCGTCTTACAATAATTATAAACTTTTTTCATGTTGAAGCTACTCGTATTCTTTAGATATTCGTTAAACATACCTTCGCAATTACCGGAGATGACTTGATTCTTCTCGACTCCGAGCAACATAACTAGAACCTTGTCCACTTTGAACAAACTGTCTCCGTTGACGTCTCTCTTCAGATCTGCTAACTTAGTCGCGAGTATTGGGCACAGGATCACTATTTGTAACTGCGCCTTCGTCAGTTTGTCTACTTTTTCTTGCGAGTCTGCCGCGAGCAACTCCTCTGCGGTGATTGGTGTAACTCTGCAATAATATATAGCTTAGTAAACCTTTATATATGTACATATACAATTCAAAGTCCTGACTGACTGATATATCAACGCGCAGCCTAAACCGCTGGTCCTAGAGACATGAAATTTGGAGGATGTGTTCTTTGTGAAGAGTTGGTATCTACTAAGAAAGGGTTTTTCGAAATGCCACCCCTAAGAGGGTGAATGGGGGGAACGAAGTCTCGGGCAGGTGGTAATCCAATATATCGTCGACCGTAGGTTCAATTGCTGTAAGGGACAAAATACCCAAAATGAGTTGAGTATACAGTTTTGTTCAGAATTTTTCGCTCTATCGAATGGTGAATATAAAAAAATTCTAGCTTAAAAAAAATGTCCCTTACTCTAATGATTTTTGGATCCAAATTTAGAATCAGCCCCATAATAACAATGTATCTGAAAAACTATGCAATATAGGAACTTGAAATGATGTAATTATCGCCGCCAATCCACTTCAAATAAGGTAAGGGTCTTCCCAATCAACGAATTACCATTACATGGTTTATTTTTTAAGAAACAATAATAAAACTGGCCTTACACTAATGTCTTTGTTGTCTCAAAAAACAAATATCATCCATACTTTAAATGGATTGCACGAGTTTTGACATAGTTGTCCCTTACCCCAATTTGCATTGTCATACTTTAAGCAGTGTCAACGTTACACGTATTTGAATCGAATTATTGCACTATTACCATCCCTTTCTATCTCACAACGTCTTTCTGTGTGCAAAAGAGAGGATAGTACCAATGCGAAAGCAGCGCGCGGGCATAAAAAAGTGGTATCAGTGCGAGTTCATCTGTCGTTAAAAACAACAAAAATAAGGGCTTTTTGGGAAAACGAAGTGCTCTAGCCCCTTGAAACTTTGTAGTAGGGTAGTAGGTTTCAAGGAGCCAGTGTACTTAATTTAGCTAAAAAACCATTATTTTTATAAATAAATGATAGAAGGGTTAATTTCCGGACGATAAATATTTTCGAAATTCATTTGGCACTTTTTAGTTGATTTATCAGAAATTTTTTACAAAGTTTCAAGGGGCCAGAGCACCAAAAAGCCATTACTTTTGTTATATTTTATAAATAAACAATAGAAGGGGTAGTTTCCGGATGATAAATGTTTTCGAAAATTATTTGGCACTCTGTAGTTGATTTTCCAGAAAATTTTTACAAAGTTTCAAGGGGCCAGAGAACTTAATTTTGCCAAAAAGCCATTATTTTTGTTGTTTTTTTTATAAATAAGCAATAGAAGGGGTAGTTTCCGGATGATAAATGTTTTCGAAAATCATTCGACACTCTTTAGTTGATTTATCAGAATTTTTTTACAAAGTTTCAAGGGACCAGAGCACTTAGTTTTGCCAAAAAGCCGTTATTTTTTATAAATAAACAATAGAAGGGGTGGTTTCCGCATGAAACATTTTTTCGAAAATTGTTCGGCTCTATGTAGTTGATTTTCCAGAATTTTTTCACATGGTTTCAAGGGGCCAGAGCACTTAATTTAGCTAAAAACCATTATTTTTGTTGTTTTTTTTATAAAATAAGCAATAGAAGTGGTAGTTTCCGGATGATAAATGTTTTCGAAAATCATTCGGCACTCTTTAGTTGATTTATCAGAAATTTTTTACAAAGTTTCAAGGGGCCAGAGAACTTAATTTTGCTAAAAAAACCATTATTTTTGTTGTTTTTTATAAATAAACAATAGAAGGGGTAGTTGCCGGATGATAAATATTTTCGAAAATCATTCGGCACTCTTTAGTTGATTTTCCAGAAATTTTTCAAAAAGTTTCAAGGGGCCAGACAACTTAAATTTGCCAAAAAGCCATTATTTTTGTTGTTTTTTATAAATGTAATCTGATTAAATTGTTCCCTTTTTATTATTTAGATAATCACTCTATATTTTTTTTTCTAATGCATTAATAACAATATGTTACAATGATATGTCTTATTAATCGTAATTAAGGTTTATTATTCAATATATCTTTCATTATTTCGATTTTTTGCATATAAGAAAGTAGTAGAGCAGCCTTTTCTACTTTTGGAATTCAAACGTTTGGAACTTCAGCTACATGTTTGGTCGGGATTGTGCGCGGTTTTTGCAGCTAATCTTTTATTTGAATAAGAATTCAAAGTAAGTATAGGTAAAATTGTTACCATTTTTTTAATAATTTGATTTTAATAAGATGTTTATTAAAATCAAATTATTAAAAAAATGGTAACATAAATAAAACAATTATTAATAAAACAATTTTTATACAATAAAATAAAAATTGTTTTATTCAAACAAATACAAATTTGCTATTACAATGTACAAACATTGCATGTAAGCGACATACAAAAAAGCACACACACGGTTCTAATACATTTTCATGTCTTTTAAATGATTTCTTATAACGATTTCCAAATTTAAGATATCCGTACGTCAAAAGTGTGTACTTCATTTTCTGTCAAAAATCTCTTTACATTGTATCTTTTTCATAAATTTGTTCAACATGTCTTTTACACTATTTTTTCATTAATAGATTGGATCCAACGTAGAGGTCAATTTAATGTAAGGGACGGGACTACAAGATACTTGGGCAGTAAGGGACATTACTAACAAAATACGTTGTTGTAAGGGACATCTATTTTCTTAAATAGCTAACTCATTTAAATAAATGTTACACATGTAGATAGAGCACTAAAATACAAGTTTATGTGTGAAATCAGACCCGAAAAAGGTTAATAACAAAAAAAGTTATGGGCGATTTAGTCCGAAAAAAAACTTTGTCGGCCTCTCCTGAAAAATCGTATTTTGTCCCTTACAGCAATTGAACCTACGGTCGACGATATGAGCCAATAAAACCGGATGTCCATTGTAAAAATAATAATAAAACGAAGGAAATTAATAAATAGACACGGCAAAATTCTTATCTACGTTATTATTGAATCGATACACTGATATTCTTGCACTTTTTATCACTTTATCGGTTAGCAGCAAATCTTATGAATGAAGTGGTAGGTACCTGTAATGATGCCTAGCTCGTTGCGACATAATCTTATCAAAGCTTGCGACCAAGTAGTCGGACCATAACGCGCTTTCAGGAGACCCAGAGCTCCACAGTATTGCTATGTCCTCCATTTCTGCAACAAAGATATTAAAAACATAATTTAAAAAAATATATTATCACCAATACTGGTAGGTAGTTACATTTTATGAGAATCGAAACGAATTTACGATCGAGGAGAACCCACTTAACCAATATTGTCAGCCTGTTAAATTAATCAATCATTCAGCCCGACTGACTTTAAACAGACTATTGATTTGCTAAGTGCCACAATTTACGAAATTTCTCAGAATTATTCGTAGATAACACTGTTTCCCCGGAATAATTTTACTTCACAAATAATAATCATCCGAAAATTCGATAAACGTGACTGTAAACGCATAATAAGAAGCAATAAGTAGGTACATAATATGTATATTCCGAATTTGAATAGTCACCCGTCGCTGTCATGAATAAGTCTGTAGCGAGCTCAAATATAATACCTAACATTGAAAGGAAGTGTTGTCAAGGGATAATCAAGGCATGAACGATGTCGTTCACTTGATATCGGATGGGGGTCATTGGCTGGATCGAAGTTCTTGGATCGCGCGGACGCTTCATAAACCTTTCTACACACATGTTGCTGAATTTAAATCCTTGTTAAGAAACTTATACATAAATCGCATACTATTTTTAATGATGTGTGCATAAAAGAGTTACTCATATCTGTATTAAAGGAACTCCAATGTAAATTTTATATGTGACGCTTATAAAGAAGCCAATTGTTCGTGTAATGATGCAGTTTTAATTAATGTTAAGTGCGTCCTTACGTTAATCGTAAAGACACTTGAAATCAATCGACCGTTATTAATTAATGAATGCAATGCATTTAATTTTAAATTTGATATAGAACATAAAAGCTTGAAAGTCAAGTGATCTCAGCAACTATATGGAATTCCTCTTTTATCTTTGAGAGCGTTTTTATTTTTGGATACAAAACATGGCGTTAATTTCTAGGAACCATTATTATCTTTCACTTTCATTACACAATGCGTGATGGTCATTTAGGCGTAAGAGCGTTAAAAGCTTCAACGCTGTCCTAAAAACATATATATGCCTTTCCTAGCGTATGAATAAAAGCATACGGTCGCTGTTAAAATTTTTATTGCATCCAGTGCCACGCATACGCATCGGTTGCTTACAAAATATGCTATGCACTGCGCGCGCGCCGGAAACTCGTACGGGTTTATACTTACCCACCTCTGCCGCCAAATGAAGACCCGACTAAATGTGATATCCGTTTCCTAAATAGACAAACGTCTATCAGCGTCGCCCGGAATAACTATAGCCGATTAAATGCAGCGAGTAACAGAACTGGAGGGCTGTATATGACGCCCGATATGCAGTTATATGTTGCTATGCGACTATTTTCTGCTCAAGTAGAACGGAAGTGCCTTCTTGAAAGATTTTGTATTAGAATGGAATTCATTTAAGTTTATTTGCTTGCTTTACTAGTCAGGGTAGGCCGCACAATTTGTGAGATTATTATTTTATAGATCCTACATTAGCATGTCATGTATAAGGCTATATAAACTCTGGCTTTCAAGGCTACCGTGAAATGTTTGCGGATTTATAAGAATATTTGTTATATCGAATTATTGTTACAAGAGGTTCCATTTCTTAGGCCTACATGAGTCTAAAACAAATGAAAATCCCGAATATGTCGAGCAACTTGAGTAAGCAGCAGTTCAAGAAAAGGAACGCCCGTGCGATTCTGTAACCATCTCACCGTGAAAGCTTGGGTGAAGTGACCGTGGAGTGAGCTGTCATTCGCTAACACTATTAAGTGCTCACTTCACTTATGATTTCACGGTGAGATTTTTACAGAATCGACCGGCGCTTGTCGCTTCTTTAAAAAGCACATTTGCTCAAGCTAAGTACCAAGTTGTCCGATTGAACCAAATCCTTCGCGACATGTCTTCCGTCAGGTTACACTTAAAGCCCTATTTTTATCACCACAATATGGACGTTACGCAAGTTTGAAAGTGGAACAAAGCAGGTACATTGGGCCACAGTCGGGGCTGTGCTCGCTGCTCCACCGCTTTCAGTTTTCAGTTCAATGGCCGCCGCGGACGTCTTTGATGTTCCGAGTAAAATATTGCAGCCCTGTAACGCCTCCTAATATGGCAGGTAGCTTTTAAATTTGTATTTTCTTTGCTTAAGCCAGAAATATATTGCTCGATTCCTGTTGGCAAAAGGGACGAGGTTTGGAACCCGAATGTAATTACTGGCCGAACAATAATGTCCTTATGAGATGAGTTTCCTTTGGATCTACTCATCTTGTTACGAAAATAATTATTGTGAGACACAATAATGCGATGACAATATTGTATCATCTGCCCTCGTACACTGTTAGTAAATAGGACATCCAATATTCCCCAGTGGGACTGGACGTGGGCGACACGACGTTGCCTATTCATTTCGTTATAAGACGTTTCTAAGAAATACGAGGAAACGCACCGTAGATTTCCAGCAAAGTTAGAATGAGATCACATTTTAGGGAATTACTAAATACAAGATGTTTCGTCTACATAAAGCACCTTACTGAAAACGAGTGTGTAGGTACGTGTTGTTTCCTGAAAAGCCGTGAGTAATGCAGAAGTTTACACTTTCTTACTCATTCATGAACAGATGCTGTAGTTAAAATTTATTTCATCAATCTGCGTTTGTGTTTCGATTATGATAATGTTTATAACCTACTTATAAGAGGATATTATTGTTTGCCAAAAAAGGGGTTAATATAAAGCATGTTCGCTAACAAATAGTGAATGTGTGCTAGCGAGCTCCCGACGCCATGTGAATGTGATTCATCATATCAAAATAAACGTTCTTTTTCTCTGGCTCCTGTCAGTTCTTCGATGCTAAATCATACTTTCTGGTTTAATTATAAGACGTATTTTATATGAACAATTTATTGTTGACTCACCGTCACTATCATTAAGCAGATTGTTGCAAGCCCTACGAACAGCGAACATACACATGTTGGCTTAAATAACAAATTCCGCTTACTGACTCATTAAAAAATTGGTTAAATAGGACTTCCCTTTGAGCTTCATAAAGAGAACTTTGAATGTTTTTGGGTTAGTTTGAAGGGATCATTGTTCTTCTGTGAAGAGTACAAATTGTGTTGTATTGTTGACTACATCGTTGTAATTAGAAAATTTCCTCGTATTAACTAATAATAGCCTTGTATGCGGTCGTTGATGATAACGCCTTGTCTCGTCTTGTTTTTATCGCAATACAACGTCGATAGACGTCACAAACAAAGTTATAATTCAATGCTCCGACTGATAACATGACAAAAGAAACAAAAGAAGATATATGTTCATGTCTCTACAATAATACTTATAGATAATCGCATGTCTCTGGATTTTATTTGATAGATCTGCTTCTACTGCACTAACACTTGTGTTAAGTTCATTTAAGATCGCCATCTAAGAATCTTCAGATCAGATTTTAATTCTGTCTCTTGAATCTCGTCAACGTCAGATGTTTAAGTCAGAGCTTTATGTTTCGTACCTTTTGTGCTGAATCTAAAAAACGGGCCGACGTTTTCCATCTTTTGTCCGTCGTCTCTACATCAGTTAACACAATCTGTGGGAGCGATCCTACCGACAATATAGACAAGTTATACAAGACGTTTACGCATTTACATTCCCAATGCGCGTACATTACGGGAGTTGCTTCGATGCATGTAAATTACACTATGTTTATTCAGCCATACATGCCACCCTGCATATTTAATGCGTTCGCCGCGACCAACTCGGTTGCCAACCAACTCAATGGGGCTCACTCCTAATTCTTACCTCTTAAAGCACATTATCGTGTAAACATCAGCATGGCAACGGTGAATCTAATTTGGTGATGTTGTACGGTGTTTCTTTGACATTGATTTTGGATGGAGCTGGACATTTTCGAATTACAAAGTGTGACGTTGTTGAGTTCAGTAAAGTGAAGGCCGCTGAAGACGTCTTTAGCGAAGACAATGGCTTATTATCTATCGCATTAAGGGAGCTGTGCTGGTCGCCATGCACAAGTGTTATCGTGTCATTGTATGAGGCTATGAGCCACTGTATACTTATCCAATAATTTATCAAGTAACACATAACACTGAATTCAATTGAATTGAAAAGTAACTGTATTAAGCTCTCTTAACACATTTTTACGTCGAAAGTAAAGAGACATTAAATTATGCACCGTGGAAATAAAGCATAAATAAAGCTTTCCCGCTTAGTCTTTCCCGCTTAGTCTTTCCCGCTTAGTCTCGTAGGCCGTAGCAATATGAAGGAAAATGTGGTGAAAGATCATTATCAATATCTTCAATCGTGATGTATGGAATTTAGAATTATAATTAAGTTCCTTTACTTAAGCAAGTAATAACAAATAATTAATATGGAAAGCTATAATCTCTCATGTATTAGATAAGGAGCTTACAAGTTACTAGTTAGTTAGCTTATCCGCTTAACTGCCTGCGTAGTAATTATGGCGTATTTGTCTTAAGTTAGGGGACGTGATTGTTACGTGTGAATCAGATAGCTAATAGAAGTTCGCACCAACACAATCAAATTAATTAAATAATTGTCAATATGAATTCACGCTTAGTGACCAAAAAAAAAGGAACGTATACCGTACCTACCTTAAAAGTTGTTAACATGTAAATAAATTTCGAAAACACAAAGTGTAACATTTAAAAAATTAAATTTTAAACAAAACTCACTTGTGTCAGCCATTGTTTCGGTACTTTTATCCTCCATAGTGACGCGAGTAAGAGAAGACGTTGTTCCCGACAGTTTCAAGTTAAACGCTTGTCATTGCACTGACTGAACTGCAGCGAGCACTAGAAAGCGCAAGAAACTAATACAAGAGCCCTCAGAACTGTGACAGCGAGAAGTGTCGGTTCGCGATCATGTGGCGCGCGGCCGGCGACTGCGCGCGCGCTGGCGTCAGGCGGCGGCGCAAGCGCACGCACTTCGCATACTAAAAGCTCGGCGCGACAACGATAATCGCAAGTCGCAACGCCATCCCTGTCCCTGTCGCCTAACCGCCTAATCTTGCAAAACAAATTTGGGCCCATGTGTAAATATTCACCAAGCGTTATCGACGACCAAATACGAGACGGTAAACACGAAAAACGTTTTTATTTCGCAGATACGCCTAATCGGCGAAATATTACGGTTCTTGAGAATTGATAAGTTGACATAATTTAGATGAAATCGAAGTTGAGAGACGAATCTTTTTATAAGTGACGCTTGGCTTCACATCTTACGTAACGGTTGGCTTTTGTTTTTATTGTTTCTGATAAAACATATTGCATCGCATCCTTGTTTTAGATAGCTTTTAGTTAAAGGGCAAGTGAGATATGAAGATATCAAAAGCGCCGCTGTGGTTATTGGATATTCGGGAGATGCATTTGTATCGTGCAGCGCGAGTATCGGCGAGGGTCGAAGGGCGGCTCGTCCGTCGGGAGCAACGTTCTCTGGTATCGGCCCTAGGTTTCGATTGACTTGTTTATGACCGTTTATCATTATTATTCACTTCCACGTATCTACCATTATTATCTTAGAATAGATTTTACTGCGGGCGCTTCCTCTACTGTCGCTTTCAACTTTCAATAATAAGTTAAGACAAAGAAAGATTTATATGTTTTTTTTTCACATCCTGGTCACGTTAAGTTAGATAATATCTAAGACTATATTTACATTCATTACCTTAAGTAACCAATAAGTAGGTGATGCCACTACACAATTAAATGAAGAATGCTAACTAGTTGCCATAAGTAAATAGGTACAGACCGTATAAAATGTAAGTAAATGTTTACGTGTAAATAATTCTAAAGTAAATAAATGATGGCAAATATACCATTCAATAATAGTTTTCGTTACACTGGAATCGTCTTCAGTCAAATCAGTTAGAGTTTAGATCGAATGCAAATAGCCTAAGTAAATATTGTATTATGTTCCTCAAATAATTCACACTTGGCTAAGATAACTCATAACATATAGGTATTTATTTATGGATGTTTCCGATACGTTTATTTCCTCATGTTTAGTTTGAAGATAACGATTGAGAGCTAGACGTCAATACGTCTACATTTTTTAAAAACAAACAATAATATAGAACTTACCTTTGAAAGAGAAATTCTTTGGTCTTCGTCTCTTGATGGTGTCCTCTTCTTTTTGGTTGAACCTTGGTGGGGGCATTCTTGGTACTTCGCTGGGAACTGTGGTCACTTCACCAGCCCCGGCCGCACCCGTTGTCAAATACCCGCCAACCGAGTGCCTTCTCCTACCCTGAAGGGGAATTGTGTAGAATACTTCTTCGCGCTCCTGTGGACCATCTGTTGTTACCACTGTTGTGCTTATTTTCCCCTTTCTGTAGAACAAATAAAGTTATAAATAAATATGTAAAATAATTAAACCGATATAGATTACTTTGTTATTTCAAACATCTTTTAAACTTACTTGATTCGCGGAGCAGTAAATGTGTGTCTCATGTCTCCAGGAGCGCAATCCCCTGGTCTCGGCTGTCCTTTTAGGAAAGCTTCGGCTTGTTCTGGCTCGCGAGCAGACAGAGATCTGAGCAGAGCCCTGAATTCCTTGCGTCTTGGGCTCTCTGGTTCCCTGCGGCGCGGGGAGCCCAATGGCCGGCCAGCATCCGGCCAGACGCGCCCGGGAGCTGACCGGGAACATGGCTCGGAAGAACCTTGAGATTCCCCGCTGTCAGGCACATCCTTGTTCGGCAACGCGAAATATGACGGATTATCTGGAAAGAAGATAACAATTGTAAATAAACAAAGTTACGTATCAAAACTCCATCCGATTTGGAACAATGATAAATGATACAAAGGGCAGACAATACCGAGTATCATCGAGGCGGTCGATGCGAGACGTCGCTCGCTGGCGGTGGCCAGTACTCTACGAGTCCGACACACGGGAATTATTCAATAACCCCAATGAACTAACGGCTCTCCATTACGTCCAGTGCGGGCAGAGTGTAGCAACCTACTTTTGAAAGCCGGAAAATGCGAATTGAAGGCAATTTTCGCCCATTGTCTACTCCCTATGTAGATGTCTCACTAGTTCAATGATAAGCCATTCGGCTAGCTGACACGTACACGTACACTTACGAGGGAATGTGGTACATTTATAGATGTTGCTAGTACCTATGCACAACTTATATTAACTGCGTTGGTTGCTATATGACTTTGACTAATTTTAATAGCAGCGGTTGTAAACGACACTTAGGAATTTAACGCACTTTAGACGGTACGATTACGGTATGGTGTACGGTGCGTGTCTGTACGGCTTAATATGAGGCAGAAATTACATCATAAACCATTTGAGGAGCGTCGGAACAAAAACCTTTTTTTTTCTCTTACAAAATGTTTAATTATACACCCTTCAGGAAAGAAATCAATTAAAAACAGTTACATCCATCTTAAAAAAAAATATCAAAATACTGTGGTCAAATCAAAACCGGCAAATAAATTTTTAAATTCAACATGTTCTTGTTGTTGGATTAAAAACCGATAATTCTTATTAAGTTTTACACAATTCAACAATGGTCGGTTCAAATTCAATTCAGTTCAATACCGACATATCCATTTTGGTTTCGTCAAAAACCGATATATCCAAATGATCGCGTCAAAAACCGATATATACTTGTCCGCCAAGTATCTCCCTAAATTAAGTATCTACCCTCCGTCAAGTTTCACACATCAATCGATGTCACTTTAACTGCAAATATTGACATGCTATAATTTTCCACTTTTGTAACATTAAAAAACTTACAAGCTTTTTTTTAATTTGTGAAAAATATGGTAAATTCGATATATCGGTTTTCGTTCCGACGCTCCTCATTTATACTGCATGATTTTTTTTTTACAGTCTCCAAATTTTTGCAGGGCGTTCTACCCATGAATATGAACAACTTTCACTATGGAGCCAACCATAAAAACACGAAAAAAAAAATTTAGCTGTTTAATACAATAGTGCAATACCTACTAGAACAAAATGTATGTAACAGCTGATTTTTTTTCCGTGATCTCAGAGTTAGTCCCGTAGTGAAATTTGTTCATATTCATGGGTAGAACACCCAGTAAAAATTTGGAGACGGTAAAAAATCATGAAGTATGTCTATCATAAAGTAACGAAGTATAGCATTAAAGTACAAAGGATAAGAAAATCGTTACAAAATAGGATAAATGATGCCTAATGGAGATTTATCTTTTTATACTGTTGCTATGGGATGTGAAAGAGGAGCTTTTAACAGATTCGTATTTTTTTGTTGTGCCCGCATCTGCGAGTTTTCGGGTGGATTTAGGGCCGCGGGGCGGCAATAGAAATGGTCCTTAGCACATGTGGCTAAATAAAAACAAGTAACAAACAATAGCGGACCCACTCCTAAATAAGGTATACAATGCTATTCACTGTTATTGTGGCATTATTGGCCGGTAATGACGTATCTGATAGTAATTGATTGTATTTTAGTTCAGTTAGTAACAAGCTTCAAGCTTCTGATTAATGGGCATCTACTTTAGCTAAAAGTTTATAACATAACGTGTTACAATATAAAATTATGTCGAAGGGATTGCAAGGTGGCTACTTTAAATTTCCTTTGATTTGATCATTTATTATGCAAAAAAAAATATTTAAGTATACAAAAAACAGTATTGGTTTACAGGCCTGTTTAGGTTAGGTAAGGCGAAATAATTATAATGAATAACCGGATAAACGATGTCAATGAATAAGATATATAATTTAATTGATTAATTACAATAAGTGTCAATTTAAAAACCTACCATATAATATATAACACTATCTCACTAATAATATTATAAAGGCGAAAGTTGTGAGTGTGTGTATTTGTATGTTTGTTACTTCTTCACGCTTAAACGGCTGAACGGATTTGGATGTAATTTGGTACACAGATAGATTATAACCGGGATTAACACATAGGATACTTTTCCAAATATTCCCACGGGATCGACACTTATGCGGGTGAAACCGCAGGGCGCAGCTAGTACTGCATAAAATAACAAAACAGTTTATCCTGTAGTAGTTAGGTATATTAAAACATTCCAATACAGTACATTTCTAATTAGTACAATCATCAGTCGCAGTCTAAACAAATGAAGTTAGGCGCCTCTTGATTAATGAATCGATCGTATTTCTCAGAAAGCTTAAAGAAGCTTCCAAAATGTGTTTTAAGAATTTCGAACGAATGACTAATTTTATTCTCACTGACATGTTTGGAAGTGTTCAGTAGTTTCAGAGCTGAAACGCTTCCCGATTTCACCGTTAATTACTACGGCGACAAGAGTGCACTTGAATACTAATTACCCACGACAATACCTACTGTGTATCGCGAACAGTTATCATCGACACTAATAATACACACCGATCCCTAATTAGGAAACAATGTATTTTATGTCCATAAGAACATTTATCAGCGTCCATCGTAACATATACCTACACCACGAAGCTTGTTTGTAAATATAAATACGAATCTCAAAACTGAGACTTTCCAATAAAAATATTGAAGATAAACTTATCACAAATGAAGTACCTACGAGTTTAAGCGACTTCTGTATCGGAAAATTAAATAACTTATCGAACTTATGCCGTTGGAATATTACAAAAGTTTTAATACACAGCGCAGGCGGTTCGATCCAGGGCTTCCATAATGGGGCTTACACAACAAACAAAGTATGTATAAGCAAATTATAGATAACTCACTGGTGGCGCGGAGACAGTAGTCAAACTGGGGTCCCATGGTCGGAGATCACGGTATGTTCACTAAACACGACACATCTGGACGGGCGCGCGGCGTGCTCTGCGGCCTGCGCGTATCTCGGGGATACGGCGCGCGCGCAGGTGGAACCAGCGCGACTTTTAGGCGCACACGTGCGGGCTTTCACAAGGAAGCAAAGCTTTCATAGCACGCGCGCACAGGAAGCGCACGGTGTATACACAGCCCTGATGCGCTGTAACCATGTATCGATGAATATTGAACGATATGGATGGAGGTTAATTTCCTGAGATTTCCTGTGCCTGTGCAACTCCATGTTAATTGATATGATAATAGCTAGTTATAAATAAAAATGATTTGATTTACAACGGCTTTTAGTTTTGTGACGAAATCTGCGACTAGGTTTTTGTTCTTATTACAAAACATTAAATGCTTTATTAAACTCTAACAGTCTAACCGAATGGTCGTAACTACACAAAGTCAGAAGACAATATAGAAAATAATGGTCTCCTCAAACACGCCCAATATTTCTCTGAATAAGCCTATTCAGCATTCAAGGTGATAGCTACAGATATCAATGATATACGGGGATTTACAAAAAAAATTCAAGCCAGGACTATCCCAATACATAGTCGAAACATGGCGCCTTTAGTACATATTCATGAAAGGGGAGTTGTGTGGCCAGTTTTAATTTTAAGTGTTTATGCGTGTGTTGAGCTTGCGTCCCGTCGTCCAGGAGTCAGGCGTGGTGTTTGTAAACACGCGCCCATTCACAGACCCCTCGGGGAACACTGCATCCGAGTAATTATAACCCTTCTAATAATAGATACAGACCCTGTAGGAAGTAAAGGAGGATGTTACTATGATTGTTACAGGTAAACAAGTTTTGGTGGAGCCTGAATATCCGGAGCTTGTGTTGAAGCTTTTTTGGATGTTTTTGATAGATATACCATTTCATGTAGAACTTTTACCGTGATATCCATCCACACTAATATTATAAATGGGAGAGTAACTCTGTCTGTCTGTTACCTTTTCACGTTCAAACGTGAAAACGTGTTCGTAAGTTCCTGTGGGATCATTTCAGCACGTGGGTGAAGTCGCGGACAAAAGCTAGTCATAAACCAGTGGTGTTATTCTGTAAAAAGATCACCGTGATAACTTAGGAGAGGTGAGCTTAAAGTGAGCTCTCATTCCACCTGATGCTAGGATTGACACTATTGACAGCTCACTTCACCTAAGTTTTCACGGTGAGATTTTTACAGACTAGCATTACAGTCCCTTATACATCAAACATTCTTTCAGGCTTCATAATTACCTATCAATTATACAGCGGGTGTACCTATTAAATTTCTGCAAAGAGCTTTTATGCACAGGTATTACCTACGCCTGTGTAGAGCTAAATACATGTGCTTAAAACAGCTAAAAGCTCGTGTCACAAAATCTGAAATGAACATCCAAGAGCCACTTGTGCATGACGCTGTACGTATTTATTACAATTTCAATCTCGGCTCGTCTGTCGACCCATTCGAAAAATGAGAACTGTGACGTTGGACGCTATTACTGACATATTTTGAGTTTAAAGCCGCATGCGATATTTGAAACTGAATGGCGTAGCATACGCTACGATGCCTAGAGCTTTAACTTAAGCTCACGTCAGATTTAAGTTAATTTTCGCTATTGTGTCGTAAGTTATAATACACATATTTAGATAATTTACAGAAAAAAGTTAATCCTACAATATACTGCATTTAGAACTCTTTGTACAAGCGGCTGTCGTAGGCGGCAGTGCGGCCTAAAAAAGAACCACCTACGCGATTATACCTACTATCCGTTAAATTAAAACTTTAATGCATATGCCATTAACTAGATTTCATATTTTAATAATAAATACAAATTGAAACTAGCCAGATAATAACTTAATCCGATTTAGTTAGTAAAATATACAGAGCTTAAGTAAATACATGAGAGCGAACATAAAATGAGAATATGCCGGAAAGCAGACGCGTGCCGGTATATTATATGTATATGGTTTGTTTGTACACAATGTGGCATGGATTTATGTCTTATTACATGATGTCGTGTTGAGGTATACAGTTCCTTTCCACATTGTTGTAACAACAAATATCAAATATTGCGACGAGTTTATTGATCTCTAGGAATAAATAGGGCAGTAGATAACAAAAGAATCGGAGCACGCATTGATTTGATTGTGATTCTCTGAAGTTTTATTACGCCTCAAAAGTTCAAAACGTTCCTGCAGCTGAGCCATATCGATCGACACGGGAATAGGCCCTTCGTATAGTGGAAGTAAAAAAAATATACCAGATGTCGGGTCGACTGTGTTTACTTGCATCTGCTGTAAAACAAAGCTCAGTCTTGTGGCGCAAGGATTTACAGAGGGCATAGCAATGTACCGCGTTGGTTCATTATACGTCTATACCCACTTGGGTTTTTATATATTTAAGTACTTATTCTTGAAGCAGTTAATTGTTTTGGAGATGATTTTAAATCCCATGTCAGTAGAATCCTATTGATAGTTCAGTGTTCATATTAAAACGGAAGACCATTTTATAAGTACCTATATAATTACATAATTTAGTGTTCAATGAAGAATGTTTAATTGAAGATGTGAGTAGGTGAATGAAGAAGGTGGTAGGTGTGCAAAATGAACGGCACCTTTACACTTTTGAAATAAAATGAAAGTTACAAAGGTCTCCTGACACATTGAAATCCGACAGAGTGAAAAACACGACGTAATTTTCGAAAACGTCCACCGATACTATAGGTGCCTATAGTTATCGATGTGCTGTGAAGTTCAAAATCCGAGGTAAGATGCGGGGAATGTAAGCTGGTTTATTTTTGCGTTTCGTACTCATCGCTGAGAAATGGCACGTTGTGATTAAAATCCCTCATTAGTCACCATACGATGATCAGTATTTCATATCATTATTTTTATACAAGCTTTTGGGAGTGGCATTGCTCGCGTGAATTTCAGGAAACGAGAACTTTTGTTACGTGATATCAACCGAAAGGACTGACTGCATGGTAAAGAGATATGGAGCTGTAAAATATTCTGATCATCTTCATTCTTCTGCCCTTATTTCAATTTATTTGGAGTCTTTATTTTTTTTTACATATAAATCGTGATGATGATGACGTCCCCAGAAACGCTACAAGTGTACTACTCATTGTATGCATTTTGTGTCATACTACAAAACCTCATTTCTTGTACAGTATTTACACGTACCTAATATATTCCGATACCTACAGTGCTGGGTTTCTTTATGTAAGCTATAAAAATAATTATATCTCGCTTTCCACATTACCTTCTTATTACATTCTCATCAGAATCTTATAAGCCGTTCGCGAGTTGCGGCTAAAACGGAAATCGTGTTTGTGTAAATTCTCAAGAAATTGACGTTTTCAGGGAAATAAAACTTCTAATTTGTCGGGAAAATATGGCTGACATCCATTTGAATCTTGAAATATAATTTTAATGATAATCGGGAAGTGGAATGAAAGCGGAGTGTCAGCTGTTTATTATCCCACGCCGGGTTCTGAAGCGAGAAATGTGTTGTAGTAGGGGAGACCGGGACTGGTTTACTAACTTTCCATTTATTAATCGTCATGTAAATATTAAAACACAACAAACATATTCCTGTGTTTATTTATTTAATACTTCAAGTACATACATAATAATAATAATATCCCCACCGCCGTATCTCTACGTTGACGTCGTGGTGGGGCTTGCGCGCTCCAAACTCTGGGCTTGTGTCGGTAGTTTACCTTGCCGGAACAGGTCTAGGGTAAGGAGCCATACCAAGAGAGATACAGAATCCCACAAAGCAGCATGCGGTGTTGGGCAGTAGCGAACCTACGGAACCTATCTCCCGGGAGTAGCCTTGTTCCTCACCTCTGCAGCTCTGGCGTGCCTTAACTGGCCGGCTGGAGTGAACACTGACGAGGAACAGAGCCCCCACCTCTTTCGTGCCTTCATTGGGCGGCTTGAGGGAAGGAAGTATACCAGTGAGTGCTTGTAAGGATCTTGACCATCTTCCGGGCTCCGGGATTGTTTTGAAAGCCGTGGAATATCTCTCCACCTTGTCGCTAGATCACTATGTGCTAGCGACCATTTTCGGGGGTCCATTATTGAGTGTGCAACTCACCCCCTGTCATTGTATCCATGCATATGTAAAACATTGATAAGGCAAGGCCATTGTTATTGCTAACCAGTCCACCTTAGCCACCCAAACCCATAATCCAAATTTGTATTATTCCATATCCCGCAATAGTCCTTTTTTTCTTTGATCTCGGTGTGGAAAATCCTCAATGGATGTCCACCGCCCTGGGGCGGGCGGCGGGGTCTGTCAGACTCTTACTGACTAAAAACCACCCCGGTGTTCCCTCTCTCACCTACGCCGGGGGTCGCGGGAACGAACGATACTTCCGCAACCCCCGGCTGGTGCTGGCCCGCACCTGCGGGCCTACTCGTGTCAGGTGGGGGGAGTGCGGTGTTAAACTCCCCCCGTGACGTCTAAGAAGGGCGCGCGTGGAACACTAAGCGCCGCCACCTCGGGTCCTGATGTTTGGGGGAGCGACGGACGTCCCCAAGTCCGTCACCCCTGGACCCATTTAGAGGGGCTGGAAGAGGGCGTTATCCGCCCTCCGCCGACGCCCGGTGCGCCTGCTGCGGGCCGGGTGAGGGGACGAGATCTCCCTCTCCCTTTCCGCAGCCTCCTTCTGCGAGACGACTCTTTAGCAGAAGGAAACCACCGCGTCCCAGGACTCCTCGCTGCCGACCATAGACTCGACTACGGCCGGCAGCGACAGGTCACTGCCTACTCCTGAGATGAGGGCACGGCACGGCTCCTCCGAAGCACCACAATCTGCCAGCGTATGCCGCGCCGTGTCCTCCCGGCAGTCGACGCAGTGGTGACACCGGGCGTCCGGCTCCCCGTTTATGCGACACAGGTACTTCCCGAAGCAACCATGCCCCGAGAGCACCTGCGTCGCCCGAAACGACTGGGAGCTGTGTACCGAGCCAGCGCTCGAGCACCGGCCGGACCGCCTCGATGGTGTCGAGGCCGGCGGTAGGGCGTAAAAGCCTGTCCCGCCATTCCGCCAACAGGACCACGCGGAGCTGAGACCGACGCAGCACCCAGTGTCGCTGCATCCGTCGCTCGCCCCGCGCCCTCACTTCCTCGCGCCACCGATCCAATGACGCGAGTACTTTCGCCTCGAGGTCCCAGGGCGGGGATCCGGCCAGTGCACAAGCCGCCTCGTAGGAGATCGTGCGATACCCTCTAATGACTCTGACGGTCATCCCTCTTTGCGGCTTTCGCAAAACTGCGATGCTGCCGGCCGTCAGGTCAGAAGCCCACACCGGGCCCCCGTACAGGGCCATGGATCACACGATCCCGACGTATCCTGCAATAGTCCTGCACCAACCGGGGGTTATCCTTGGGTGCACTTGCACAGTGCATACAGGGATAATCGTCGGTTGGTGCCGCATTTCATAAAAATGTCCTAAGGGGCCTCTGCGTGTTGGCTTTGGCCCCTCGTACGCAACGGCTATTAGGTCTTTCATACGATGAATCGGAAAACATTCTCACATCACTCAACTCAAACTCGGAATCCTCGACACGACACCTACACACCACATTTGCACACACTAATACACCTACACACCACACGCGCACACACTAACACACCCACACCCTATTTTTGATTAGTATAATATTTTATTTTTCATTGTTTAGGATTTTATTATTGATTATTTAACATTTCATTTTTAATTGTTTAATATTTTTAGTTTTAGACTTTGTTCAATGCAATTTAAGCTTTATTTCTGTTTTTAATAATTTATGATTTAAGTTCTAATTTCACTTTGATCTCCATATTTAATTTAATTTTAATCAGAAATAATGGTTTGCAACTTACCTATTCTTACATAAACTGCAGTGGTAAATAGCATTAGGTATGTATCTGTACTCTGGTCTGGGGACCAGAGTACAGATACAGGCGCCGCCCAGTTTGAGCACCGCCGTAAAGATCCAAATGATGATCGCTAACAGTTACAGACAGACGTTAAGTTAATTATAAGGTAATAATTGTAACAGGTTCAATAAATAAAAATAAAAAAAATTAGAAAATATTACCGTTGTGATGATACTGCCAGCTTCTTACGAATGTGCTCGCGAACTTTAACCCTAAAGGATAATCGGTTGGTTGCTATCCTGATTTCCTGGTGGAGCGCATTCCAGAGAGAAATAGACTGAACGAAGACGGAAGAGTGAATGAAGTCTGTGCAGTGAGTGGGACATTGGAGAAGACGATTGTGTGATGAACGTAGATTTATGTATTAATATGTACTTATAAAAATAAATGAATGTGGGTGTACTATCGGTGCACCTCTTCATAACCCTTCGAGGATTATTGTATATAAAAAAATAAAATTTAATTTATATCATATTTCATCATAAAAATTTGATGTTTACTGGTTTTTCGCACAACAAGATACCTTAGTCAACCTACCCTTTGAACAGGGTAGGTTGATCACAGGTCTACCCCTATAGGCAACCAGCCCCAGTCTCCCCTACCGCTCGTGGGCGATGGGATGGCAATCTGTCGCTACAGCGCGCATGATACTAGCTGAGCCTAACACAATTTCCGTTGTTAAAACCTTTGTATTGTAAAACGTAACAATGTCTTGTTTCTTCCGAAAGGAAAGAGCGGTGTGACATTCCCAAATAATGTTCCGGTAATACGAAACTGTTGGCAATGTGCAACTTCAGCTTCATTTTTTACGTTTTTTATGAGGTTTTGGGAACTCTACGACCAGGTTTCAGAAAAAAAAAAAAATATTTAGGTGCAGTCACGGGCATACATTTATTTCTATGAACAGCTTAGCAATAATATCTAATTTCATGATTAATCCATTAAATAACTAATAAGCTGGGGCAGCATCCTATATTTTGGCGTCCCTTATTGTCTCTTCAAATAGTTTTGGTGTCACATATTTGCGCTGCCACTTGTACCTATATGCCTTCCACAAGTGATCTCTTATATTTTCCATCATCTTGATGACAGATATTGATGGATGAATTATGAAGATAGATAATATTATTGCTGAGTTGTCCATAGTAATATATTTATACTAGTGACTGTACTTAGAGCACCAAATAAAGAAAATATGTTTCAGTATCGGTAGGTAAGTAAAAATCGACGATTGAAAAGTACGACGCAGTCTTCAGAGCTCTGGTAATTGGATATTTCCTTAATGTAGAGAGAGCCATTCTTGTAAAAATTTAAGCAGCTGAAGAATTCAGTATGGCCATGTAGGTCATATTCAACGAAGGATGCGTAATTGAATCCATATTATAATGATGATGAGCAGATAAATTATGGTTCATTACGTAATATACAGCTATATGCCTTAAGGGCACATTTTCCCTTGTATATTGAGCGTTAATAAAGCAAAGGCTACTCTAGAAATATTCTCAAGACGTAATAAGATCGTAACGTATTAAACTTATAAATAGGTACCCTGCAGCTGGATTTTAAAAGCAAAGGCGGTCTGACTTCAACCACGTGTTGATCAATTTTTATATTGACAAAACTTTTATGTGCTATGCGTAAAGTAAACATTATAGCTTGGCCATAAAAACATAAATAGAATGGAATAAGGAGCGTGGTCCTAGACTAGAGGATATTATATGGGACTTTGGTGAATTTCAATAAAATATTATGTTTAATTTCGCAATAAATTCACGTTTGTATGTAGAATGAAGCACCAAGCAAGAATGTAGAATCAAGCCCGCAATAATATGCACGCGCAGAAGATGCGGTTGCGGGACTGGCAGAACATCGACACGATAACTGTAAGCATGAATTCAGCATCAGCAGTTCAGCACATCTAGTCCCTAGCGAAAGCTTTCGTCGGTTCAATCAACTCAGCCTATCGCAGTCCACTGCTGGACATAGGCCTCTCCCACACTGCACCACAACACCCTGTCCTCCGCCTTCCGCATCCAGTCTACCCCAGCCACCTTCTTTAGGTCGTCCGTCCATCTACCTGGGGGGCGTCCCACACTACGCTTGCCGATACGCGGTCTCACTCCAGGACAACGTTTCGTCGGGTATCAAAAAAAAAATCTGCTATTTTACAGAAAAGTGTCAAAATGTATAGAACACCTTTTTTTTTAAATAAACGACGAAGAATTTCAATGCAGGGGTTTAGAATCCGTGCCACCCTGTACGATGTAAAATGCAATCCATCATCTGCCTACCCTTTTCCCAACTATGTTGGGGTCGGCTTCCAGTCTAACCGGATGTAGCTGAATACCAGTATTTTACATGGAGCGACTGCCTATCTGACCTCCACAACCCAGTTACTGGGTAATACGATACCCCTTGGTAAGACTGGTTGTCAGACTTTCGGGCTTCTGACTACCCGTAACGACTGTCAAAGATCCAGGAATGACAGCCGGGACCAACGGCTTAACGTGCTTTCGGAGGCACGGAGGGGTCTCGGTATGTACGGATGGTCACCCATCCACAGACCAACCGCGGCAAGCGTAGCTTAACCTGATCGATCGACCTGTGTGGCTGTTATTATTTAGCCACGGGCCCCTCTGGGTATGTAAAATGTAACCCCATCATATACTACAGGTAAGTACCTACTCTATTTCAGTATCAAGGCCCGTATTGCATTGGAATCCGAAACCCAAGAGTTATGCTATCAACATGTACCTAAATGAAATTTCAGGACTCTTAAAAATAATGCAAAGAAACAGTTTTCCAATTAAAGCCATATTCATTTCGAGAGCACCTACCACTGTAAACTACCTACCGCTGAAACTGAAACCTTCTACGTTAACAACCGACTTTCTTTTGTCTTATTAATTGGTTTCATGCTTGAGAAATAGTAATTAATCGTTGTGCCATAGATGTAGTTTGCCACAAGCGAAATTCCGAGAAATAAACGGAGCCTTAGTAAATTAACTTTACCTCAACGCTTATTACGTTGGCACCATCAAAGACTCGTTTAGTACTAAAGTGCACCCTGCACTAACTAGGTTACCTACGTTACTAGCTCGGCTTTTATGTCGAAGCTATATTGATTTTAACATCACACAAATTCGGGATGAAAAGTTGTTCATTTCTTTTCAGAGATTACGTGGACGTTGGAAATAAGAAAAGGAAAATCTTTTCTTTTCCGAAGCCACTATGGGTTTTGAAATCGGGAATTCGAGACGCAATTCTTACATTACCTTTCTATTTATCGAACTTGAAAGATGAGGGACGGCCATTGATTTTTGTTGGTATGATCAATGTCCAAAATAGTACCAAGTTACCTACCTATTGAAGTTTTAGGAACTAAACTACAGGTTTCATTTTAGCAATTAATTACTTACAGATAGAGAATATACTTAGATATCGTAAAGTTTGGATCGGGTATCAGGTTTTAGGGCTTCTGGTCGCCCCGTTACGGCTGTTAGAGGACGAATGGACCGCGCAAGCGCGGCCGAGGTTCGCAGATCGATTGACCTGCGTGCTAGCTAACGTTCAGCTCCGAGCCCAGCACGAGATGATAATATCATTAGATCAAATTCAATGTCGCTATCGACATTGGATCGCTTTTAGAAATAAGATCGCCCACTGTAAGAGCCTCTGTCAGTTTCAAAATTACAAATTGTAAGTACTCTTTATTGTATGTTCATTACAATAAAGAGTAGATATTTTACCTAAAATTTATCTATAAGTAGGATAACAGTTTCTGAAGAAGAAAAATACGTGTACATACACTAGGACCTAGTGGTCCGAGTGCCCACTTGGTTTTTCGTGATATCGCCAAGCGGTTGGTCGACTCTACACGTGATCAGAGAACTGCTCCTTAATTGCGTAACACACTATTACTCTCAATTTGAATAATTTTGAAGCATATTGCTAATCCATTGCTCCATATGTTCGAAAAATGTGTCTGCTCAACGACGTAAAGAACGCAATGAATGTTGTTGAACTGTCAAAATGAAATCCATTGCTACTGATAGTGTGTTATGCAATAACCCTGCTGGCCTATTTTTTGACCAAAGAATCAGCATCGCCATACAACGTGACAATGCTTGCAGCCTTTTCCTGTTGATAGCGATGCGGACGAATTTTTTGATGCCCTATGATTCTTTTTCCTCTTTTTTATATACCTATACGTAAGTGCATAAATTAGGTATTAATATTATTTTGTCTGTTAGCTTATATATTATTATAATATTATAGTCTATAACAAGTTGCCTGTTCATTCTTTTATGAAATATAAAAAAGTACAAAAACGAAATAAATTGGGACCGCCATGAATAAAGTTAGGCAGTTGTTTGAGTACCTACCATCGCGACGACTGATGGCTTAGATACAATTGGATGTTTCCGTTCCTCTTGAACCAATTTACTGTATACGTGTTCCTACTTAACTGTCTCAAATAAACATGGAGCAACCAATCCAATGTATTGAAATATGATCACATTATTTTGGAAATGGGAATATTTTGTTCTTTTTTTGAGTACCTTATTAACCGTATATAAGGAAGTCTTATTCCGATTGATATTTTGGGAACGAATGAGCATTTTTAATACATACGAGTAAACTCTCGTAACTGTCGAAGATGAATTTCAGAACATTGTTCCTATAGAACTCCAGAAGACCAGGATTCTACCTACGATGGTAGAATCCTGGTCTTCTGGAGTTATTATAGAGCGTAGGAAAAAGGGCTGAAATGCCAACTGATGTCTGAAATATGCCTCTAGGATTCGGTTAGGCGTAGGTAACTTGTAAATCGTATGTATGTGTTTACAACCTATTTATGTATTTGTCTAGTGTTTTTTTTTTTTTTTTTTAATTTTTATCTTCGTTGTGTCAACCGAAGCACCTGCCATCTAATCTCTTCACCACCCTTGGTTGACTGGTAGAGAATGCCTAAGGCATTAAGTCCGCCTTTGTACCTTTTGTGCGAGAAGTTTAAATAAATAAATAAAAACCATTGGTGCTAAGTAAAAGCTGCGTGCCCTTTATTCGTATTTCAAAATGGCACGTATTAGCTCCCATGACATAAAGAGGCTTAACCCTAAAGCTCACATTTATTATCCTCACAACCAAAGCGTGAAACTCTCTGCCAGCGTCTCTGTTCCCTCTGCCTTCAAAGCAAGAGTGAACAGGCATCTTCTGGGCACGTTCATTCCATCTTAGTAGACCTAATCCAACGCTTTCCATCAGGCGTGATATTATCAGAGGTTCCGAGCAGGCCCATTCGGCAATAAAAACTAAATAAAAAAACCTAATCATCTAACTTTAGAGGGAATACGATTATTAGTTGCATAATTAATTAGGTGCTATCAAAATAGAACAACGAATCTGGATTTTTTATATGATCTATACTATATAAATGTTTAACAGGAAGGAACAACAATCTTTTAATATTTTGCCTGCCTCGAAACCAATTTCAACAAATAGTAGTTACTGATTCAGATACATATTATGATTATGATTTATAGACAAAAAGTTTTTAGAGATGCCAAAAAACAGTTATAAATGTAATTGAAAACTGTATGCGGAAGGACAGACAATCCGAATTACAATATTCAAGTCACGATTTATGAGGAAAATCCAAATAGACAGGTACTTATAGCTCATTTCAACACAATAAACTATACTAAATCGATCAACGATCGTCACTTAGTTAATGATGATGGAGATGTGAGACATAAACAGGGCCATAATCCCTGTTTTACTGAGTTTCTAAGTAATGACCTAAAACAAGTGTCGGTGGACGCCCACAGGCGGCCATAAAATTCTATAACAATGCCTACCTACGCATTACTTTACCTTTTCTTTGTTCCCGATTCACTTTGCCCCAGTAGACTATATTCAAGAATATTCTTGTATTACGGAAATCGCTGTAAACAATGAAATATGATGATAACCAGATACGGATGTGGTAGTCTGTGTCCCAGAAAGCCGAATTCAAAACTTCATCGACCAACCTGTCTTCTCACGAAACGCATCCCAGACGCGGTGTGATTTAGATCATCTCACTCATATACACACGTAACCCACATATTTTATGAGACTGCTATATCACTGAAGTGCTTGTTCATTATACAGCTGAAAAAATATTTCGTAAAATTTTATTTTCAATCTTTAGTATTTCATTAAATATGAGTGATGGACGGAGAGAGGTTACAAAATCGTCATTTGAACACGCCCCGGGTAGATTCGTTCGATCATGGCGTAGTGAGGTGTTCTAATTCTAATAAATGTGATTTCGAATTCAGATCACATTCATATTCGTCTGTTTTTACTTTATTTTCAAAATGCACACATCATATCGACAACACACAGCTGCGTTTCGTCCAACAAGCACGTTAGAAGTAGTTTTATTATACCAAAGATTATTTCAATGAATTGTAATAGGACAGTACGACTTCATAGTATTATTTTTCCAACTTCAACTATATACCTAATAAACGCGAGTAGGTGAACCGATAGCGGACGCGATTGTTAATACAAATTGGCTTATTTTTAAAGTTGGATCCTTATCTAAACTCGGTAAAGTACGTATCGCTACATTCAATGAATATTAAAGTTTTAATTGATTCCTTCTTTGAATATGGCACGGCTACTGTACCCGTAGAGAGATCTATTTGGCACGGTTAACAGTACCCCATACTGTCAATGTCACACATATTATTCTGAGCTCAGTAGGCTAATTAATTTTACGATGTAGGTAGAGATTAAAGTTTATTTGTTTACTTTTGTAAGGCGTCGATACTAACTAAGTTATTCTGACTTTGTAATTAGATCCAACGTTAAACGGCTTTGCTGATTGAATCAGTGTTAGAAAGTTAACAGCATATAACAAAGCTTTTACAATTCTGTTGAGTAGATAGTTAGTTTTATTTCCGCCACAGAACGGTATCCGAACATCAACTACGAAATTCAATTAAAGTTAGTAGTAAAACAGGATACTCGCCGGATTAAAGTGTACCTACACTAAAGAAGACAGGAATGGACATTGGGCTGGTACCTAAAGGTCGATCTATGTAGAAGAATAAAAGTACAAAAGGAAATGTAAAATTATGCGGAAATATACATATAGGGACACAATAAAGACGTATAATGAATAAGAACGTACTTAAGCGGGTAAAGAAGCTGCGAACCCGGGACCCTGCACTTCAACAGACCCACCCTAACCGTTTTTGGGGTCATAACACATGTTGGTAAGCGAAATGGAAAAAGAAAAAAAATATATCGCGAATATAATTTTAAAAGGCATACACGTGCGTGTCAAAATATAATGTTTTATTCAAGGTAGTCACTATGAAGAGAAACGTACATAAACTTCTGATTTTTTCATCACAAAATCAACTCCCGATGTTTTTATAAAACAACACACATTTTGTTCAGACAATTGACCACAAAAGCTACTCCTATACCCTTGTCAAGTCTTGCTTATAAATTCAATTTACAATCTGAAGTGAAACATTAAGCGAGCGTTACCAAGGGCAAAAGGATTTTATAAATCTACCTATAGAGGTATAAACGAATACAAACAAAAAATAAAGGTTGACAAACTTTCGGCAGGGACACGGATCGCATAGAAAATATGGGAACGAAGATGCGAGCATTGTTGTTAAGCATTCATATGCCACCGCTCACCCATTGCCGGGACATCCGCCGCTACTTCCGCTGCCAAAGATGGAAGATCTTCGAGCGAATAGTTCGTTGACAGCGTCTACCAATGGCTGCCCCTCCGAAACATAATATAACTTGTGATTTAGTCCCGATAACTGACAAAAACAACACTTTAATACTGCACTTCGATTTGTGATCTTTAATAAATGTGTATGGAGCGGGGCACACGGCCGCGGCGGCCGCTCAGCCGCGTAAACTTACGTTTAGCGCGTCTTCAGTAGCTATTTTTGATGCAAAAGCGCGTTGGACGCCAATGTCTAGAGCATGCACGGAATATGCAATGTCGTCAGCCTTCACGATTACACTGGCGCGTACATTTCAATGGATAGCATGTATATTTCGCACGTATGATAAGTAATTACTAAGGTACTTATATATTTATTTTAATTTCAGTTCGTTGTCTGTTAATTTGCATACAGTAGCCACGAATTACTAAGTTGCCTCACATAACCACGAGACGTTACACCAAGATTTTAACATTCAAGCCATTGAGTGGATGAGATGCACGTACTTTATTATATATCTAATTTATTTAAACGATAGAAACATCAATATCAAATTCCGTAGAATGAGACAAGATAATAAAAATAGACGCCCATAAATCTGTTAGTTACCTGTGGGATTAGTCATGTGAGCGTAGTAAATAGTACATATGTATACGATGTTGTTGCTCTTTCTGGATGCTCGTAAAGCCACATATAGTAGGCCATCCTATTTCTGCTTAACGTTATTAAGTACTTAGGGTCCACTTTACGCAATGGGCCTTCAACACTGTGTGGGATAATATGCTGGAGTCTATAAACTGGGGCGAATTCATTAAGCATCATACTCGTTGTAAGGGCAACTGTGACCTGATTTTATGAAATATTTTGGCCTCAAAGCAACATAGTTTGTCTGAGGTTAATATTTTGGTGAGAGAATAATTTAATTCCCTTTTCTACAGGAAAAGTTAATTCTATTTAGGATGTCGGAAAGTAGATTACTGGCCGCATTAGGGTCTCCACTTGCCAGATAAGCAGTGATTTGAAAGTGTACGGACCCAAGATTGACCCTTGCGTGACTCCTACGTAAACGTCATGTATGCAAATTGCTAATTATTAAATTATTAATTGCTTCAAATATAACTCTCTTTCTAACATATGGAAAAGAATTAGTAAGTCTAGGAACAGCTTTATCTTTGCTTTGCTTCGCTGTCAGTAAATTTTGAAAGCCTGTTGCCTCTTGTTTTAAATAAAGAAAACAATAAAGTGCAAAAATATGGAAGCTATCTGTAACGCACAGAGATCCTCCAAGGCACAAACAGCCTCTTAGGTTCTTTCAATAATTATATCACCACTGCTCTCGAAACGATGAAGGAAAACATTGTGAGAAAACCGGCATGTCCTAGAACCAAAAATTCAAAGACATGTGCCATCTACCATATACCTACGCACTGGGCTCCCTCTCGAAGAGAGGCCTGTGTTCCAGGAGCGGGAAAATTATAGGCTGATTATGCTATTATGCAGGTGCGGAAGGCAGAAGAAGAAGACGATTTTTTTTGGTTTATCTGGAACTCCTATTCTTAATGAGTAATAGTAGCTATATAAAGTTATGCAAAGTTCGACAATAGATACGTAGGTACACCTGCCGTACGATTCTGTAACCATCTCACCGTGAAAACTTGGGTGAAGTGAGCGTGGAGTGAGCTGTCATTAGGGATTAACACTATTGACACTGCTCACTTCAAGCTCACTTCACTTATGATTTCACGGTGAGATTTTTACAGAATCGACCGGCTGGTATACCTGGTACATCTGGTACAATTGCGGTTAGTATACATAACATATGTACAGACGCCGGCACATCAAGCTACCCGAAACTGTCAGATTTTCCCAATCAACTTTGAACCTTATGCTTTAGCGCTAAAGTTGAAAATCTATTAAAGAAATCTGACAGATTGTAGTAGCTTGATGTGCTGGTGTCTGTACATTACATAACTACGCAGTTGCCATATTATCGCCTTTTGTCTATGATAAAGTTTGTTTACAACGAATTTAATTAGACTTTGTGTTGATTACGATACGGTTTTATTTTGGGATAATCGCTTGACCGTGTTGTCTCGTACAGCTACAATTTAAAGATACCGTTGTAAGGTAAATACTAGAGCAATGTCAAGTCTGGGATGAAAATGGAATTGCACACTAAAACTGTGTCTGGGTTTTGCGTTCATCGATACTAGTCACGCAAGGTTCTAGCTTTAGACTTCTAGGTCTAGACTCACAAAAAAAAAACTACGCTATACGCTTCGTTAAACGTTGTAAGACCCCAAACAAACGAAACGTTGTAAGACCAAACGCATGGTTGATGACATATATAAAACTCAGTTAATTTATGTGCGAACAAACATTTATTAATACTTCGCGAGTTATGACGCAGTGTCTACTACAGATGTATCCACAGATAGATATTTCATACTACAAGCCCTACTCTCCCACTTTCAGTGCAGGCCACTGACTGGCTGGTGCAATGTAGTGATTTTATGTCCGCGCAGTTTATCCACCTGAATGCATCGATCCGCAAACGCGCGGCGCGGGGAGAGCAGTGTTACTATCTATACTATAACGTTTTCATATTTGTCTTCCATCACCGATACATACTTAACAAATATGTAGATCGCGGAGTAGACTTGCCTAGGGGTGGGAATTGTGTAGGCGGGAAATAAGGACAGTTTACGACCAATATGCGAATAAAAATCAATATTCATGTCAATCATTATCATTGACTCTAGATAGTTGTTTATGTGAAAGTATTTTGTCCGAGTATTATATGTAGGTATTGTTTTGTTTACGGCCTTAATAGGAACACTGACGAATCATTACGAAAATATGTACAGACGCCAGCACATCAAGCTACTACAATCTGTCAGATTTCTTTAATAGATTTTCAACTTTATCGCTAAAGCATAAGGTTCAAAGTTGATTCGGAAAATCTGACACTTTCGGGTAGCTTGATGTGCTGGCGTCTGTACCTAAGCTCGAACGATCTCAGATTTGTTTTTTGTGTAAATTGCTTGCTGTGATTAAAAGTTTTGATCGTGTTTTATTTTATGTATGCGAGATAAGTAGTGCGTACAAAAACCACCTATTTAGTTTTTTTCTAATAGTCGAATATTTGACTTACCTTCAGAAATCACGGACTGAAAAGAGGCGGGAGAACACTGGCTGCGGAAGGTAGAGACTCGGTTGTAATGGTGCAATTTGGGCGAAGCCTATCTCCAGCAGATAAATCCAAAAGAGGGCGTTAATTGTTTAAATATGTTCTGATAACACCATTGGTTTCAGCAAGGGCAGTCTCGGAAAAGCAAGATGTTAAAATACGAAGTGTTAATTTTTTTTTGCATCTTGCGATGTTACAAAAAAAAAAATATAATCGCAACTACGGTGCAATAACGTCACTTATGCGATTTGGGAGGGTTGTAAATTTTAAACGTTTATATTATGTATTTTATTACAACATTGTGAGATGTTCGCTTTAACTTTAATATGAAATTCAAAGTTGTAGTTTATTACCAGTTAATTTCTTTAGTCAAGAAGAGGAAGAAGAACATTATAATAGGATGGCGAATTTTTAAACGCTTCTCCTGAAATATTACATCATTTGCATAAGTGACGTTATTGCAACGTAGGTGCGATTATATATATCAATGTCGGCCAAGAAAGTCTATGCTATGATTATCTTGGCAGGCGGCCAAACATTTCCTACTTATGACAATACTATGACAGTTTAACGAAAACGATTCAAAATTCTGTTCCAGTGATAACCAACCCCAATGTGGGTTGCATTGGAGTTGTTTGACCTGATAAACCCCCATCGACCCTCAGAATTTATTGTTGGCACTAAACTAAGAGAAGGATAGAAGGACAAGAAGAGGACACTTAAGTGTATTTGTTCTCTTGATACTTTTGACATAGATTAGATCTTTCATTATATTATTATTCGCAAGCGTATATCCACCCGAGCCCACTGTGCTGACTTGCGGCTCCCCATGTTCTTTCAATGTATATTTTACTGGGGGCACTATAAATGAGAATGGTCCCCGAGTCCAACGACATTAAAAAGCAACACATCAAGTTGAAAAGTAAACTTAACTCCTTTGTTCAACAAGTCTTTAGAATTTAGTAATATCATCATTGGAATATATCTTATTTCCTATGTAGATATCTCTCTTCCTATGTTATCTACTTAGAAATATTTTTTTTTTATGGAATCTGTAAATTTAATCGTAATAAGCTTTATAACTGTTACATTATCTTTATAGATTGTTTAAAATATTAACATATTTAATGATTTAAAATCATATTTAACTAACCATCACCTACATAAATAGGCACGTAGTCAATCGATTCGCGTAAGTCGACTAATGAACTCGGTTGCGTTAGTAAGTGTAGCCGCACAGCGCTACCTCAGATTTAGTATCTGCTTCGGTCTCGTGCGGGAGGGTCGTGAAAATGACTGGCGTCGATGAAATACTAAATTATCAAAGGAACCCCGACGACGACTTCTACGGCTTGTTGGGCTGCGACGAAAATTCAAGTGTAAGTATTTAAATTACATGAATATTTTGACCCAATTTAAACGCAATAACAGATGTGCTCTGATTTCGGATTCCTAGTGCCTAGATTATTGATTCTACTGTACTTCTCGATGACCTTATTTTGTCGTGGGCCCTGAGAGTTGACCTACATCTGATAAAAAAATACAGCTTGTGTGTATGTATATGTTTGTAGAAGTTTTAATTAAGCAAAAGGTGCAATTGCGCGTTGGAGGAAACAAACTTCTGTTGAGTCAATGCCTTGTGTTTGGGTTTTCCAGTTCCCCGTTATATGACGTTCCATTGCGAATGAACTTCGTGCGGCCAAGTAGTTCCAAGTAATAATTTATGAATAAATGAGAAACTAAATGATAATTTAAGCGTGATTGCCTCGCAATTGTTTGTAATTAAATTTTATGGTGATAATAATTAATTGCATTGTTTACAGGTTGAGCAGATCACTGCTGAGTACAAGGTGCTTGCTCTGCAGCACCACCCTGATAAGAACGATGGGGATAAGGAAGCAGAAGCCAAGTTTCAGCAACTGAAGGTAAGAAAAAAAATGCTTTCTTTTATTGAATCCTAATTGATAAGTAATCATAATAAATTAAGAAAATACGATTGTATCAGAAGACTTGCTGATATAAGAAACAGATAATACAAGGATGCATTGACAGCCCAATAAACCAATTAACTTGGTTTTGATTTTAAACTACTTGACTTAACTTGTCATGTTTTAATTCAGTACTTACGTAATTAACTATCAGTAAAATCAATAATTGATATAACTTGTGTTAAATTCAATGCTGTGTACTTGTCTTATACTAAGCTAAAAGAATATTATTTATTGTAAAGTTAAGTATTTTATTTTAACTTATTGTTTCAACGTTTAAAATGTTTTAAACTCCGTTAGGCTAATAATAAGGCAACACGAAACCAGCATACAAAGTTTGATGTTCAAGTTTGTTTAGACTTTAATTGATAGACATATAGGTACTTAAAGTACCTGATGGGCCCGTGGCTAAATAATGACAGCCGCACAGGTGAATCGATCAGGTTAAGCTACGCTTGCCGCGGTTGGTCTGTGGATGGGCGACCATCTTTACATACCGAGACCCCTCCGTGCCTCGGAAAGCACGTTAAACCGTTGGCCCCGGCTGTCATTCGTGGATTTTTGACAGTCGTTACGGGTAATCAGAAGCCCGAAAGTCTGACAACCAGTCATACCAAGGGGTATTGTATTACCCAGTAACTGGGTTGTGGAGGTCAGATAGGCAGTCGCTCCATGTAAAATACTGGTATTCAACTGCATCCGGTTAGACTGGAAGCCGACCCCAACATAGTTAGGAAAAGGCTAGGCAGATGATGTTACTTCAAGTACCTATTTAGGTACTTTGTTTTTAATCGAACAGTTGTATTTTTCGAGCTCTTCTCTAAAAAGTAAAAAAATAAACTTCTACTAGCCATTATTGCACAGACGCCAGCACATCAAGCTACCCGAAACTGTCAGATTTTCCCAATCAGCTTTGAACCTTATGCTATAGCGATAAAGTTGAAAATCTATTAAAGAAATCTGACAGATTGTAGTAGCCTGATGTGCTGGAGTCTGTACCACTACTGGGCAAAGGCCTCCCCTTCCACCTACCTCTCAGTGTCCAGAGCTGCCAAGGACCAATCTTTGTTGAAGGAGTTCAGCCCATCCCGTTATCTCCTTCTTTTGTTTTAGGCAAGATTCAAAAGTTTCCGCTTACGGTATACGTAAAAATCGAAACAATGTAGACGTACAGGGTCCAATCTATTATTTTGGAACTCCCGTGCGATTAAATCAAATCAAATCAAATCAAAAGTCATTTATTCAAACTAGGCTGAGAATCAGCACTTTTCGAACGTCAAAATTACAAAAGACAGTCCCCCAAAACGCCCGCCCTTCACCACTTCCTAGTGCTTTCGCTGGGAAGAAGAAGTGGCGCAACAAACTCCCCAGCAGCACAGCTGTCTATTCAGTTAGAAAATATACTTGACTGAATACAATACAAGGTATGCAAAGCAATTAACATTACAAGACACAGAACGCTAAATTAAATTATTTGCCATATGTCAGCTGGCAACGCCAATATACCAAGAAATACAATAAAAAACTATACGTACTCAAGCAAAAATTAATAAATGGAAATTAAATAAAAGCCTCCAGGTATAAAGGGCGTGACCGCTAACATATTTATGCAATGCTGGGTTCAGTTTACATAGCTGTCGCTTGAAGTCACAAATGATAAACTAGGACCATAAGGAAACTAAATAAACAAGTTATTAATAATGATAACAATGATAAAACCATGGTCAGCAAGACGACCAGTCACCACAAGCAGCACCCGTTCACGAGCATAACGCAAAGGTCAGCCATTACCGCCCTCGCCATATTTGAGGGAAGGAGACAACCCGACCCCCGACGCTACCGCAAGCAGTGACATCTAAGGGAGCATGACGAAAATTTGTAACCATCTCACCGTTTAAACTTGGGTGAAGTGAGCGTGGAGTGAGCTGTCATTAGGGATTAACACTATTGACACTGCTCACTTCAAGCTCACTTCACTTATGATTTCACGGTGAGATTTTTACAGAATCGACCGGCTGTTCTATTAGATCTCGACGAAGATTCTCAATTTCGCGAAAGTAGTCGTGTCGCCTGATTAGATTCGTGCTCCGGTCGGAATATATGATTTATAAAATAGAAGTCGCTCGAAAAATTATGAGCGCTGGTAGGAAAAATAACTCGCGGTAAAAAATACGGTCTAGCTCTAATATCTTCAGATCCGTCAGTTCTGATAAGTTATGAAGGATTGGCTACGATAGCCGGGACGATGACAATACGGAGCAAATCAATTAAACTACAAAGTCTGATCGCTTTTGCTATTTGTATACGCATCCGGTCAGACCGATCTGACGCAGATTCTTCTGGTCAGACTTAAGACTGATCTCTTAAAAAATGTAATGTAGGTACTCGAATCGGGATAATTTCGCGATAGTATTAATAAAATTACGGTACCTTTTTATTCCCGAAGTCTCGTCCGAACGTGTTATTTGTGCAGAATAAATAATTTTTATTTCTTTCATTTCATGATCACGGGTAGCACTAAAGATGACCGGGGAACCAAGGATTTTTTACCTTTTCACACTTGCTTGGTTTTCTTTTATTCGGCTTCAGTCAGATAACCGGGTTCAAAGATGTTAATCATTTGTATCCATTTTCCAGATTGAGCATTTGTTAAGGATTATAACAGTGACGAATAGCGGATTGGAGTTTCGAGTTCATTCAATCGCGTATTTTGCGTTCGGACTGCCAGTTGGTATTTTTATTTTATCCAAGATTATTGTAACTGGACTACAGTTAATGCTCTATTGCACACCTTTCATTTTACGGCTCATATCAGGGGATCTACAAAAAAAAAGTACAGAATAGAATAAAATATTATTATGAAAACCATATAAATTACAAATATAAATGTAGAAATTTTACATAGGGTGACAAAATGGGCGGTCTTAAAGCTAAAAGCGATATTTTATAAACAACCTTACTACTTACCTACTATTATCATGAATATGCACTTGGTTCATTCGTGGTCAAGATATTGAAACACTGAAATGAATACCGATCACGGTGGGTGGGACATAACCGCAATAGACGATATTATTGACAGTTTGTGCGCCGATCGGTGTCGCATTGAATAATAAAACATTATTTATCACGAACCTACTCGACTGATGTAATATTTTTCGCCTCACAATAAATTGGTTATTTGTAATTAATAAATTGGTACTTTGCAAATAAAACTGAATTATCAGTCGTCTTTACATTATGCTACAGTTATAGATAGTCTCTCTCTCTCTCTCTTATATATTATTATTTATTATCATACTCCAGCAGTATGATAATAAATAAGTAATAATACCATTTCTCCCTAAATTACTCCTTCGCACACTTCATTTCATGCATCGTTTTTTTTTGTGGGCTTCGCTACTCTTATAACCATTCTCATTTATACTCAAAACTTTTCTCAGTACTTAGTCATCACTCATCATCATTTTAGCCGGAAGACGTCCACTGGCGGACATAGGCCTCCCCAAACATCATCACATTAACTGGATCAGTCATCATTCATCATACAAATCTATTTATTTTATCAGGAAGCGAAGGAGACGTTGTGCGATCCGTCTAAGCGCGCGCTGTACGACAAGTGGCGCCACAGCGGCATCTCCATGGGGTACAAACAGTGGCTCGGCATGAAGGACCACGTGCAGCAGTCCATGCACTGGACGAAGCCGAACACTAAGGATCGCATGCTGGAGGGCGAGTGCGGCCGCGCTTCGGGCCCCTCGAGCCTGGGCCCCTCCAACCCGGCCGCTCGCCGGGCCTCCGAGGGCGGCGCCGCTCTCTGGGGCCGCTGGGGAACCGGCAACCAAGAACCTCCCTCTGAGGTTATCAACAAATTCCGCAACTATGAGATCTAAACTCAAAGTCGCCAATAGTCCCACTCTCTCTCGGTTAATAAAGTCTCCTGACTTTATTAGACCAACTCCCGGGACTATTTTCTTATTTATTTATTTTTTTTATTGAAGAGGTTACTTGTGCCCTAATCTCTATTTTATGTTATACACCAATTATTGTACTTAATTTTTAAAATATACCCAAGTCACATCTTTGTGATTTTCTTGCAACCAGCTGTCAAATAAAACACTTGCCATTACAAGTTTACAAATTTAGTCATGTTATAATATTTGATAATTATTAATTGTATTTAAATTTAAGGATAATTATTATTAGTAAGGTATATATTATATAATAACGGCACAATATTCATCAAGTCAGCTCGCGGTATGTTTCTCGAATGTGGCTCGATAATCTAATAATAATTACTGTTTTTCAGTGTTTGGTGTACTAAATGTATTTCTGTTGTAAGTAGGAACAGATTTTGATGTAGGAGCCCCAATCCTTAGAATGATGTATTAGTGTAAAACACTCTTAGTTGTTACCCCCTAGATATAAGCTGTGCACATTCCTGATAAACTTATGAGTCTGATTTATTACATTTCTGCTATAGAACAATATTGTCTACTTAAAGAATCTCGATATTTTGAAGATTTATATTTTTGATCCTCTTTATCTTACTATAAGTATGATATTATTTTTAAAGAGAATGGGTATATAACGGATGTTGTTGTGAGATATATACAGGGTAACGTTGCGAGACAGGACTTTTGTTTGTTTTTACCTTCTGCAACCTTGACAATTCTACTTTCTAACAATCATGGTCTAACGACGTATATAATCATTAATCGTATTTGTTCCAAGATAAATGTTGTGTTACCTGATAGTTACGTAGAAAATAAATGTTATTATGTGTTAAATGTTTGATCAGTATTTACTTTATGTATTTTAAAAATATAAGTACTTAAATGTTATAAATGGGTAGTGGAATTTTAAACTTTAAATGTTTTGTCTCGATAAGTATTTTAACAAGCTAAATCCAAAATGTATAAGATGTTTTTATTTTTGATGTAATACATCTTGAAAACAATAAAGGTCTGCTGAACATATTCGTGTTTGGATTCTGCAACCGCACGTCTTTATCAAAAATGTCCTATAAGTAGAACTAAACGGATGAATGAAAACAGTTTACTTAGAAGTATGGTATGCACTTCTGATAAAAACCTCTAGATGGACATGGAATGGCAAGTATTTTTTCCTCCGTGAAGTTCTCCAGGACGGATTAACTGATAATATCTATGACACATGAGGTAAGACGCTGTTACAGTCAGAATTTGCTACGACATTAAAACGCAGTTCACACGACACGTTCGTCCAGCAATAGGTAGTAAAACGATGACAGATTCAAATCGCGATGTCAGGTTCAAAATCGGGCTAAGCCGCTGAAGACAGTCAAGTCATAAAATTGTTTACCACGCAGGAGCTTTATTCCCGGTGTCACTGACTCTGGCAGGGCCACCATCAGGGATTTTAATTTTGAAAACGCAAAAAATTAGTCGCTAATTAGTCGAAATTAGTCGCCAAATATCAGAATTAGTCGGTCACTGGTTCAAAAGATATAAGGGTTTATAGGTGGCCCTGCTGGAGAGACTCTCCCCAGCAGGGCCAAATTTATATCTCAAAAACTAGGGCACCTAGCGAAGATCTGTTTTCTCCCATATTTAGTCGCCAATTAGTCGGAATTAGTCGCCAAATATCAGAATCCGTCGGTCACTGGTTCAAAAGATATAAGGGTTTTTAGGTGGCCCTGCTGGAGAGAGTCTCCCCAGCAGGGCCACATTTATATCTCAAAAACTAGGACACCTAGCGAAGATCTGTTTTCTCCCATATTTAGTCGCCAATTAGTCGGAATCAGTCGCCAAGTTACAGATTTAGTCGGGTCTTAGTTTAGGAGATATAATGAGTTCAATTAGTAAGGTATAGTCCAAGAGCTAGATCGAAGAGTTCACGAAAAATTACCAAGAAAAAATATTTCTATTAATATGTGTAATATACTTTTAGTTTTATCGGTCTAAAGTCTTTAGAAATGTCCGAGAGAGATAAATTCTCAATTAAATTCATGTTTTTATGTTTATAATTACTAGTTTAGAGTGGCTTAAACTTCTTTGAAAACATTAAACCTTGCTCTTGGTCTATTTGGTGTCAAGATGTACAGTCGCATGCAACTGTTTTACCAGTTTACAATTTTAACCTCTAATTAACGTTAGAATAATAAAAAAATATCGTACCTTTAGTAAAATGTTTAAAATACTAAAACGTTGAAAACGTATTGTCAATTGTAATTAAATTTTATTTTATAAAAATGAATTTTCAAAAAGTTCGTTTGATGTGTGTCGTGTTTGTGTGTATTTTGAGGTGATTGTGAGTGTTGTGTTGTGGGTATGGACGGGTTGAGTTTTTATTTTATCTTAATTTAAGTTAGAATAATAAAACTTCTGTTGTCGAAATATAAATAGATTTATTACCTTAAAATTATTGTACTTTCTGAAAATGTTACAAATACCTATTTATTCAATATTATGAACAGATACAGTTTGTTAAACGGCTTACTCGCGCAGGCTCGCGAGGTCGCGCGCAAGCTTGAACATACGCGATCCGTAAAGAAAATACCCGAGACCGTGCGGGGATTATTCCTCTCTGTCTGCGCTGACCCTTTACGTGACGGGCAACTCGTTCTAAGCAGCTCGTCTGTACACGCGCATCTATCTCTTTCTTACTTACCGTAAATGAAACGGAGCGCAGCGATCTATCTGCAAGCGACTAAGTGGTAAGTGCACATTGTGTTGGATAAATAATTACACATACACACACACACACATACACATTACATCGTACATTATTGTAGATTTGTTTATAAGTATTGAATACAGCTTTCCTATGGTGGGTTGAAATTATAGGCTAAGTTTATATTTATTTAATTCGAAACAAACATTCCTCCATAAGACGTCATAGATACTATCTAGAAAATACATAAAGTATTTTGTACTCGCTTGTACCACTGTATGGGGAAATTGAATTCTTTAATATCTTTTTAATTACACACCGACTAAATCTGTAACTTGGCGACTGATTCCAACTAATTGGCGACTAAATATGGGAGAAAACAGATCTTCGCTAGGTGTCCTAGTTTTTGAGATATAAATGTGGCCCTGCTGGGGAGACTCTCTCCAGCAGGGCCACCTATAAACCCTTATATCTTTTGAACCAGTGACCGACTAATTCTGATATTTGGCGACTAATTTCGACTAATTAGCGACTAATTTTTTGCGTTTTCAAAATTAAAATCCCTGATGGTGGCCCTGCCAGAGTCAGTGACACTTATTCCCGGTCGTCCCTGCCCCGTCGTCCCCACCACTCTTGCTCAGAAAGTCGTAATTAAAACATTTTAACAATCTGTGAAATCTCTTATTGAAATTCCCATTATTGCATTTTGACTCTCGGTCTGTAGCGGAACGAGTGGGAAATATAAAGTTCCAATCGTCACCACAGGGGAGGAACGAAATTTTTGTTTTCCCACCCGTGCCCAGTGGGGACGACGGGGCGGGGCTAGCGGGAATACAGCACGCAGGATGATGACTGCAGCGCTGACTTCTCTGATATCGCTTCTGGCATTTTGACTAGATATTCAAGCAAGTAATGCAATCCTGTGCAAGCCAAGTACGGGTACCTAAATGGAACATTAGAGTACCTACACAACAGAAAACAGTGCTTTCAAATCAACTGTATCTCGCCAGAAATCGTCGAGATATATGTATAATGCCTACCCAACCTAAAACTTCAACGACTCAAATTTAATAGGTATACTTATAAAACATCCACGGGACTGAGAAAAGTTTTCGATCTGTTGCCGCATTGCGCAAAAACCAAATTATTCTCAGCGTAGTGATTGCTTTTCACTTTTTATAGGAGCAACGTAAACGTTGCTCGAAGCTAATAAACAATAGATAACGTATCCTGAATCAAAATCACTTTTACCCACCAAAATCAATAGATCCCCCGGTATTGGGACAACACAGAATCTTTGGAAAGGTTTTAAGGGAAAACATTATTTTCTTGTCTCTACAATGAAATACTATAGCGATCACTCCTTATCGAGACTCAAACCATTATTTTAAGACGACTTTATTCTGTAAAACTGAAGAATTCGATTGTTAATCGAAGATTATCTAATTGCGTCAAAGCAAACGAAAATGAGATTATTCGCCACACAGTTCGACTCTCAATGCTACTTACCTACGTACTCTTAGGGACGTCACATTAGGAATGGATTAGGAAAAGTTGATAAAACTTTGCTTCACAAAGTTGTGTTCTGTAGATACTTTTTCTAACTCGATAATGGAGTTTTCTAACTCTACTAGTTATATATCTACCTGCTTACCTATAAAGGTTTGATGCACTTTAATGAACCTAGAATCTGGATCTGCTCGTCCGTCGCAAAGATAATAATATTATTTTTCAGATGTTTTTGTCTTAATTACACATTACAAACTTGCAGTCTGACATAGGTATTATTTAAGTATCTTTACAGGGGATTCTGAAAAAGAACGCAACGGTATGGAAAAGCAAATCGGTTCCTCGCAGCTATGGCGTTAACAAGTATTTTTCAGGGAAAATATTTGTGTGTAAACAGGTCGCGTGACATACCAACATGATCTCTACAAACATGTGAAAAAGAAACAACAAGTTTTCACGGAGGCCCCATCCTGTTTAATCATTCCGAAGATTCTTGTGTTGGAAAACATTTGAAGCGCGTGCCTACAACACAATTATTTGTAATCAACACCATTTTATTTACACAAACTGCCATGTCATTATCCCTGAAGGCTTGACCGGAAATGTACCTACCTACCTACAGTTATCCGTAACACTTGAATGATGAAAACCACCCTTATCGCTACGACATAAAGGCGCTGTCCATGGACCGCACAGTATAGTCACTGTACTATCTAGGATCATCGAGCGAGGATCATTCTGCGTCAACAGCGCTTAGGTAGGTACACTACTCATAAAAAAAAAACAAACTAGGAAATGCCTTTTAAAAAACGAAGTTAAAAATGAAAGGTGGTGTCCCTTTAATTTTTAACTTTGTTTTATTTATTTATTTAATACTTCAAGCAACATAAATGTACAGAGGCGGACTTAATGCCATAGGCATTTTCAACCAGTCAACCTTTGGGTGATGCAGAGACAAACAGTAGTAGGTGCAATCATGAAAATTGAGATTGACTTTTGCTTGATTGATTTTTTATTTTCATTATTTGTTGTTATAGCGGCCATAGAAACACACACTGAACAATTTTACTGTCTACCTATTACAGTTCATGATATACAGCCCATTGACATATATACGGACGGACAGCGGAGGCTTAGTATGATAGGTAATAGGGTTCCGTTGGCAACCTTTGGGTGCGGAAGCTTATATAACCGGATGATTTAAAAAATAATTAGTGGTAGCTGTTATAAAAGCATATACATTTTTAGATATGCGCAATTAACCGTAAACTGCTGTCAGATCAAGCACAAACAATGTTATAGAGATGGCCACACAGAGCGTGGGAAGACCCTCTTCGCAAGGTTGAGTGGACAAGCAGTTTTGCATATTTTAAAGGCCATAGGATAATTTTAATCGGTGACATTTAGTGGGTGCATCGAGCTTACATAGCCATATTGTAATATGTACAGACTCACATCAAGCTACTACAATCTTAGGTAGGTAATACGGGCTGGTGTCCGCAACTCCACGTCAATGCGCGTATTTTGCGTACAATTACTACTACAATCTTTCAAATTTATTTAATAGATTTTCAACTTTATCGCTATTAGCATTAGGTTCAAGATTGATTGGGAAAATTTGTCAGGTTCGGGTAGCTTGATGTGCTGGCGTCTGTACCAACTTATTAATAAACCTTCCACTTCAGAATATCACTACAACGTGTTTGTAAACGACACCGTTTTAGATTTAAGTATATTATATTGTACCCGGGATTCAGTTTGATTATTTTTCGGTACTTCTTAGCTTCCAATTGAGCCATACAGGATACAGGCACACTTGGAATATCCACCCTACTTTACCCCTTGCCACGCCGCCATCAACTTCACCTACCAAAATATATTCATTAAGTCATTGCTTTTTGTTTAGAAGATCCTTATCACGTATCAACACGAGAGATCGATTACACCCTGCAAGCAAATTTGAAAGTAAAGTATTCTACGTTCCCTACTCATTTAAATGTAAAAATCAAACCGAAAAACCCGACTGCAACAAAAAAATTCAAAAGAAACTAACTTTTCAAGCAGTCTAATACAGAGGTCTAGAAAAGATGCCACAAAGACTAACACATCAGCGTACATATAAACGACCAATACAGATCAGCACAGATCTCGAACAGAATTCTGTGAAACATGAGACTAGACATTTTTTCCGCAAGGTCACCGAGCTGACTAAATCTCGTAATAAGAGAACCTACACGATCGCAGATGAAGCAGGTGATAGGAGGAGCAGGTATAACATATAACAGGCATACTCACTGAAAAGATCAGGTTCTGGAACGCTGGCAACAGTACTGTACAACACTTTATGACACCGGTCATCCTATTACAAGCGTCGCGCACCTTGAAATTCTACAGCCAGAGATCGAATATGCTATTGAATGTCTCAAGGATACAAAATCTCTAGGAGGCAAGATGGGATTCCCGCATAGTTACTTAAAAACCTAGATTCCAAAGGTTTGAAGCAGACTCTAAGCATTTGCAATTCCATCTGGAAGACCAGGAGATGGCCCCAAGAGAGAGCCGACTCCGTTTTTGTTTCATTTAATAAAAAAGTTGCTGGAGTCTTTGGTAAAGCCTACCAAAGACTCCAGCAACTGCAGGACCTTGGAATATGTTCGCAAGATACTCCTTTCCATAAACAAAAGCCTATTACTTTCTCGATTCACAAATTCCAGAAGAACTAGCAGGGTGTTAAAGCAAAGGCACGCGAGAACAAATCCTGAACGTTTGCCAAATCATAGAAAAGAGCAGGGAATGTAACAGATCTGTTGTGTTTCATTGATTACACAAAACCTTCGATTGTGTGTAATGGGATAAGCTGTGGGAGATTCTAAAAGACATGGGTACCCCTCAACATCTTATTGACCCAGTCCGATGCCTCTACATCAACAACCGCTTTTTAGTCAAAATAGACACCGAATATTCAAATGTGTTCTCCATCAAGAAAGGCGTTAGACAGGGATGTATCCTCTCACCTCTGCTCTTCAATGTGTATGGAGAGTTTATCGTACTAAAAATTCTTAAGGGCTCGGAAAAGGGGATTGCTTTTGGTGGAAAGCGCTTTTACAGTCTGCGGTACGCTGACGACACCGTTCTCCTTACTACAACATTTGACGACATGAAGGAGATATTACATATATTGGAGGTGGAAAGTGGCAAATTAGAATTTGCAATAAATGCGCAGAAAACCAAGCTTATGGTGACAGATCGTACAGGAAAGCTACCGGGCGCCTATATCACCCAAGGCATCAATACTGTGGCCAGTTTCATTTATCTGGGCTGTTATATAAATAGTAAAGGCAGCTGCGTCCCAGAAATAAAACGACGGATAGCCATGCTAATAATGCTACGATACGGGTCCAGAACATCTGAAAAAATCGTGGTTTCATAAAATCAAAGCCTGATTGATCAGAGACTAGTATTCCCGAATTTTCCTCTATGGAGTTGAGACGTGGGCAATCCGAGCAAGAGAAACATAGATGATAGATGCATTCGAAGTGTGGTGCTGGAGGCGGATACTCCGAATGCCATGGACAGCCAAACGAACAAATGCGTTTGTCCTTTCCCAACTCGAAATCAAGACCCGATCGTCTACAGCGTATTTTAACCTATTTCAGCCACATTATGCGAAGGGGAGGTAGCAGCCTTGAAAAGCTAGTCATTGTTGGCAATACCCAAGGAAAGAGAGCACGAGGCCGGCCATGGTACAATTTTTTTTGCAAGAAATTATTTTTTGACTTTTGAAATCCGCGATTTTCATTTTATATTATCAAAACCTATAACCATCGTGCAACCTAGACAAGTCGACATAAGCCTCATGTGTTTATCCAGCAGTAAGGATGCTTCGATGGTATAAATAATCTCGCATACAAAGATACATAGATACTCGTTAAAAACATAACCCTTCTTTGCTGTCGCGCAGTCGGGTAAAAAGGCAGGGTCAGCCTAGATTTTTAAATAAAGCACAAAAAAAATCTCACAATAATATGGCATAAACCTGGGCCTAAACGTTAGCAGTAGTAGCACCCGACCTTATCAAGAAAACCCTCAAGTTTACTTTTTTTTCTGTTAGAAAGTTTAATATAATTTTCTCACAGAGAGACCCATAAATAGATTCCTTTTTCGCTATAAAATTTCTTAAGTTACCGGAACTCTTACAAGGTCTGGTTTTTAGCAGTGTACTTTTATTGTAAAATAAAAATCTGAAATAATGAATAGTATCCAGTATGAAGTAAGCGGCCCGTGGCTAAATAATAATAGCCGCACAGGTCGATCGATCAGGTTAAGCTACGCTTGCCGCGGTTGGTCTGTGGATGAGTGACCATCTTTACATACCGAGAACCCTCCGTGCCTCGGAAAGCACGTTTAGAAGGATCAACGACCCGGCTGTCATTCGTAGATCTTTGACAGTCGTTACGGTTAGTCAAAACCCCGAAAGTCTGACAATCAGTCTCACCTAGGGGTACCGTATTACCCAGTAACTGGGTTGTGGAGGTCAGATAGGCAGTCGCTCCATGTAAAATACTGGTATTCAGCTGCATCCGGTTAGACTGGAAGCCGTCCCCAACATAGTTGGGAAAAGGCTAGGCAGATGATGATCCAGTATGAAGTAAGTTATATTACAACTTAACCAAGCGACGCCGTATTGTGAAATATGCCAACTACCTAAATGGTTCAAAATTAAGGTCCACTGATTGAAAGTGGACACGTCAGTATGGTCACTTATTATAAGGTATGTGCAGTATTATTGCCCCTTAGTTTCATAATTACTATACATATTTATTTAGACTGAATCTAATGGCGACAAGACAAATAAAACATCATGGGCCTGCCGAGAAAATTCATCTCGCCGGTTTTCAAACAGCCGTGCAATTCTGTAACCACCGTGAAAGCTTGGGTGAAGTGAGCGTGGAGTGAGCTGTCATTCGCTAGGGATTATCACTATTAAGTGCTCACTTCACTTATGATTTCACGGTGAGATTTTTACAGAATCGACCGGCTGTTATCTTTATGTGCCATATTACTAATGTTATAGAGGTTCGAGCGCGAGCGTCGGCGGCGTGCGTCAACAGCCTGCGAGGATTCCAGTCAGTGGATGTTTACAGTCCACAGCTCCGGTTTCATCGTTAGCCATCGACGACCGGCTCCACTAGCCATCAGTTTGTTACCAGCACTTGGCTGATTCGAAAGTGTAGTGTTAACTGTCTAGATATTAATTGTGGACCACCAAAAAAACTAAAAAACATTATTGGAAATTTGATCAATAAAAATCTGTTCGAAATATTCGTCAGAAATTATTAAGATCAGTTTTCGTACGCTACCACTTCTGTATCAATTACTTTGTCTGTGAAGAAGGATAACTATCTAACAAATGTATAGACTTCGGAAAGGGTGAGTGATCTTTTTTGGAAGCGCTTGTGCCTTTTGCCGCAATCTTCAAAGATTTCCAATCGATCTATAACGTGTTTACTGGATATACATTTATTTGAGTTATTTTCTTTGTTGAAAGATGGAAAAAAGGAAAATTAAATTATATTTGGAACTGGACGACCCTGATGTTTCAAAACATGGTAAGTATGGAACATCTCTGAATTTTCTTTTCTGCCAGTGCAAGATACTTGAGTTTGTCTGATTGTGTAACATTTTAGCAACGTTCATAATATTAGCTCCAAGGTTCTGTAAAGAGGGGTAATTCCAATTTTTTTTATAATTTAGGTTTACTATATCGGTCTTAAACCCAAAATTATATTAAACGAAGAGTGCTCGTACTTTGGGGACAGACAGTTCGGCCATTACGTTCACGTGAAGCTTTATTGTGCTTCTAAACTTTCCGAATCAATCCTCCAAAACTGAGGTTACGACAAAACTTGAACGGTTACTTTAGAGTCAGCTGTCCGATATTTAAACTCAGCTACTTTTCAGATGAGCCAGTTGGAGTTCATTAAAACTATGGAGCATGCAAACTGGATGAGAGAGCAGTTATGTAATTAAAGTTTCAACTGACAAATGCGCAGACATTTAATAATACCTATTGAACTGTTGTATTTTAAACTCAAGCTAGCAATTTGTTTCATAAATGAATTGTATTTTTAATCCTTTTGTACAATATCAGGATAGTCAGTAGCTTTGTCAATTATATACCAAAAAGTATTTAAAATATCCTCGGTGGGTAACTACGAATCAGAAGTTCTACCTATATATATAGATATCACTTTAATAAATAGTCCTTCCAGTTGCATATCATTATGAAGTTTTATTACAGTCGGAATTAGAAAAAAAAATCGGTTTACCCTAAAAAGCAGTGAAGACTAGGTTTATTTTTTCAGATTCTTGTTTGGGTTGGTTTTTTAGTTTGACCGTAATTTTGCTCTAATCCGCAATCGTTTGCGTCCCTGCCACATAAATGCTATCCTCATATATTTCACTGATCGTTTTAGAATGCCGTTATGCGCAACCATAGATAAAGTACAACTTTACGTTGCACATAACTTCCACAATCAATTTATACCCAGCATTGTGAACTCAGGAGCAAACATTAACGTTTCCGTGAATGCGGAATCCGCAGAAGCAACCCGAGAACCAATTTTCCAATCACTACACTATTGACCTTAAAACAAAGAGCCATTACACTGTGACAGTGAAATGTAACGCCGAAGTAACTACATGAAGACTGGAAGTTATTTGAAGAAATTATATGACTATACATACATTTTGAGAAGTGTCGTAGCTACTAGAGGCGCTTTTCGCTCAGATGCTTGGCGATACCTGTGGTCGAAAACCTTGGCCATTTCTTTTAAAAATACTGTTTAGCCTATTAAATAACCATAAAGTTAACTGAATAACTAAAAAATATTCAATTGAGAAAAGAAAATAAAAAGTTAGAAATATTAAGTTCTAAGGTACGGTCAGCAAAAACAGTCCATTAACACTGGTCACTTGTACATATCATCAAAGTTAACACAAAATGAGCCCAAAAACAGCTTTAAAGCATTTCATGTCTTAGTTAGGTGTCAGTAAGTCTTGAAATATTACGTTTGTTCCGTTTCTTTTTTTAATTTTTATATTCCATAACTACATTAAAAATACTGAAGTGTAAATCGACTTCTGTTGCTGACTGTAAAATAAGCAACATTTTTATAAGCAACATTTTTCGATAGTAGTTTATTAATTTTATAATTACCTATTTCAAACTGTACAATTAGGAATATCCAAATAAGGTGAAGAGAAATCACTTGACTTATAGCGTCTTATTACGAAACGAGATCCTGGCATAAACCTTCGAGCCAGTTACTGTATTTAGAGCTTTATTCCGACAAACGTAAAGTTCTTAATGTAAAATTGAAAACTTAGTCTCGTGTCAGTTTTTGTAATAATAATTTTTAACTTTGCCGGATTATAGTTCGAACTTTAAAAAAGGCTAGATGGTTTAAACCTGGGTCTAAAGACAAACCTTGTTTTGTAATAGGCCTTATTACAAAACAAGGTAATAAAAATTCGAGCCTTCCCAGTGGAAATTATTTCCTTTTTCCCCTTTGAACTCAGTAAGGGAGGAAGGGGGTGAAGTGCAGGAGGTAACAACGAGTGCGATAGGGAGCGTTGAGAAATGTATGAATGATATCAACAAACAAAGTAGTCCATACGGGCTGAGCCCAGCTTAGCTCTTATTTAGATCTACTTTGTCACGTTATCGAATGTCGGATTGTTAGGTGTATAAATGGCCGAGAGCCGAAAAACTGTTTTTCCCATAGACTTCAATGCAACTTTGGACGTTATTTTGACAATGTTCCCATCTACTTAGAACAATGGTTATTTTTGCATTCGAGTCAGTATACCCCCTAGTTTACTTCACCGCGAGGTGGCGCTTGCGCAGTAAGGGGCATTTTCCTACGAAAACTCGGCAGACTCCTTTAGCAAGTACAATATTAAGATATAGCAAACCAAATGAGGAGTTTACCAACTTATCAGATTGTTTAAGAAGACAGAAAACCAAATAGAAGATTGAAGAAACAAAACGCAACGGAAGACAAGAAGAGTTTTTCATAGCAAACACAGTAGTGTGCAATGCTAAAGGTCATCATGCATGTACTTTACTTTGTTTGTTCTGAAATACTCTAACGAGCGTCGCCGGCGCCGCAAGATTTCACCAATAAGGAGCCAGAAGCTTTAGGGTAATGTATAAACAACAGGAATGTTATGTACAGTATACGTATAATTCTATATGTAACGTTTTTGTTGTCTTAAATTGCTCTCCTCACAGCGAATCAAGAAAGAAGATGGCTAAACACAGCATAACACTGACTTTATTAATTTTTGTTTCTTTTTGTATTTGGTGTATAAATTTTGCAGTGCAGCAGGTATGTTTGCTAAGGCTAGCACTGACTGCTTTAGGGCGATAGTAAGGAAAAGAGTGGCCTCCCTGATGCGCCGCGTGCGGGCCAGCACCAACAGCCTTCTCAATACCATATTGGAAAGGGTTGATTGTCCAGTTGTGAGGCACTGGAATACCGTTCACGGATCTGGAGGGGTCCTGTTTAATGTAAAATAGAGTACCTAATAATGTATTTATGTGTGTTTTTAGTGAAATAATGTATAATTAATAATGTTGACATTCAATAATGACATTCAATAATAATATACTAACATAGTTATAAGTATGATTTACTAACAATATATGGAATATTTTTTTTGATTCCGAAATAAATGAATAATAATAATAATAAATTAGTATAAAATGTACCTGTACATTTAAAACCGTAGCTTTGTTCGATTGTTTTCACATACATTATTATGGTACGCTTTACAATAGTCGCTACACACTGGCGGCGATTCCCTTGTCCACAAACTAAACTAAATTTAAGTTCAGTGCATCTTTTTCTTTCTGTTTCATTAAGAAAAGGACAGAAGATAAATATATTAGTTTAGTCCTGTCCAATTAAGATACTCCATAGACAAGTTTAGACGTGATTAAAAAATTGGCTACTAAAAATACGTCAATTTACGTCAGGCGCTGACTAATTTGACAGGAATAAACTTATATTTATCATCTGTCCTTTTCTTAATAAAATAGAAAGAAAAAGATGCACTGAACTTAAATTTAGTTTAGTTTGTGAACAACGGATGCGGCGCCATTTTCATACTTTACTATGGTTATTTATTTCACCTTCAAGCAGTCGCGCGGCGTCGAATCGACCGCGATTCGATCGATTCTCGATACATTTATGATTCCTAATTGCATACAAATCCAAAGAAAATTAGAATATTATTTTGATTTTATAAATTTGTTTATGTCCTAACATGATGATAATGTGATAAATACAAAAAATATTAAATAATTAGTGTTTTAAATCCCTGAAATATCCTATAGGTCTTTAAGGTTACGCGCGACCGCTGGCGTTACAAATTACCGCGCGCCCGCTTGAAGGTTAATTTATAAAATAGTCTTTATACAGGTTCATGTTTGTGTTCAGGTTTGGTTGTGTTTGTGGTTTGTTATTTTGATGACGTCTCTAATTCTGCAAACTTATGAACTTTGAATAAGCTTCAGCAGGTTTATGAAACTCTATGTAAACGTACTAAGATTCACCATAACTTACCGACGATTCATGCATATAACAGCAAAGGATTCAAAGACCACAACAGTGTTTTGAGATGCGGTATAACTAATTTGAATATTATAATAATCAAAAGACAATGTATCAATGAAAATTGTATAATCAAAAACTACAAAACAAAGCTTGTTTAAGTATAATTGATTTTAGAAGTATTTCTTAATTATAACCAACTTAATTTTAGCATAATTTTTTAGTTAATTATCAAGTAAAGCAATATTGTCATTATTAACATTAGATATGTTTAAAGACTTTGAATAAATGCATTGCATGAGATTGAACATAATTTGTATCTTTTGTTACTTAAAATTAAAATAAATGACTGGTTTTCATAAACATAATATTATTTGTACAGACGCCAGCACATCTAGGTACCCGAAACTGTCAAATTTTCACAATCAACTTTGAACCTAATGTTTTGACGATAAAGTTGAAAATCGATTAAAGAAATTTGAAAGATTGTAGTAGCTTCATGTGCTGGCATCTGTACATAAATATTTAAAAATATTTTTTTTTACAATATAAATATTGTTGTATATAAATCAGCATATCATATAAACGTATTTGAACTACAAAAGCTATTAGTATTTAAATAAACTACTCTTATCTTTTATACACTGGTAATAAATTATTACATTAGTTTTACAGACAAACGGCAACTCTGAAGCCTCTACATATTTCATTAATTGATTAAATGTCTATTTGTGGGCAAGATTAAAATAATGATAACTTGTCCATAATTCATTACACAACACGGTTATACATACTAAATACTACATTGGCTAGTAAATCATCTTGTACTCAATTAACTATAAAAAGCAAACGTTATATTTGATAACTAGTAAGTATGTATACAAAGTTTCTGTAACATATAAAAAATAAATAACGAATTAATAGGAATGGACTACCAACTCAGTAGTGTTGGGATTGCTGTTGACATTTAACCAACGATACCGATAATATTAGCAGTAACAACGCAGCACCTCTCATCTTTTAGTACATACACACATAATTGGTGTGGAAATCAGTGCGCGCAAATTTCACTAGACACAAAATACTTTCGCGTTTGTAGGTGCAACTCCGTACTCCCTATATCGATGACCTCGTGAAACATACTTTATAGTTATCAAATGCACAATTTACTGCACTAATCAGATCACTACTTTGCACTAATCAGTACGGTTTGTACAGTTTATTCATCAATATGGACCGGTAATTCTACCTGGATATCTTGGGCACTGGGCGCGGGATCTGTCTAATCATGCCCTCTTCTTGGTACTCCAGGTTGCAGGGTTTCAGCAGCTCTTGGCCGCCTTGATGGAGCCATTTGTTGCACACTGGAATGTTGTAAGCAGAATAAAATTAACTTTTGTTTAATTCATGGTAAGAAATTGTACTGGAGCATGATTTATACAAGGTGTAACATAAATAAAGCACAACCTCTTAAGGGGTCATTGTGCATCATGAACAACTTTTACTATGGGACCAAACCTGAAATCGCAAAAAAAAAAATTCTGCTGTTCCCTACTTGTTCGCATAATTCGTGAAAATGTAGGGAACAGCTGATTTTTTTTTTCGCGATTTCAGGTTTGGTCCTATACTAAAAGTTGTTCATAATGATGAGTACAATGACCCCCTATGAAGTTGTAAGTTACAGCTTGTATAAATGGTTTGTCTAATTGGATATTTTTTCCAAGAAAGGCATTGGCAGCTTCTAATGTATTGTTATTTTTCAACAGATTATGTCAAGTCAAGCTGACAAGCAGTTCCTGCAACAGTTAGGAAGTCTTGGAACTTCACTTGGATCCTTGCAGGACGGACTTGCGTAGTCACCTATGTTGAACGGTATAATGCAGGTGCTACTAGTTACCAACGGCGCTATTCACCGAGAATATGCGCAAACCAGACTCCATGAATACTGTGACACAGTCTTAAGCCACGTCCTACACCTGTGTACAGTTACGAAATGAAAAGGCACGGCATGCACGGTGTTTACCACCGTGCATGAGACCGACTACACACTGATCGCTCAATTGCTATCCTTTTCTTTCCGCAACTGTAGATGCAACTGTAGATAATGCAATTCACGAGCGCGCGTTATGTAACTCTTACGTCATTGTTATAAGTTATAAATTGGAATAATCAAGGCGCGTTCGTGAAATGCAAAATCTGTATGGTATATTCCAAAAGTACTTGATAAAAGTGTAAACAAACCCTTTTCAGGTTGAATTATTACACAATCCCTCAATAAATAAGCAACATATTCATCTGTTTTTAGAAGGTTTCAACTTCTTACCACTTGTTCCAACAATTTTATTTAGAAAATCAACAACGAAAATTTAAGTTATAAAATTAACCTCAATTATCAAATGAAAAATATAATTAAGGTGATTTAAAACTAGAATTTCGATTTAAGTATTCAAATAATCGAAGCACTCAATTTGTAAGTGGCACTACACATTGGCATCCATAGATGACGAGAGAGACGTTATCTGCTCTATTTGTTTACATTTTCATCAGATACTTTTGGAACAGACTATAGTGTGTTACTAACCCCACTTGGATCCCTGCAGCACTGGGCAGGCGGCGTGTCTGGTCGCGAGGTCTCCTTCGCCGGAGGGGTGTAGGTTCAACCAGAAGGCAGCCGCACGCTTCACAGGAAACACGCTCAGACCTAGCTCCGTGAACACCGTGGCGCCGCCTTGAGCTACATCCGACATCTGGGCATAAAGGAAGTCACAAAATAAAAATTGTTCTACTATGTCGTGAACTAAATATAAGTGACATAAGTATGTAATCGCCAATCCGCCTTCCGTCCAAGAGAAGAGGCAAAGACACTGCCACAGCACCATTGTCCCAGTGCAGATCCTCTTCTCATACAAAGAAGGCACTAGCATTGATCACCACGCTTGCTGAAGACGGGTTGGAGATAACGGAAATCATTAAATGAAAAAAGTTAACTTCTAGTAAATACAGTTTTTATTTTTTTGGCAGTTTTTTTTTTACACTGAATGTTTTGTTCGCCATTCAGGTTTGGTTTCTATGTAAAAAAAGAAACTCATAAGATTCTTACACCCGGTTTCTGATTTGGGAACTTGACAAACTGTACTTATGCATTAATTGAGCATAAAGCATAAACATATTTAGATTTTTGATTTTGAACTATAACATACCAAAAAATAACAAATAAAAAACGTAAGATATTAATGATTTAGTTTTTCATTACATCAAGAATCTTAATACAGTCGAAACAGTTCGCCCATATATATATTAACTAGCGACTCGCCCCGGCTTCGCACGGGTGCAATGCTGATCACTATCACTACATAGTATAAAACGAAGTCGCTTCCCGCTGTCTGTCTGTCTCTATGTATGCTTAGAACTTTAAAAATAAGCAACGGATTTTGATGCGGTTTTGTTTAGTAGATAGAGTGATTCAAGAGGAAGGTTTATATGCATATAATACATGCATAATATAGTAGAGAAACACTGATAATTTTAGAGCCATTATTTCTCTTAAAAAGTATAGGATAAAAATGGTTATTGTGGGTTATCCCTAATAGATAGACATATGCTATCGCGGACTTTTTTGTAGACCTTTTTAAGGTTTACAATACTGTAGTACATTACTTTGATCTATCTCGTAGGGTTAAGCCAGCGTTTGCAATGTAAGCGCAAAGAAATGTGTTTATTTACGACATCCCATTAGAAACCTCTAAAATTATCAGTGTTTTTCTACTATATTATACATATAAACCTTCCTCTTGAATTATTCTATCTATTAAAAAAAACCGCATCAAAATCCGTTGCGTAGTTTTAAAGATTTAAGCATACATAGGGACAGACAGCGGGAAGCGACTTTGTTTTATACTATGTAGTGATAAGATTAAACAGTCTTATATAAGTTTGTCTCTGATTTATTCATTAGAATCTTAAGTTGTTAATTGACTACAGCTTATTTAGATTTAGAATAAATATAAATGTATTTTGATGTAATAAAATTGGGTTTCTGACTTTGTATCAAATAAATGAGTTTGTGGATACAACTGTTCATTATTTGAATTTGAATACTAACATAGAAGAGCACCGTAGCTATTCTGTTGCCACCTGACTTGGCGAATGCATTCTCCCGTTTCTGTGGAAAACAAAAACAGTGATTAAATCAAAAGAACATACACAGTGGCATGCACATCGACGCGCAAACTGTCACCAGGAATTCAGCACACGACTCTAGACTACTTAGTGTTGACAATAAATCAGCTGCTTCATAGAAAACTGCAGTACCTACGCGGTCAAAATGTATGGAACAGTAATTTTTTTTTTTAACCAGCGAACAATTTCAACTCTGGGGGGTTCAGAATCATGTACTGTATCCATGGTAACAGGGGGGCAATTCTCATAATTTTAAGAATTTTCACAGTCTGATTTCAGTCTCAATCTGTCAAAAATATCTCTAATTTCCCAACAATTTTGACTTTTTTTTTTTATGAGACTGCGGCTAGATTTATAACGCTTTAAATTACGAGAGTTAGCCTTCGGGTTGCGCGTCGATGTCCCTGTCTTTCTGTACACTTGGAATGCAAAATGGGGACAGTAAAATAAAAAAAAATAGGAGTTCTATACAAGGTCAATTTAGCTGGTAAACTTCACAGATGTGATAGATCGTAATACCTGTATGAGAGTAGCTGAGGATCAAGTTAAATCGCGTGCGATTGGCGAGGCCTATGTCCATCAGTGGACGGGTGATTATTGACTTACCCTAGCAAAGTCATAGTGGGGTTCATAATGCCCTCCGATCCCGTAGTTGACGACCTGCAGTTCTTCAGCGAAGTCCATGTTAAGACCTGTCATGTGGGACACTCTGCGAGATATGCGCGCGATGGCCTCGGCTTCGGAGTCTCGAAGCCACGATGACTTGCTGATGCGGTAGTGGGCGGGTACCAGTTCACCGGTCTTCGGGTCGTGAACTACGGCGCGTTTGAACTAAACAGAAAAAAAAGTTATAAAGCAAAGTCAGAGAAAGGAAAGGAAAGTTACTTATCTTTTCTCTGTGTATTTTACCTACACACGGTAAAATACATAGAGAAACGATAAGTAACTAAACACTGAACAGTCGGGGAAATAACCATTTAATAAATCAAGACAAATGTTGTGATTTCAGTATATGGACTATTACAGTGTAAAGTTAATTTTGATAAACAACTCATTTTTTTTTGAATATTTAAGTCTTTAAAATAAAATTGTATTGAAGAAGCCTTGATTAGTGTGATTGTGAATTTTATTAAAAACGATAAAAAAGCTTGACCAATCGTGGAGTGTTTAATTAATATTTAGCAGCTATAAAAGTCAAGGTTTAAGCATTATTTTTATTAAGAATTAGTGAGGATGCTGACATTTGAGACTTAAAAGTGACAAAACAAAAAAACCGGCCGAGCGCGAGTCGGATTCGCGCACGAAGGGTTCCGTACCATTATCCATAAAAACGGCAAAAAAAATCATGTCTGTTGTATGGGAGCCCCTTTAAACATTTATTTTATTCTGTTTTTTAGTATTTGTTCTTATAGCGGCAACAGAAATACATCATCTGTGAAAATTTCAACTGTCTAACTATCACGGTTCATGAGATCCAGCCTGGTGACAGACCTGGGACGGACGGACGGACAGCGGAGCGGGAGTAATAGGGTTCCGTTTTCCCTTTGGGTACGGAACCCTAAAAAGGACATTCATTTTTGAATTCTAAAGTGTTTGGGAAATTATCCCCTATTGTTTGCCAATAATAATATCAAAATGTTGTTCCATGAACCCACCCTCGGCCTGGCCATTTTCTTGACCATCTCAATCTCTCCATCACTAATCACGTCGTGGAATATCACAATGTCAGGGTTGAGGTACATCATTTCCATCTTGATGGGAGCCAGGCGAAGGAACGGATGATTCTCTGTGAGGTAACGACATGTCAACCTGTAAAAGGCAAGAAAAGATCCGATTAAAATCATTTTATTAAAATTAAACTCAGGATCAACACTTTTGCAAGGTCAAAGATACAAAAGATAGCTTATGAAGCACCAATTCTATTCCACTTCCTAGTGTTTAAGCTGAATAGAAATGGCAACTGGAATAATATAATCTGACTCAACAAAATGTTGAGCTATTACAGCTAATAGCATATAACAAGCAATTTTAATGTCAGTCTCTTGGGTAAATTACCAGTCGACAGCGATGCGGAGGAATATTTCGACGCAATATTTTAGTTTGTTAATAGTTTTAGTTAGGTTAGGATATTATATTATATAAAACGTGTAACGGAAAGGGGGTATCAACCCTGAAGGAGGTGAATGTGCTCATGAAACTCAACAACTTTCCCCAAAGAACATAGGTCGAAATATGAAAAAAAAATTTGGCCCTCCCATAGTAAATCAATCAGCTGGTAGTCAGTTTTGTAAGGGAGGGCCAAATTTTTTTTTCATATTTCGACCTATGTTCTTTGGGGAAAGTTGTTGAGTTTCATGAGCATATTCACCTCCTTCAGGGTTGATACCCCCCTTCCGTTACACCCTGTATATTGATATTATATATATTCCGTACGCAAAATACGCGCATTGACGTGGAGTTGCGGACACCAGCCCGTGTTACCTATTACCTAGGTTAGGATATTATGTTTTTATTTTAATAGTTTGTTAGTTTATTAAGTATTGGAAGTTTGTCCATTTAATAAATAAAGAATCTAAATTTTAATGTCTGGGATAAAAAAGTGCCTTCTTCACCTACATTTTTATAGTTTGAGGTAAATAATCATACATTTAAACGGAATGAGTCATGGTATACGGTTCCTGCCTAAAACAGCATAGCTTGGCTTTAATAGTTCTATTCTAACTGTATGCGTGGGAAGAAAACCATGCCATTTACAGTTACATAATAGAATTAGTTTTTTATGATAATTTTATTAACTTCATTTGGCTACTTTAACGTGAATTTCTGTCAAAAGTAATAAAAAAAAACCGGCCAAGTGCGAGTCGGATTCGCGCACGAAGGGTTCCGTACCATTATCTATAAAAACGGCAAAAAAATCATGTCTGTTGTATGCGAGCCCCCTTAAATATTTCTTTTATTCTGTATTTTAGTATTTGTTGATATTATTATTATTATTCATTTATTTCAGAATCAAAAAATATTCCATACATTGTTATAGCGGCAACAGAAATACATCATCTGTGAAAATTTCAACTGTCTAACTATCACGGCTCATGAGATACAGCCTGGTGACAGACGGACGGACAGCGGAGTCTTAGTAATGGGTCCCGTTTTACACTTTGGGTACGGAACCCTAAAAACAATGGTACGATATTAGCATAATGTTAACACTGCGAGAATGTTAACACTACTAAACGGCCCCAGACGTAATCACAATAAAACTCCTATTGCGTCTCGATCAGTCTCCTTCAATGGCTTAATGCCCGGTTGTCGAATTTATAATCGCAAATCGCATTGTGAGGAGAGACATTCTTTCCAGATGGAAGGAAAACACCTGTTCACCTAGTATGCAAAACCTAGCTATCTGGATTTAAACAAACGCTCTGTTGGGACCTTATGAGTACCGTGGTTGGAGAAGATTGTAAATAAAATTCCAGTGTACAGAATAAATTTCTATTCAGATTACAATGATTATTAAGCAGACTGACGAAATGTCAGTAAATCATTGATAATTTAATTTAATATTATTTAAAAAATAATATTAAATCGATTTATGGCCAATTTAAGTAAACCTTGCCCTACAATGGGACAGTATAATAATTATAGCACACTAGCTGCGCCCCGCGGTTTCACCCGCATAAGTCTCGATCCCGTAGGAATATCGGGATGAAAAGTATTATATGTGTTAATCCTGGTTATAAACTATCTGTGTGCCAAATTTCATTAAAACTGGTCCAGCCGTTTGAGCGTGAAGAAGTAAAAAACATACAAACACGCACACACTCACAAACTTTTGCCTTTATAATATTAGTGTGATTCACCCTATGTTCCCACTGCTGGAACACAGGCCTCTTCGCAGTGAAAGTTATGAACAACAAATAAAACTTAGCGCGATAGAGGGATTTTCACTATGAGGACTGAAACAGTGTATGATAGTTGACAGCTGTAGTACATTATAACGATTATTAAAGTTAAGTGATGTTTAAACGTCAAAAATGGCACCGATTCCCTTGTTCACAAACTAAACTAAATTTAAGTTCAGTGCATCTTTTTCTTTCTATTTCATTAAGAAAAGGACAGAAGATAAATATTAGTTCAGTCCTGTCAAATTAGTCAGCGCCTGACCTAAATTGACGTATTTTAGTAGCTAATTTTTTAATCACGTCCAAACTTGTCTATGGAGTATCTTAATGTCGCTAATACCTACTTAACTTTAAGCCTTTAAACGTTTATGAATAGGGGGGAAAATGTCCTCAACAACGCATGATGGTCGAAATTATTCAATTGATCAGACATCAGAATCGTTTTAACGAAATAACCGTAAGTTGGGACGAAATGGGTGGGGTCAATGTAGTATGAGTCAGATTGGTATTTTTACAATTCAAATGCAATTGATTAACATTTAAAAACGTCTCACGACCATGAGAATACAAATAACTTGGGTCAATATTTTAATTTAGTAATAAGAAGGGCGTTATTGGACGATTCTTAACTTTTGTAGTTACTTAGCAGTTTAAGTTATATTTAAGTTACTTATTAGCCAATAGGCTAGATTGTAATGTAAATAAAGTATCACCAATTGTACCACTTTATAAAGGAAAAAAATATACTTATATATATTTTAACCAATAAATTCACTGCATTCAGCAATAAATAGTGGCTTTGGCCTGGAAGAATGAAAATGACAAAAAAAAATCCTCCCAATGTGTGATAAGTGAATCTGCTTTCAAATAACGACCAACAATGATTTTATCTAATAACAAAAGTGCGCTCTGACTTAGCTGAAATTAAGCAAGGCGCCATGTAAGTTATCTATCAGACCATGGTGCCAAACTATTCTAAACGCCACGAGGTCATAAAATGTGCGAGTAGGACGGAGAATAATTTTAATACGGGATTCCTAATAGCTAGAGACCAGATTATTTGCAACCTAAGACTTTAATTTATACATGAACCGGCTCATCGGTGAGCTCAGTGATACTGGTATTGGTTGTTCCATAGACGGAGTAAGTGTTAACAACATAAGCTACGCGGACGATATGGTGTTACTGAGCCCATCGATTGCAGCGTTACGGAAATTGGTGTGCATCTGCCAATCGTACGCGGAAGCCCATGGGCTCAGATACAACGCGAATAAGAGTGAGTTCATGTTGTTCAAGTCAGGAAGCAAAGGCTACTCCCATGTTCCTCACGACACTCTAGGCGGAATGCGTTTAAAAAAGGTAAGTGCCTTTAAGTATCTGGGTCACTGGGTGACCGAAGACCTGTGTGACAATGAGGACATAGAGAGGGAGCGCAGGGCGCTGTCCATCCGGTGTAATATGTTGGCTCGTAGGTTTGCACGTTGCACTAATCAAGTAAAGATAACATTATTCAAGGCATACTGTCAGACCTTCTACACGTGCAGCTTATGGACTAATTTTACATTGCAGGGGTACAGTGCTCTGCGTGTCCAGTATAACAATGCGTTTAGGATATTGTTGGGGCTGCCACGCTTTTGTAGTGCTTCCGCTATGTTTGCTGAGGCGCAGACTGATGATTTTTTCGCCATAATCAGAAAAAGGTGCGCCTCGCTGTTAAGGCGTGTGCGTGGCAGCCCGAATGGTATTCTTAACGCATTGTCCCAGAGGTGGGACTCACCAATGTTGATGAGGTGGATGCGGCTGCACGCTAGCGGCCCCTCATACTTATTATAAGTTATAATAGATACTATAATATTTTATGTGTTTTTGACTATCTATTTATTTCTATTTCTGTTTAAATTATATTTTGATTATTATTATTAGTTGACAGTTTAAATTATATTTGATTATTATTATTATTTGACTTAATTTATTCTTTTATACATGTTTTGAAATTCACGATTAATTTTTATAATATTTTTAAATTATTGTATTTTTAAATTTTATTCATTTTTATGTTTTATATTGTTTTTATGTAATATGGATTTTTATTATCTGCAATAAATAAATTGAATTGAATTGAAAAACGTTGTCATGCTTATATGATGTCTATCTATCGCGACTACTGCGAGTCTTGACGTTTAATCTGGTTTAGTTTTAAAATAACATCATCTGCCTTGCCTTTTCCCAAATATATTGGGGTCGGCTTCCAGTCTAACCGGATGCAGCTGGATACAAGTATTTTATATGGAGTGACTGCCTATCTGACCTCCACAACCCAGTTACTGGGTAATAAGATACCACTTGGTAAGACTGGCTGTCAGAATTCCGAACTTCTGACACCCGTAACGACTGTCAAAGATCCACGAATGACAGCCAGGACCAACGGCTTAACGTGCTTTCCGAGGCACGGAGGTGTGGCACATTCACGGGCAGAGCAATGGTGGCGCAGTGGTAACGGCCGCGACTTACGAGTTGAAGGTCGTAGGCTCGAACCCAGACAGGAGCTTTACTTTGTGTAAATTATTTCATCACCACTGCTCTCAAAACGGTGAAGGAAAACATCGTGAGGAGACTGGCATGTTCTAGAATCAAAAATTCGAAGACATGTGACGTCTACCAACCCGCACTGGGCCCGTGTGGAGGCCTGTGTCCCATCAGTGGGAACTTTATAGGCTGATCAAACGTAGCTAAACCTGATCGATCAACCCGTGCGGCTCTTATTACCAATGGTCGGAGTAGGTAGAGCTGTTTTTGCTACTTGCGACATGCGGACATAACATGGATATGCCAAATATTTCCCGGAATCCCGGGAATTCTCGGAATTAAAATACCATTGTTTAAGTAGTTTTTATAGGAGTAGGTATAGGTATTTTTGTTATATATATATTTTTGTTATGTTATAGATATGCCAAGTATTTCCGAAAATCCCGGGAATTCTCGAAATAAACAAAAACAACTATTTAAGTAGTTTCTTTTGTCAGTGCTTAATTGGAACGTTATATTTAAATGGATAATCCACTTTTATTCGTTTACTATAGTAAATTGAATTAAAGACATGGAATATAAATAAAATGCGATGATGCAGTTAGATATATAATTTAGTTTTCAAAACCCATATTAACTCACTTAAAACAATCGACAATTTCAAAATCCCGGCATTTCAGAGGCATATCCATGTTAACATCAATGTTTGCGGTCATTCACCCTAAACAGCTCTACCTACTTCGACCACTGCTTATTACTTAGCTACAAGCTCCTCTAGACTAACAGAGTATCAAAAATATATTTACTTTTTAGAAATAGCGAGAGGTATGTCGACTTCGCCGCGACACAACGACTCGTAGACTTTTCTCTCCTTAGCATAGCCGGTCAATTCAACCGGTTTTTCCTCTTGCTGCTCCGCTCCAGTCTCCTGTAGACCAACCAATAAAATTATATAGCCAAATTAGATTAGACTTAATTTAAATAATGCTATTTTAAAGAAATATGCTTCAATAACATAAATAATACGACATGTTATTCTTGTTTCTGCGCGGTATTTTTATCTTTAACCCGGCGTCATTGAGGTTGTGTCAAAATTACCCGACTAGTTTATAATTTCTAATATTTTTGAAAGTACGCGCGCGACGTTGCCGTTCTGTGCAGTAGCTGGAGCCAATATTGTACTTTTTTATTGTAATTTTTGAGAGTTATTTTAAAAGTTGGTTAAACTCAAACGTTTCTGAATTATTGTTTTTCTGTTTTATTATCAAAACCAGAATACCTTTATACTCAAATAATGACACAGTTTACGAATTTACTTAAAAATAATGGAAATACCATGTATTACATATATGGGTAATATTGACCCACCTCAACGTCCATGTAACTATTTCCTACCACGGTGACGCCGGGTTAAGGAAAAACGGTTTAACGTTATCTGTTAGCATGCTCGATACATTCTATAGTTCAATTTTTCAGGTTTTATTGGAACTGACAAAAACAAAGCTGTTAACTAAACCATTAATGTAAAAATGTCTTATTTATATGCAAATGATTATGTATCTCATTTTGAATAATTTATATAATTCCGAACAAGTTTACACCTTTAAGTTTGCCTTTACACCAAATATCCTGTTATTATGACGTAGTCATATAAATAAAAGGAAATTGATAATATTGACCTGTATAAAAAGTAAAGTTATGTATAATAACATAATGTATGCTAAACTTTTTTGTGTAGGAATATATCACAGACTATATGTTTAACTAGGAAACAGTCACGTTACACACAGCAGTGACACTGGAAGGGCCCTTTCCCACGGCAAGATTTTTATTTTTAAATATACATATTCACAAAAGCATCCTGTTTTCCTGATACTGCAAACAGGATGCTTGTGTGAATATGTATAATTGTATATTTAAAAACGTACACTACTAAACGGGATCCTGCAAAAAACCGTACCTGCAAAAACCGGGATCTCGCCATGGGAAAGGGCCCTTAGGGATCTATTCGTGGCCCGAAACCCCACAGTTAGACATACTTGGACATGATTCATAGACCAGGCACTCATAGATGATCACAAGGTGACCTTGTCGCTATCACAAGCCATGTGCACATACACCTACTGCATTGTGCTAGAATGTAACAGATTCGTTAGCAGAACTATATAGATCTGTACAGACCAAGTGACAAAAACTAAACATCTTTTCATGCAAGATTCAATCCTACCAATAGATTATATATAATTTTTATTTTATTCCAGAACTAGCTCTTGCCAGAGGCTCCGCCCGTGTCGGGGTCGAAAATTAGCCTACGGGACCGTACTACCGGAATAAAAGTATTCTATTCCATAGAATACACAGGTAGACCATGACCTAGCTAGGTTACGACATACCTTTTTTTGTTTCCGGGATGGAAAATCCTCATGGAAATCGGCCGCCCTGGAGTGGGCGGCGGGGTCTGTCAGACTCTTACTGACTAAAAACCACCCCGGTGTTCCGCAACCCCCAAACCCAGGTCATAAACACCAGTGTGCCAAATTTCATCGAAACCCATTCAGCCGTTATGAAAGGTAACAGATAGAGCTACTTTCGCATGTATTAGGTTGTCTCATAAATTATTGCCAGTTAAAAAACAAAATATTATTAATATTTTTTTATGAATAAAAAATACATTGAATCAATTATATAGTCTCCCTCGTTATCAACAACAGTCAGCCATCTACTGGGCTAAATTTGAATACCCTTCTCCCAAAATGAGGCAGGCTGGGACTCGAAAAAATTTTCAAGTTCAATTTTTACTTCCAGAATTTTCGTTTTTTTTCCCTAGTAAATGAAATTTAAGAGCTCGAAATAAATGAACGTCTGAATGAAATGAAAGTCTGAAGTCAATTGCATTATGAGAAAAAAAAGTAAAACAAATCAAATCTTAGTTTAAAACTGAAGTCAACCAATTTATGGTACGTACCCCGCGCCGTTCCTTCCTAAGTCTTTGTTCTTCTTCAGCGATACTCTTCTGATAATGCGGCACGTTGCCTTTGGCACGCGGGTGCTTGGGGTCTACTGCTAGCAGCTTATGTGTCCATTCTAGAGCACTTCTTGTGTCGCCTGAAAACAAGAACAATAAATGACTATTGTATCATACTGTATAGTTAGGTTAGGACTCCTTAGTAACAATCATGATCAATTTCCTCATAGATTCCTAAGTGATGTTTTATTGGTTGAAAGGAATGTCATACTGGCTCGGTCTAACCCCTTGGTTGTTTAGTCGCATTTTGTGGCACTGCCAGACAGGGACAAAGAACTAACATCGAGATTACTCGATTTATACTCTACATAGACTAGGGCAGAGACTAAAATCTTGCTGACACGAACACAATTTTATTTAATACTAGCGACCCACCCCTGCTTTGCACGGGTGCAATGGCGATAGCGATAGCGTAGTGTGGGACGCCCCCCAGCTAGATGGACGGACGACCTAAAGAAGGTGGCTGGGGTGGACTGGATGCGGAAGGCGGAAGACAGGGTGTTGTGGCGCAGTCTGGGAGAGGCCTATGTCCAGCAGTGGACTGCGATAGGCTGAGTTGATTGAATGGCGATATGTCAAAACATCGAAATTTCTGCGCTAAATCTAAGTACATTTTTAATGTAATATACACATCCCTTCCTTCTGTAAAACATGGTGAGATCCACAACAAAATCTTTTGCTTAGTTTAGAATCTTTAGAAGAATAACGCGGTCACATGGACCGACACGGAAAGCTACTTTTATAGACTAGCCTCTGCCTGCGACTTCGTCCGTCAGCTTCATTATTAGTATATAGATTATATCTTAGAGGAGATTATGGCTAAGTAATAACAGCCGCGCGGGTCGATCGATCAGGTTAAGCTACGCTTGCCGCGGTTGGTCTGTGGATAGGTGACCATCTGTACAAAAGAAGACCGCTCCGTGCCTCGGAAAGCACGTAAAGCCGCTGGTCCCGGTTGTCATGACATATTTGACAGTCGTTACGGGTCGTCAGATGCCCGAGCCTGACAAACAGTCTTACCAAGTGTTACCGTATTACCCAGTAACTGAGTTGTGGAGGTCAGAAAGGCAGTCACTCCATGTAAAATACTGGTATTCTGCTGCTTCCGGTTAGTTTGCAAGCCGACCTCAACATAGTTGGAAAAAGGCTAGGCAGATGATAATGAGATTATGTCTTAGACACGGGCACACTTACCAAGCAAATAATAAGAAAAGCCGATGTACTCCAATATGTCAGCTTCAGTGAAGGAGTAGGGAATATTTTCCTCTTTCATTTTGCGTAACGCCTCCACCATCCATGCGCGCGCGTTTGTTAGATCTTTTTCGTTGTAAAGTGCGCGCCCGAGCTCGTAACAGTCGCCTGCACTCATTGGAGTACTGAAATGAACATGTAATATTAAAAACAGCAGTTCACAAATGTTGTTGCAGCAACATCATTTTGTGTTGCAGACATTTTCAAACTCAAACTTTATGAAATGTTGCAAGGAACATGTATCCCGCAACATCAAAACTTGCTGCTTAATACAATTTGGACTATTCGACAATGGCGCCGATTAACTTGTTCACAAACTAAACTAAATTTATTTTCAGTGCATCTTTTTCTTTTTATTTCATTAAGAAAAGGACAGAAGATAAATATTAGTTTAGTCCTAAAACATATTCATTTTATCGGTATAAGAGTTAGTGCTAACATCACACACACATCATATTTCATGCTAATGAAGTATTCATTGTAGAATTAGATACTCTTAGCGCATCCCTTATTAAAGATAGTGTAACTAAAAACATGTAGGCAGTTAGGTATTTAGTAAATGACACGATTTTTAAAAGATATATTGTAAATAAGTAACCCCCGATAGATTACATTGTATTTTTTGACGTATAGGAAAAAAATATATAAATATGACTGACTGATAACTACATCGGGAAGGAAGCTCCTTACTTATTACGAGTTTCTTATCTTATCTTACCTACCCTGTTAATGTGCAAAAACTATCTTATATTAGTTTGAAAATTATAACCAAACTCGCTTATGCGCGCGGCTTCGCTCGCGTTAATTTAGAATTTGACAATCAATTCGGGTTATACTCTGCTTGTTCTTTGGCCGTTGCACTCATGGGCTCTGAACAGAACATTATTCTAGGACGCTCCTATACAGTGTTGTATGTCCTTCTATTTGACGCTAATACGTGCAAATTCTGGGCATTGGACACACGCGAACATGCTACATATAGCCATGGGAAAAACACGGCTTTTCCAAATGCACTCCTGCTACCTGCAATGTTTGCCCTAGTCTATAATATTATAGTTAGGAGGATGAAAATTAAATTAAATTTATTTAATTAAATTAAAAAAAAGCTCTAAACTCTAATGTTTTTAATATAATTCAATCATGATTCGAATGACACGTGGCGCCATCTATTATCATAGTAACGTTATTGTTGTTTTCCTCGGGAACAGCACTTTTTTCGGGATGAAAGGTATCCTATGTCCGTTTCTGTACACCTGACAACGTATATGCAAAATTTTAGGATAATCAGTTGAGTGGTTTAGGCGTGAAAAGGTAACAAACAAACTTACTTTCGAATTTATAATATTAAGTTAGGATTATCTTCAATTCGCATGAAGTGAAGTTTATGGAATTATATTGGTTAATATTTGACGTAATTACTCCTCCTGCTTTAATAGGCAGGCAGCATTTATGCTTGTGTGAAGGAATGAGCTGCTAATACTTACCTATAAGCGACACCATTGAGCAGTCCTTCGGAGAGGTCCTTCACATCCAGATGGTAGGTCTCTTGAAGTCTAGTGAGCGCCTGTGCGGCACCCGTCAGGTCTTCCAGAGCAGGATACTTCACGTCTTCGTGGTTCATTGTTATATTCTTTATGTATTCTGTAATTATTGTTAAAAACTCAGTATTATGATAGACGAGTTTGTTGGAAATATGGTCTTAAAGTCGTTATTATCATTATTGTTCTTTTCCCACTGCTGGGCAATAGCCGAATTTCTCCTTACATTTCTGTCTATCTGCCCCAAGGAGTCATATGCAGCATTAATTGGCTCACAAGGAAACCTCGCGAGGTGTCCCTCACCGATTTAGTTGCGGGTTTACTATAGTAAATCTACATGAAAAATGATGAGATACGTATTTTTTGTTTGCTAAAAAACGTTTTAAAGGGGTGAAAATCACCCTCAAAGTTCGTACCCCAAAATTATGGTTTGCAGTTTTCACATATTTCTAATAAAATTTTTCCAAAATGACTTTAACCATTAAAAAGAGCATAAAAAAAAATGAAAAATACCCTTAATCATCACTACATAGTATAAAACAAAGTCGCTTCCCTGTCTGTCTGTCCCTATATATGCTTAGATCATTAAAACTACGCAACGGATTTTGATGCGGTTTTTTTTAATAGATAGAAAGATTCAAGAGGAAGGTTTGTATGTATAATACATGCATAATATAGTAGAGAAACACTGATAATTTTAGAGGTTTCTAATGTAATGTCGTAAATAAACACATTTTTTTTGCGCTTACATTGTAAACGCTGGCTGAACGCGTCGAGATAGATCAAAATAATGTACTACAGTATTGTACACCTTAAAAAGGTCTACAAAAAAGTCCGCGATGGTATATGTCTATCTCTTAGGGATAACCCACAATAACCATTTTTTATCCTATACTTTTTACGAGAAATAATGGCTCTAAAATTATCAGTGTTTCTCCATTGCACCCGTGCGAAGCCGGGGCGGGTCGCTAGTATATTTATAAGACTTAAAATTGGTCCCATTTAAAAATAATAAATAGTTTTTGATTTATGATTTTTTTGTTATTTTTAATTAAAAAAAATGTATATCCACAATTCTTATAAATATGCAAAAATTATGAAAAATACCTTTATTCACTAAAGGTATTTTTCATAATTTTTGCCCTTTGCTTAACCTTCTTGTCAAAGTCAGGAAAAATCAGCCCTCAATCGAATAATAAAGAAAAATAAAAATAAAAAAAAAAAATATTTATAATCATAATAATTTCCATCGCCGGATAACTCTTATTCGAGGAATAAAACTGACGTTTGACGGTTTCTATGAAATACTGTCAAAATTTCAAAATTATTCCTCGCCTGATTCGGATGGCTCGGGCTGATTTTTGTTTCTGTGACAAATAAACCTATTTTTCTTTCTTTCAAATATTGCAATTATTCTAAACAGACACTTTCCGTCACCTTCATTACTTTTGGTGCGAAACAATATAGCAATTCATTAAGGTTTTAGTTCCCAGATCATGTGCAAAACATAACCAGCGTATTATTGTATTGTGACAGTTGTTATTTCTTTGGGAGTATATAATTCAACCTTAATCAACTTGAATGATGGTAAATACTTCGCTCGATTCTCGTGATCGCGAGAATGCTATTGTTTAATTTTATAAAAACATATCCACGGCATAAATTGGCTATTATCTTTCTTATGGCCGTGTGGTGTTGATTAAAACCATTATGTGCATTATGCTTTTCCCTGAGACTTTGTTAATACTTCTACCTATAAACTTCCCAGGCAAATAAAAACATGAAAACTTAGGAATTCTGATGAACATAGAGCTAAAGTGAATAGAAGGCCTATTGGCTTTGCCTATTCATAGCTAAAGTGAATAGGCCTTCCAAAGAAATAAAATTCGCGTGTTAGGTAGGTGCTAATGAAGATTTATCCTAATAAAACTTCTAGCACACCATATAATTGAACTAGATCAAATCAATGAAGCCGCAAATAAATTTTACTGTCACGATCTGTGTCAACCTTTCATTTAAATTTTCGTTTCGTTTCAGACTTGATTTCCGCATGGTGATACGAAATTTGGATGAAGTTAGGCCCACAGTTTTTGTGTGAGTTAGTAGATGCTACATAGATCATCATAATTATGTCTAGCCTTTTCCCAACTATATTGCGTTTGGCTTCCAGTCTAACCGGATAAAGCTGAATTCCAGTATTTTATAGGCCTATCTGACCAGCACAACCCAGTTACTGGGTAATAATCCCGAAAGTCACCCAACCACATCCACCTTAGTATGATGTCAGGTGACTTTTGGACTTCTGACTACGCGTAACCACTATCAAAGATCTACAAATTAAAGCCTGGACCAAAGGCCTAATGTGATTTTGCGAGGCACGGTGGGGTCTTGATATGTAAAGATGGTCACACATCCACGAACCGACCGCAGCAAACTTAGCTTAACCTGATCGATCGACCCGTGCGCGTGTTATTACTTAGCCTCAAGCCCCCGAGAATTACTTTATAAATAGCATAAACAAAAAGTTACCTGTTCCTATCTTAATACTATCTTCAATATGATCAAGATCTGTCGTCAGTCTTTTAATAAGGGTGAAAGCGTTGATTGGATTACCCAAGTAATTGGGAATATCTTCCATCGCTCTTTCATGCTCCTTTTTGTAGAGATTCAAATGCCTGTGAATAAAAATAATTTTTTTTTGGGTACAGTCAGGTACACACGGCTACACATCAAGCTATACGTTTCCATTTTTTTAGCTGACCTCACATTGCGTAGGTTTTTCGTACAATCAAACTCAAACTCAAAGCATTTATTTCAAATAAACCAATTAAAGGCACTTTTGAATTGTTAAGAGGTCGGTCCGTCAGAAAGATGAAGCTAGTTGCCCATTCAAAAGCATAGTAGGTACCTATGGAAAAGAGCGGGCAAGAAACTTCACGGACACTTTTAAATCATAAAATTGTTACAAAATATTGGTTACATTATTCATGTTAATGAAAATATATAATAATCAGAAGTCAGTTTATTCTGGTTAAGCATAGCTTCATGTGTAGCCGTGCGTACATCCATCCAGAAAACAATTTGTAGAGAGCTTATTGTTTCTGTCTTCTTCTAACTTATTTCAATTCTTACCTCTTTAGGTTCGAAAGTCTGTTCTCTTCTTTATTAATATAAAAGTCTAAATCATCAATTATTCTCTTATGTGTCTCCAGCAAATGTTCTACTTCTGCTATTGCTGTGAATAATTCCGCGTGCGTGCGCACACACAGATCGAATAACAGTGCGAAACATATTACGTGCAGCAAGTTCAAATTAGGAACCATATTCATGGCTATACAAACCTAAAACAAAAACAGCCATTAAAATAAATTCCAAAGAAGTGTCACCTCTACTCTTTTTAATATTCCGTTGGACGGTAGTCTGCGGATTGGATTACATGAGTAAAATGTCATGAGCTAGCACTTTTAAAACCACTTCTAAGAAATAAAGAAACAAATACAGGTGACACATTTACAGTGGTTCCAGTTTGTCTAGCCTCTGTCCAATGGTTGCCTATGGTCTCCTTTACATACAGCGATTGTTTCGGAAAGAGGCTTCTAAAAAAATTTTGGACATTCTGTAAACATACCTCCTCCATTTTACAAACCGGTTTAAATTTTAAATAATAAAATAAACAAACAACAGTGACATGATTATCAATACAAAATATTAAATAAGTACTTAATGTAAAGTAATGTTCATTAAAAATATTCGATTGGTTGACATAGAAAATGTAATCTTAAAACGTTTGTTAATTAATTATGAATATATTCTAAATTCTACAGTTAATTCACAAATGTGACGATAAAATTATTTGAAATAACCTCTACAAATTCATAACTGGTTAAAGAAATGGCTTCTCACTATTATCAAAAACCAGTTACATTTTGTAATAAATTATATTCATAAGTGCTAAAATATCAAATTGTCAAAATGTGACTGTGATACGTGATTCACATCTCAATTTATTGATCTTGGTCATAAAATATAATCATACTCGTATATATAAATTAATAGGCAAGGTAAATCATCGTAAAACTCGGAACTTCGGAAGCTTTAATTAAGTTTAAGCACGTTTATGGTTATTTGATACATTTTAATCTTTGTTTTAAAGGATTATAATATTTTGTTGTGTGTATTTGTTGTCTCGAGAGTATTTTCCCTTGACTTCCTTAGCACCAAATATTATTGTAGAGATATATTTGTGGTTTCGAGGAAACCCAAAGTATTTCGTGAACCTTTTCGGCTTAATACGGACGACACACAAAACCACAAGTTGGTGTTAGTCAATATTTTAGTTGACGTAAGGATTGGAATGAACGAAGTCTTGGCAAAATATTTAAAAAAAAAATTACGAAACCAACTTGGCTCTATATTTTTGAGTACTACTAGAGTTTGGATTTTTCTTATAACCTTATTTATGGCTAGTTATTTTGAAGACATTTTTTTCTCGAAGAATTTTTTTTCTCACACATTTTTTTTCTCTTGAAGATGTTTATCTTCAAGACCCGAAGATGACCTGAGATAACTTCGTAATTTAGCTAAGTAGGTACGTACGGTTTGACTACCAACATTCCAGAAACATAAGATTTATAACAAGCTTAAACTTTCCAAAGCTTGCAAGTAGGTAACTATCGTACATTTAATACCGTACCATAACAATTACGTATGAAGCTAACAATGCGCGAATCATTTCGATTGATTTATATTGCCCGGTCGGGCAATGACTTGACTGCTCGCGGTACCTAAACTAATTCATTGTGACCGACCGTCTCGTAAAGAGCTTAAATAAGTCGAATGAACTGAATGCGTCCTTCGTTTAAAAATAAAAACTTAAAACATCCCAAACGAAATTTTTTAAAATTTTGTTGTATTTTTTATGAATGTTCATGACTAATCAAATAAGTAATCAGTCAGTATCTTGTGATAAAAAATAATTTATTGCGACTTTTTTGCAGACTGCATCCTGGACTCGTGACTCGTGACATGTCACAAACAAGGCAGAGGAGATTTTATCATTAAATAAGTTTTGTTCCTGTCACAAGCAGGATTTTGATAAAATCTTAACACGTGTATATTTTTGCTAATTTATTTATGTTTTTACATAAAAATTCTAGCAAGAATCTGCAGTGGTGGACGTGATTTTAGGCGCGTACGGAATTGTGCGGAAGCCGGCCGGCAACTGACCGCTTTATTATCTCTATAATAACGATAACAAAATGACACAATATGCTATCGAATATTGCTCTACTGCTCTGAATATTTTTCTCGAAGACTCTCGATACTAAATTGACAAGAGCAAGAACTACACAATGAGTTTAAAATAAAGTAGACCCAAACGTTTTGTAAGTTTGTTCCTCCCTCGTCTGAACTGTGCAATGAATTCTGATGTTACAGATTGTTACTTCATAGTTATTTAGGACATCAATAATTGAGGACTGTGTTCTCTTACAATCTTTCAAAAACACAGTTACTGAAGTACGTAGTAAGAATTAGTTGGTACCGTAAAAATATTTTCTGCCGTTCAAATAAATGAAAAATAGATACTTACAATATATTAATCGCTGAGGAAATAGGTACGACAAGGAAAAGATACTGAATGGTACATACCTAGGTAGCTAATTAGTGTTTATACAGTGTGTTTTAAGAATTAAAAAAAAAACTATTTATTGCAGCGTAGGAATAACACAACAACGATATTGGTAGTTACATTATTATTTTCTTAACGAAGAAACATAACGGTATTCGCGACACAGTTGGCAGTGTTATTTTACCAGAAGATTCTCATTTAGAACAGTTACATGAGTAAACACAATTCGGTCAAAATAAAATATGTTCCTGCCTACCCAAAGAATACATTCAAAATCAGTTATCAATTTGCTTTTAAGGATTGGTATTTAAGATGGTTAGGTATGACACCGGTGTATTTATTTTATTTATTTTAATGTATGTACTTACCAACAGAACTAACAGTAAATGGGTCAAATATTTATGCCTAAAATACACAAATGCGTCACCAAAACAGTGAGTTAGATATTAATCTACGCACTATTACACAAAAACAAGATCAAAATGTGAAAATCTGTGCCTCGAACAAATGCTGCTCGGATCCGAGCGTGCGCCAACGCAACCGTTCGCGGGTCAACGAACAAAATACTGCCATTGAGCAGCTAGCGAGGCGGTGACCTTATCTAACTACTAGTGTGACGAGATGACGTCCTTTATTAATACGTGCTATATACATTAGGGGAGCGCTTGATGATTTTACATTGATTTGCGACGCCTAGCGTGAAGTTTATTGTTTCAGGCAAATTAATGTTCAAAATAATCGTGACAATAAATAAGCAGATTGTTGTTGCGAAATTCATCAGACAAGATATTTTGTAATTCGGTTAGAAAAGCTAAAAAAATAACGATGTACCTATTTGATTCAAATTTAGATAGATGTAAGGATATTTCTATTCCGTTACTTTTACTTTTGTGTTTGAAAAAAATTCAAGTGTTAATCGACTTTTGTTGCTGATCGTATGTACGGTCACCAAAGGAGATAAGTAACCAGAGTCGTCGGATATAGTTGAAGTTTAGTAAGAAAGCGATGGATGCTTTCGAATAAAATTTAATTTAACTAATAGAAAACAAACAGTTCATTTATGAAATTAAATTTCATTCGTGAACATCCGTCGGTTTCTTACTAAACTTCAACTATACCCGACGACCCTAGTAACTTATCTCTCTAACTTGGTGACTGTACCTACGACGAAAAGAGTCGTGGGCGTCAACCAGCGTTGCCAGATGTCCCGATTTTTAGCCTAAAATTTAATTTCCCGCGCGGGACAGAAAATTTCGAGAATAGAAAATAAATAAGTTATTTCATTCGTAAGTGTACATATTACTAATTTATCATCATTCTTCTGCCCTTATCCCAATTTATTTAGAGTCGGTGCAACATGTATTTTTCTTCCTTTCTATTAGTCATCTCGATAATCACCCCCTTTCCTGACTTAACGTGTAAACCAGACAGTTATTGTTCTTTGAATAGTAAAGTAACATATTTTCATTAAAATACATTTTCTACGACTATCTATCGTCATTGGAAACTTAATTTGAAACTCAAATAAAATAATAAGTACCTAAGAGTAACTAATCTACAGGTCGGCCGTCGCGAGAATGCGTTCTTGACACCAGTCAGTTTCATACAAACGAATACGTGTTTTTCGAATTTGATCTTTATTAGCTACTAGAACTGTCGCAATGATGGGAGTAAGGAACGCATTCTGTCGACGGTCGAACAATTAATTACGTTTTTTTCATTTGTCCGCTTTCGACGAAAGAATCCCGCTTTTTATAAGGGTTTAAAGATCCCTCTTCGCCCGAAAAAAAATCTGGCAACGCTGGCATCAACTCTAGATAAAGAGAAAGAAAGTCACGAGCTTTTCTCTACGTACCTACGTAGTGAAAAGCTCGTGGCATTCTTTCAGAGATTTCAGAGATTCTGTAGCGCGTTTCGGCAACACGTGTCTACCATCGCTACGTTTGGCCGTTTATCGCAATTGCATCGCGCGATAGCAGCGATTCAGCAGTGATACAGTATCGCTTCTGCATCGATGCAAGCGCGCGATTGTAGACGCGCGACATATTCAATATTTCGGTCTTTTTAGCCGATTTCGCCCGAAACGGTCGCTCGTTAGTAGCGATGCTGAATCGCAACTGCATCGCGATAGTCGCAGCGACAGCATCGCGACTGTATCGCACGTATCACGTTTTTTTTGCGATTGTATCGCTACTGAATCTCTGCAAAAAGTCGCCGTGGGCTACCATACCATTAGGGTAAACAGTCGGAGTGTTTTTGGTGCACGAAATTATGATAAAGCCTACCCTAATATTGGTGTGTGTTTGAAAAAATATTATTAAATACAACTACCGCAGATACCAAAGACGATTGTCAGCACTATTTCGCTTTTGAGCATGCATCATTGAGTCTCAGCAACAAAACCAATATTTATTTATTTCGGCCCACTTCGTATTTGTAAAATATGACGAAATTCAAGTATCTACGTAAGAACTTATTCAATGTCAACACGATACAAGACGCAAACATTTTCGGCAAACAAATTAGTGACCACAAAACCCTAAGGCCCATCACGTTCGCACGGACTGTCTCTCTCAAAATTTTTTGAAGTTTCGTAAATCTCACTTAGGGATATGATGACCTAGGGATAAGGTAGCTACTTGCTTCTAATCTATTCCATGGGCGGGAAAGATAATTTAAAAATGAGTGATCAAAATGTTCGTCGACAGTAAATGCTGCGCAAAGACGTCGCCAATACCGCGTCAATTCGACATTGCTTCGACACAATCACGTTTACGTGTTTTTCTTATTAAGTAAATATATACAACTGTGCTTTTGATAAAGATATTACTATTCTTAGATTTTGTTAAAAAATTAAGATTTTTCTTGTATGGAGCTATTACTACTGGATTCTTTCTTAATAATTGGTGTGATAAAACACAGCTTCTACAAGGGTCTTAATGCTGAAAAAAAAAACCTTTTGAAACCATTTTTAATGTGGTAAAATATTTTTTAAGTATCAAACACAAAACCTGCAGCACAATTTAACTACATACTATCCAGACCAACAATGTTTGTAAGTACCTACTTACCATTGAGCAGTTGTTTGACACAACAATACAACAAATAGACAAAAAGGGAACACACAAAGGGTGATGAAGTTCATGAATTTTTCTTTTGGTAATAAATAATGAATCTGCTCAATCTGCACAACATAATATGTAAATTTTGATAAAAGCTTTAAAAACATATATAAATTCATTGATATCATGAAACAGTCATTATATTATTTTTTCTCATAAACATCCAATAGTGTGCTGTGTACCTTGTGTAGCTGTATAAGTAGCCAATGATATAAAAAAATACCTAATTTTATTGAACTTCATAATGAAATAGATAATGATCATAAATCAGACAAATAGATTATAAAGACATGGATAATAAAAAGGTAGGGATTAGAAAACTTATTTGAAAACATTTCGATAGATGCACAGCCAATTTTAATTTGTAAAGTAGGTATTTATTTACCTCAAGAACGTTATTATTTCGATAAACTCTCATCAAGGTACATGTCGAACTATATTTTAGAATAGAATTGACAAATTAAAATACGTGTTATTATGAGACTATCATTGTATGAGAAGGACTAAAAGCTCCTGCTCTACAAACATAAAATATTGTCTAATAATTATAAACTTACAGGCTACAGCTATTCCACTGCCAGCAGTTTGATTGAGTAGGCAAGTATGCTATTTCAATGGCGAAAAAAGAGTTGATCAAGACACTGTTAATGATCAAATTAACTAATTCATAGTTTATATCACTTTACACTCAGCATCAAACAATAACAAAATAATCGCCCAACTCAGCTCACTGACTGACGTGACATTACTTATAAGACAGACTCTGACCACAGATTACAAAAGCTAATGATACAGGTGACACTGACATAACGTAATCAGTGCTGCCAGTTGCAGCCCGAGCATACGCTTGTGCAAACCAAACCTTGTGGGGTTTTTACAAAATGCTTCTTCGTGCCAACACTTACCCGGGGTTGTGCTAAAGAAGCATCTATTTTTATTATTCAGTTCAAAGATGCGGCCAACTGATTTGGATGGTTTTGAAGTCAGTCCGTGTATGCATTTTCTACTATCGGTTCAATTATTCTCATTCATTGTGTCACTTATAATTGCTCGTTTTCTGCATTGGTGGTGAACCATGGGGAATTGATTTTATAATTGAGTTGTATAGTTTTATAGTCGTTGCACTATGTTAATGTTTGAATCCGAGGCACTGCATCATACTGTATACTGTAACCTGTTTATCACGGCTTTGTAAACGAGTAACTTGTTCTTGGGTGAGACTTTAACCCTTAAACAAACGCGAGCCGGTATGCATTTTTTTTTTAAGGTTGCATTGTATTTTAGGTAATTGAGGGTCACTGATTTCATATTTTAAAACAAAATTTAAAAAAGAATAGGGGATGGGGTAGTTTTTCTGGTGGTAAATAATTTACCATTATCCGTTCATGACTACAAAATTTTTGATGTTGGTGGTAAAATTGTTACCATTGTCCGTTACGGTTTAATTTTCGTTTCTTGACTAGTGACTTCCTCTTGGTTCTACTTACAATATTTATTTTATATTTTGGAAATTAAACATTTTATTTTTTTAATAATTTTTTATTAGTATTGCATATTACTTTTTATATATTTTTTCATTTAAATTTATTTTCTTTGACATATTGAATATCTGAAATAAACAAAGTATTAATTGACACGTTACGTAAGAACTTTATATGAACTTCTCAAAATATTTATTTAGCTTTTTGCAGTCCAAAAAAAATATACAAAAAGACAACCGATTTTTATATAGATAATCTGATATTTTTCAAAGTGGGATCGGACAAGGGTAAGATATTTACCACATATTTGAAACATCTAAATTATATGAATAAGTCAATTGCAAATGCTGCTAACACGTGATATTAGTCAAAATATGTTATAGTTTTGGAATTTGCGTCGAAAAAGTACTTACCAGATTTTTTCTTGAACAAACTTTTAAAATTTCTGAAAACACCCGCCAAAAACTCGACTTTTTTCAAAAGGTTAAAAGTTAGAGTGCATTATTTAAAAAAACACGATGTGGTAATATATATACCTTTATTTGAATAAGGGTTAAACCTTCTTCCCAGCAACCAGTAAAGTTTTCTAGAAGTGACATTAGCTTGGTCTCTTTTGGCTTTGTATGGGTGTTTTTCAAGTTAGTCGCCTGTCAAGTGCATACCCAGGTACCTACTTCACAAAGTCTTTGTGTGGCAAATCATTGCTTTCCAGGTTAACACGTGTCCAAACAGAACGCATTTCCTTCTTCGCAAGAAGTGTACGTAGCTTGTATTTACAATTGTCTGCCCAAAAGCTTCTTTAACTCAACAGCAATGCATGTTTTCGCATGAAGAAGCATTTCAAAACACGCTACCATAAGGTCAGGTGAAAATAAATTAAAAAGAAGAAACTGGCTTCACGATTCCATGCTAGTCCGACCTCGACCTTAACATCTAGCACAAATTCAAACTTGTAAAAATTATAGATATAGCGTTTGGATTGGCTTGGCTTGTGTGGGCTTATTTATTAGAAACATCGTTTCACGTTCACGTCACGTTTTTATTTATAACTGTAATTTATATAGTGTAAATACTAAAGAGTATTCTATTCTATTAAAGGCGAAAAGCAGTAGGTATCAGTATTTTAAGGGATTTTCGTAAGGAGTAACGGGAAATCCAAAACCAGAGAATGGCAGCACCGAAATGACCGAAAGCATGCCTGTGTCAGTCGGTGAATGTCGTAATATTTTTTTTAATCAAGATTTGAGGTTATGTTGTGAACATAATACCTAAATCGTAGAGACTGTTTTCGTGATTATTTTTAAAAACTGAAAGCAGTAAATAAGTATACAAGATGTCGAAAATGAAAATAAAAGTGATTAGCCGGAATCCAGCTGATTATTTGCGTGCTACGAAACGGGATATCCACAAACGTGAGATTATTTATTTTTCATTTTTGATACCTGCTCGCTCGCTAATACTCTTTATTTGATACCCGCTAGATACGGGAAGCACAGGCAGGACTCGCCGTTGTGCCTATGCCTGGGTGAGGCTTTTGACCGGGAGTGGCACCTCTTTCAGTTGAATGACGATATTAATCTGTTCATACTTTTCATTTACACACGCTCTACGAAACTTGCTTTTTAATAATCTTATTCAGTTACGGCTTCATAGTCTAACCATCTTATGCACGATTGTTTCAGTACCAAGGAATTATGATCCAAGTTTACATCCTCTCGAAGCGCCGCGTGAATATGTGCGCGCAATGAATGCTGTTAAACTTGAAAGGGTATTTGCTAAGCCTTTTATTGGTAATCTTGATGGACATAAAGACGGCGTTTCCAGTATCGCCAAACATCCTAGCAGATTAGCTGTTCTGGCTAGTGGAGCATTTGATGGTGAAATTCGTTTGTGGGATTTAGCTGTAAGGAAATGTACTAGAAATTTCGTGGCTCATGAAGGGTGGGTGCGAGCTCTGTGTTACACACCCAAGGGCGACACATTCACCAGTGTTGGTGATGACAAAACTATTAAAACATGGAAGGCTGAAGTTCAGTCTCCTGATGACGAGGAACCTATAAACACTTTGCTCAGCATGTCTGTAGTCACAGCTGTAACACATCACAGAAGTAAACCAATATTTGCAACATGTGGTGAACACTGTCAGCTATGGGAGAGTACAAGAAATGAGCCTGTGAAAGTTTTTAAATGGGGAGTGGACAGTCTTCATCATGTTTCATTCAATCAGGTGACAATTTAAATCTAATTAATTTGGAAATATTAACAAATAAAAAGTGTATGGTAATAATTTAAGCCACTTGAATTAATTTTGTTTATAATTGTTTTCAGGTAGAGCAAAACTTGCTAGCATCATGTGCAAGTGACAGAAGTGTAATTCTGTATGATTGTCGTGAGTCAGGCCCTTTGAGGAAGGTTGTAATGGAGCTGAGGTCTAATGCCCTATCTTGGAATCCCATGGAGGCTTTTATATTCACTGTAGCTAATGAGGATTATAAGTATGTATTTACTAATATTTTTTTCCAACATCATCATCATACACTCCCATTTCATCCACTGCTGAGCATAGGCCTCTGTTTTTTTGTACCAACCATGCTCCAGTGCCAGCCTCATCCAGGTTCTACCCACAATGGCAAAAATATTGTCCACCCATCTCACCAACGGATGAGATTGTTGCTATATAATATTCTTATTTACTGGCAATACAGGATGAAATTGGAAACGTGCGAACAAATTCAAATAGGAGTTGCAGTAACTGTTACATAATCATTATAAATTGTCATCATTTCCCAAATTCTTGAAAAAAAAATTGTTTAATTGGTATCATCTTAGATAGTGCAAACTAAGTAATTGCCTTCAAGTAGACACAAATTATCCCACATTCCGTTTTTTTTTTCTTCAAAATTATGAGAACTATGTAATAAGAAAATTAAAGTATCAATTTTAGTGTGCGCCCGATAAGCAATCCATTTGTCGCTGAGTTCAGAACATGAAGCAAATTGTTACCTAATTTTGACCATTGTGCATCCCTTTCCTTAATAGCATGCTCTAAAACTTTATAACACCTTAAATTAGAAATTTTAATTTGTCGCACCTCTTCAATTTCGTCCTGTATATTTTAAGTCTACAATAAAATAATATCATTCACTTTTGCATTGTGTTCAAAAGTATCTATACTTTAATAATACCTTTTTAATTTTCAGTTTGTACACATTTGATGTAAGGAAATTAAAACAACCGGTAAACATCCACATGGGACACACATCAGCCGTCATAGACGTAGATTATGCGCCAACTGGACGAGAGTTCGTAGCAGGCAGCTATGATAAAACTGTTAGAATATTTGAGAGTCTCAAGGGTAACTCCAGGGATGTATACCATACAAAACGAATGCAAAGACTGACATGTGTTAAGTGGACACTGGACAATAAATATATTCTTTCTGGCTCTGACGAAATGAACATCAGAATGTGGAAAGCAAAAGCATCAGAAAAACTGGGTGTGGTAAGTGTCACAGCATATTTTAATTTCAAACTACGGTCACGACTGCACAGATTTGGTACTTTCCCCCTAAGAACTTAAACATCCTGTCTTAAAGGGTTGTTTTGGGAAATACAACATTGGCGCCGATTCCCTTGTTCAAAAACTAAACTAAGTTCAGTGCATCTTTTTCTTTCTATTTCATTAAGAAAAGGACAGAAGATAAATATTAGTTAAGTCCTGTCAAATTAGTCAGCACCCGACGTAACTTGACATATTTTTAGTAGCCAATTTTTTAATCACGTCTAAACTTGTCTATGGAGTATCTTAATTTGACAGGACTAAACAAATTATAGAAAGAAAAAGAAAAAGATGCACTGAACTTAAATTTGGTTTAGTTTGTGAACAAGGGAATCCGCGCCAATAGGCTTTAATAACTTAGATGTAAGTAGTATTTTCAAGTTCCTAAATCAAGGGAATGTTATTTTTCATTCTAATTTTTTTTTGCGTTTTTCATTTTGACGGGTTGATTTTTTAAGTCTGTTAATACGTTTCTATTATATAACTTTACTAGCTTCTGCCCGCCACTTCGTCCGCGTGAAATTTCTTGCTCCCCCGACCCGCCCCGTCGCATCGCATCGCCTGCCCGCGATATTACTTCGTTTTGCCATGCATTTAATTTTGACTCGAAGTTGTTGCAACAACCTCAACCTGTCGATTTTCGTTATCCAAGTAGGTATATTCCTATTGGCTAGCTTAGTCATATGCTTACTTATCTGTGTATGGATGTCCACTCAGGTAATTTGGAGGTTGAGTGACTTTCACAGAACAACCAGTCTCGTAAAAGTTACTAGCGTGGCCGCAAGGAACTCTTGCATTTGTCACTTATGTCATTTGCTAATTCACGCGCAATCATGTTTCAGCTCAAACCACGTGAAAGAACCGCATTGAACTACGCAGATTCATTAAAGGAAAAGTTCGCAAACCACCCGCAAGTGAAACGCATAGCGCGTCACAGACATGTTCCCAAACACATATTGAATGCCCAGAATGAAATCAAAACTATTAAAGACAAATCTAAGAGAAAAGAAGGAAATCGGCGTGCGCATAGCAAGCCAGGCACTGTTCCCTTCGTGCCTGAAAGACAGAGACATATTGTTAAGGAGGATGAATGAAAATACACCCTTAAAATTTTTGAATACCTGTTTCATTTATTTAGTAATAATATTTTTATATTTATTCGAATCAAGTGATACATCATTTTATTTTTAAAATGTGTGACTATAAATAGATTATGTGATACAGACATTTAAGAAATGGTATTTTATTCATGCATGCACTTACAAGTATTATATTATTATAAATAGGTTTAGACGAAATATCATGATGACTTAATATAAATAATGGAAGTATGTAAAGCTGCCTGGGAGCTAGCTGGGTACAATACCTAGTATTGTTCTAGCCAGATTGGTTAATGGGCCGGCTAATGCGGTTTGGGAGAGTCATAAGGCGGATGTCCACACTGAAAAAATAAAAAAAAACAATAGACATAGTCAATGGTATTTCAGTTGACAAGTTTTATTTCAAACTGTGCCAATCTGATGATTATTAATGCTTACATAATATCACGTGGTAGTATAGATGTGTCAATGTTGTTTTCCAGCACAGCAAGAATAGATAAGGTCTTGAGAGATGGTTGATAGTCAAGGAGATGTAGATCACTGTTATCAACCAATCTCTCTGGGTTATTATCCACATTCTCTGGTATGCGATTATTTCCAGGACAGGGGCTGCAGAAAAAAAACATTTAGTTGTCTACTAATTAAATTCTCATGTCTACATACATAGTCATTTGACCTTAAACTATTAGACATGCAATACCAGAAGTAGAAAAAAACATTTCTAAAGTGAATTAATTTTTGTTTTTCTACTTCTGGTATCATAATCAAAACACTGACCTTGTGCCTCCAAATAAATACACTACATCTTTATGAATAAGACAAGCTTGACGTCGACGCTTGCACGGCACTGAGCCGCCCACACTGATGAATTGCCAGATATTATCTTTTATAGAATACCTGTAGAGATCATTGAAGTGAGTCTTAGAGTTACCATTAAATCCACCAAAAATATACATGTAGTCCTTGTAGATCCCTGAAATCGTATTAATGTCTTTATAATAGTTACTTATACATTATTTTTCAATGAATCAATTTTGAATCTGGAGGAAAAGAACTTACAAGATGAATGGCTGCGCCTTCCTTCTGGCCATGTTCCACCAGGGTTTACAGCCACCCATTTGTCATTAGTAGTGTCTAAATAAAATACTTGTGGGCAGTATATTTCCTCTTGGGAATTGTAGGGGCTGTTCAAATCTCCTCGTCCACCGAAGATGTACATTTTGTCGTCTACAGCAACGGCAGTGTGGAAATCGCGATGAGATGGTGCAGTGCCCCGTGCATCAACAAAGCTCCACTGCATTGTATCAAGATTTAAGCAGTGTACTTCTTGTGAATACTGATCAGTGAGATATTCAAACCCTCCAAAAATGTACATCTTGTTATTAACCACACAAGCTGAATGACCATCTTTGGCATAGGGCACCATGCCTGTTACAGCTGGGGTGCTCCATTCCAAATTCTTGGTGTCAAAGCATGACAGAGTATCACAGGCCACAGCATTATTTCTGCCTCCCCACATGAAAACCTGTAAAACACCACAACCGATGTTCCTACAGTATGCTCTCTGGTAACTCAAGTTGCAGCATGAGTTGCTCAGCTTTTATAAACCTCCCTGCATTGAAGTTCAACAACAGCTATGAAAAAAAAAAAAATTGCTGTTGCATACATTTTGACCGCATAGATATTGCACTTTTTTATGAGACATCATTTTTTTTTTTAATCCAAATAACTATTTCTATGCCAGGAGGTTTAGAATCATGCTGAATTCACGTTTATAATTCGCTCACTGGCAAGAAGAGTGACACAACAAAAAAAAAAAAACAGGAATTTTGAGTTAAGTACAGGTGAATGCTGCAAATATTATTATTTTTGCTATAAAAACTTGCTGCTGCTTTTAAACTGTTGTCATACCCAAACCTTGGTCTTTTTTAATTATGTCAAGCTTCTCGCAAATAAACGAATTGTTCAGTTTTCATACATGTTTACTTGTATTAAATGAGATATAGCAGAATGCTTTTTTGAATGCATAGTCTCGCATTTGCAGATAATCCATGGAGTGCATATCAATAAATTATGTACTGTGATTATTTGCTTTACCTACTTTCAATCATAGCAACAAGCAAGGCAGGAGACTCAAAAAAATAGACTTTTGTTTATGTTAAATAATACAATTCTTCATAATAAGGTATCAGGAAGAATGTGGTAATTCATGCACAACAAATGTTTATTTATATAGACAAGTATAAATGAAAACATGTGGTTACACATTCATTAATATTCTTATTATTGTAATCAATAAGCTTGTTACCCATGCAACAAGGCCTTGTCTGGACAATAGCTCTAGTTATAAATACTACAGTTTCAGTTTAAAATACGGAAACATAAAATGATTTCATTATGATATAATAGGTTACTCAAGTATGAGGTTGCCAATGGCACTTTATCTACTTCAGACTTGTTATGTTCTTTCTAAGTAGATCTTGGGCAGAAGTTAGAAATATGAAATAAACAATGTATGAGGATAATAGCAGTAAGCATAATCATCTTATAATGTTTCCACAGCCGGGACACAGGCCTTCTCTCTGTGCGAGGGAGTGTACCATAATCCACCACTCTGGCCCAGAGCAGATAGGTAGGTAGATAGATAGATAGAATACTCTTTATTATGTACACCATATAAATTACAGACAAAAAATATAGAAATTTTACAAAGGGTGACACAATGGGCAGTCTTATTGCTAAGAGCGATCTTTTAAAGACAACCTTTGGATGGATTGAAAAGGGAAGGAGAGACAAATACTTTAGGTAGTCTGTGGTGTATTATACTAATCTAAATAAATATATACATATAACAATAGACATGAAACAGGAGTAAAGAATAATGGTGCTGTTTAAGGAGAGAGGAAGTGCTTTTTTGTCATAATTTTAAAAGTGGACAAAGATTGAGCACGCCTTACTGACACGGGCAAGTCATTCCATAACCGTACTGCTTGAACAGTAAAAGATTTGTCATAGAAACTGGTGGAATGCCTCGGCATCTCTAGTCTCAGGTTTTCCGAGGACCTCAGATATCTATAATGTGTGTCATGAAGGAACTTGAAACATTCTTTAAGATAAGAGGGGGTTTTAGGATTAAACAAAATACTGTAGAGCTGAATCAAGATATGAGAATTCCGACAAAGAAGTATGGGAAGCCACTTGAGCTTTGTACGAAATTCAGATGTGATCATATTTGCACAGGCCAAATATAAATCTAATGCAAACGTTTTGAAGTCGCTCAAGTTTATCTAGTTGTGCCTCAATAAGATCTGGATAACTGACATCAGTGTAGTCAAGGATGGGAAGTAAGAGGGATTGTGCAGGCGCAGTTTTAGTGGCAGTTGGAAGATAAGAAAATTTGGTTCTAGGACATTAGGCCGGTTTTATCTTCCTCATAATATTTTGAGAGCAGCAGTGATTAAATAATGTACACAAAGTGAAGTGTGTGCCTGGGTTCAAACCTACAACCAACAACTCATAAGTTGTGGCAATTTCCACTAGGCTACCACTGCTTTTCATCAAACATTTAACCCATTGCGTGCTAAATAGCAGACACAATAGAATAATGTTATTGTTATCCGTACACATAGTGTACATTCGACATTTGAGAGGTTAATAACATTAATTTAGTCATTGAAATTTTTGTATGACATATACTTAGGAAAAAAAAAATTAAGCCAATGTCTACTAAGTTTTGGACCTACTATGAGCATAGTTCATCCTCTTGGCACTTTACCAACTGAGTATGGGGAGTGATGTAAGATTAGTAGTCGTATTACATTTTTTTTAAAAACCTTTTCTGTCCAGAATAATAAATTTTATAAATCTGTGCAATCAATAAGAATTCAGGAAAAAGAAAATTATGAAAAGTGCAAAAAATAAAATAAAAAACGCTTAGCGTCATTAGAATGATCATAATCAGAGGTTTATTATTTTTTTTACTTACCTTGTCCCCATATGCGACAGTGGTATGGCCATATCTTTGGAAAGGTGCTACATCACTCCTCTTATAATTCACTGGTGCCCATCTCAGGGAATTTGTGTCCAAGACATGAACTGGTATTGGCTCCCAATCTTTATATTCCTCGGTAGAACAATATCCTCCAAATGAGTAAATTTTATCGCCGATGCATACAGCGGCATGATTAACTCTCATTGGACCACCCTCGATATGCACCGTCCATCTCATGTTGGCAAGTGTTTACCAACACTGGTTGATGTTAGAAAGCGACGGCTCGCACTGGAACCGCGCTGTTGTCGAAGAATATTGGGAAAAATTTGCTGATAGGCTGCAACCGTGAAGTCCGTGAACCACAGAACTACCTCTGTTGACACTTCTCGGTTTTCTGTAATTTTCAGATTTTATTGATTTATCGTTTACTGCTGTCAGAAATGTCACTAATGTGGCAGCCCAATAGTGTTGCTGGCTTTCAAACGAGAAAATCAGTACAATTTAGGATGCAGACGGTTACAATTTTTGTTTTAAATATACAATCGAGACATTTATAATAAAATTTTGTTTATTGTCGAATTCGATTTTATAATTTAGTTAACAGAAAAATGAATAAAACATATATTACGTTCAGTCTACCGCACATCAGTGGTATTACTTGCACAACAAAAATCGCCATAAAGACGACATAAAGGTGCTATAAATGTCAAAGTATTACCAACTGATGTCAGCAGGGTAATTGCGTAATACACTATCAGTAGCAATGGGTTTCATTTTGACAGTTCAACAACATTCATTGCGTTATTTACGTTGTTGAGCAAACACATTTTTCGAACATATGGAGCAGTGGATTAGCAATAAGCTTCAAAATGATTGAAATTGAGAGTAATAGTGTGTTACGCAATCACGGTGCAGGTTTATTGTGCCTACAACCAAATGAACGGCGCGGCGATTATTCACATGATGGATAGTTTTATTCCACATTAAAACACAGAATATGAGTGTGAATGAATGAGTTTACTGTGTGTATCTCCAATACATTTAATTCCTTGCGATTGTATTTCCCGATATCGAGAAACCTTCTTGTAAATGTCTTCGAGTCATGAGTGTATTATGTAAAGTGAAACTACATCATCGTTTAGCGTGAGTCGAGTGAAGCAAGCCTAACGACAATGATTACCAGAAAAAAATCGACAAATAACCGGGCGGTCTGAAAATCTATTCAAGTCTGCAAAATGAAGATATACCGAGAATTAGCAGTCATGGCAACATTGAATACCAGAAGAGAGAGGGTTAGAGTTGCCACTTATCTAAACTAATATTATAAAGAGATAAGATTTTTTTTGTACGTTTGTTTGTTACGCTTTCACGCTAAAGCGGCTGAAGAGATTTGGATTAAATTTAGCACATGGGTAGACTTTTATCTCGATTTCCCCATGGGATCGAGACTTACGAGGGTAAAGCCGCGGGGCGCATCTATAAAAAAGATTGACCAATAAAGAGTCATGTATTCATATATCATGAAGATGACAAAATTTGTAATGAATACTTACATCACTGTGGTATTTGCATTCAGGAATGCGTGTCTTGATAATAACGGCGAACAGAGTCATCTATGATTTTTTGTTACCGTCAAGATGGAGGGACCAAGTCTTGGATTTCAAATCAGCCTACATAAAAGTTTAATACTGTAAATCTACTATTTGCTACCTCTGCAATAATTTTAGCTACTTATATTGCTAATGCTTATTTGTTAACGTATACGTAGTTATTTAAATAAATCTTTGGTCCCTCCATTTTGACGTCAAAATGGGGGGACCATATGGATAGGCTGGGTGGAGGAATGTCCTACCTATACAGGGTGGCTCATTCAGAGCGGTCAGTATGGGAAAGTCTGAAACTATAACATATACGAAGATCTGTTCTTAGGAACCATGTCATCGATTTTAATAACAAGAAAAACTGCATTCATATATTTAAAAAAAAACCTGTACTCAGCTCGGGAATCGAACCCGGTCGTTTTGAAAAAATAAACTAGGTAACACTATTTCTATTTAGATATCGATTGTGTAGGTCTTAAGCAGTAAATGTTTCTATGGAACATGATGTCTAAAATGAATAAAAGGCATTGTTTTCACATACTTTTATTTATTTTAGTAGGTCTATCTATTTATTTCCTATTTTGTCTCTAGTCTATCTATTTTCTATTTTGTTCCTATTTACTATGACATTTAATCGGCTATTTTATTATACATTTTATATAATGAGTAAATAACACTATGCTGATATATTGCGTACCTAACACACTATCAGTAGCAATGGGTTTCATTTCGACAGTTCAACCACATTCATTGGGTTATTTACGTTGTTGAGCAGTCACATTTTTCGAATATATGGAGCAATGGATTAGCAATATGCTTCAAAATTATTCAAATTGAGAGTAATAGTGTGTTACGCAATTAGGGTGCTGCAGGTCTATTCTGTAAAATCTCACCGAGAAAACTTGAGTGGAGTGAGCTTTCAGTGTCATCCTACTGATGCTAGGGATTGATCAAGCAAACATTTCCAATCATAATCGAGATTTTAATAATATTTTTTATGCTAATTTTATTGATCATTTTATATAATTTCAAAGCTAGTATTTTAGTTGTCAAAACCCACGTTTAATCCCAAGTATTTTGTGTGGCGTTTCACCCGATTCACGAAATGTCGTGAACTGGGTGAAGTGATCTCGCCGACTCGTTAGGACTAGTATAGGAAAAAAAAAGAAAAAAAAAACAGCATTGAGATTCTGACTGAGTTTCTGTTTTGCTATTTTATTTTAAAACCCCACAAAATAGTAAAGTTTTGACAGCCAAAATAATAGCGTTGAAATTATATAAAATGATCAATAGAATTATCATAAAAATACGATTAAAATCTCGGTCAATCCCTAGTATCAGGTGGGATGACACTGAAAGCTCACTTCACGCTCACTTCACCTAAGTTTTCACGGTGAGATGATTACAGAATCGCACTGCTGATTGCTATTGAAAGGTCTGTCGTATTGGAGGATTTTTAAAACTTACAGCTTTGTGGAATTACCAAAGAATAGATACATACATAACCTTCTATCCTGCATACCACCTGCTAGCATTAGACCTCATACGTATGTACCTATGTAGGTACGTATGGTACATATTAACAAACGAATTTTTGACCTTAATGTATGTTACTGAGTAAAATTGTATACTTTTTTCATCAACAGGAGAGCAATAGGCGTGATCTTTCAACGCCAGGCGGTGTTAGGGCGCGAATCATTTGTTATTATTTCTCTCACGCGTCAAGTTTCCAAACAAATTGTATTGTAACTGACAATATGAGCGATTATTGTTCGATTTGATACAAATGTTCGATCCGTGCCGAGAAATATTGTTAACGCACTTTGACATGGAGACTGTTTTTGTAGAAGGAAAGTTAGATATTGATGGTGCATGAAAAAAAGGAGGCGAAATTAAGCGCTCATAAAACCTTTTTATAGAGGATCATTGTAAGGCCTCTGCAATGTCTCAGACCAAGGTGTTAGAGCCGGTACGTACCGATCTAACGGTATCAATATTTATTTTTAACTGACTTTCCAGTAGACCGTCGAGAAAACATTCCACGGTTGAGTTCTTCAGGTAGTGCAAGAGCACTAGTAACCACTATAGTACCCTCCCTCCCCCTCAAAGTCCTTTAATGAAATCCAGATGGATAAAAACATATGTGATCAAGATAATTTATTGTCCAAAACAACTGTACACATGGCATGCAAGATTTTACATTCAATTAAATCACATTTGTATTTTGCCTCAACGGCGTACAAATATATATAGCTAAACATCAAATATTAATTTATTAATAATATTATTATTATTCAAAGCAATCAAACATTACAAATTAGAACTTAAAAATTAAAACATACAACAACATAGTGTTATTAACTCATTATAGAAAATGTATAATAAAATAGCCAATTAAATGTCATAGTGAATAGGAAGAAAATCTAGATACACAAGTCAGAATGTTGAAATTTATTAGTCAGAAATTCGTCAGTGCTGTATAGAAATAGGCTTTCTCTAACAAAAGGCTTTTTTAACCTACTTCCTAATTTTTCTTTTGTATAATCCCTTCAATAACGTACTTATTTTAAACAAATTGGCGCCATACAGAATAATACATATACTTTTACGCAGTAGAGCTGTCCTGGATCTAGGAATACAAAGTTTGCTACTGTCGCGTCTATTTCGAATTACTTTATCTGTGTGTAATCTGTGTGAACAGCAGGATACCTTTAGCGAGATGTCGATCGGGTCGGTAAAAGAGAACACAATGCAAAAGTTAACTCAATGCAGAAGTTTGGTATACCTACTGTTGGGGTTTGTTAGTTCAAGTTCAAGTCCTCAAAAGGATGCTGATTTCAAGTGGTATCGTTAAGGGCTTAAATGCTTATGTTTCATAGATACCCCATAGGAGATATGTTCTTATATCATGAATATTTTTATACTTTGTAGCACAAAAATATACGCAATTTTCTTTACCCCTGAACCGCGGTGTGAAGGCGGTGACATGTCCTGTGACGTATTGAAAGCGCATTGCCGATGACGCCCGATCTATAAATCATATTTCGGGATCGGCAATCGTCCATCCGCCCGTCTGCTCGGCAACTTTCCTCGTTTTTTGTCTGACTCCTAAACCGTTAGCGTGTGATGTGATAGAAGGGTGGCGACATATGTTGGTACCGTACGTTGTCAACAATTGTATCTTGATAAATTGATGAAGGCACCTAGTATTTAGACGGATATTAGGACTAAAAGGCAAGAAACGCGATTACTTGATACTAACGTGTTTTGGAGTAGTGGAGGAACAGTGGTAACGGCCACGACGTTCGGGTTGTAGGTTTTAGTTTAGAACCCAAAGAGGTGCTAAACTATGTGTAAATAATTTCAGCACTCATACTACATCAGTCGGTGAAGGAAAATAACGTGAGGAAATCAGCGTGTCCTAGAACCAAAAAATCGAAGAAGACTGCCAATCCGCATTGGGCCCGCGTGCTAAATTATGGCCCACTCCCTCTCGACGAGAGGAGGCCTGTGTCCCAGGAGTGGGAATATTAAACGAACAATACTATCGTAGGTTTAAATATCAACAGTTCTAAAAGTATATGCACTTTTCATACACTTTATTTGCCGCTTTATTTCCACATCATCGATTGCATGAATACATTATAAGCTATTTGGAAAGCTTATTTGGATACGTTACACGCACCACCCGTTAGCCTATCCAATGGTAACATTTATCATCGGAATCCTATAAAAAGTAAACCGGAACTAATCCGGGAACCCCACCAGTCACCCTCCCCTAATCTGCATACGCCAAGAAAATAATTTCACGCCCTAACCACACGGAGACGATGCTCCATTGTTGAGATTTTATGAATAATTTTGATGCGTGGGTGTTGTAGTGTGATACACTGTGGCACTGATAACTTCGCAATGGCGATAGAATGGCTTATTTGGAATCTCTATTATGTTTTGGATTTTCCGCATTTGCTCGTGTGTAGGTATCCAGATATTTCAGACGGTTCGCGTCTGGTATGCAAATTTTCACAATTATCCTTCGGCAGACTATTTCTAATTATTATGATTGATGCTAAAGCTTAATACGAGTACCCATGTTCTTCTCAATAAACGATTGTCAAGGCGAAATAGTAAAATGAAATTCTTTATAGGTGTATTAGTAATTATTTAAGTAAGTACTTACGAGTATCACCGTCATATCATCTGTAATAAGTCATCAATTCTTAACCATCTGTTAATCAAGGTTCGGTGCCGCCTCATGCTAAGTGGTGACCATTGGTCAAACAGTGATCATGCCGCATTTGTGTCTGAAACCCTAGGGGGTTTCGGGCTAGGGCCCGTAGGTATACCGTAGAGCAAACAGAAAAAAGAGTCTAGAAAAAAGAGAGAGAAAAAAGACAAAAGAGCATGAAACAGACGTGTTCTCTAGTATTTTTAACCGACTTCAAAAAAAGGAGGAGGTTATCAATTCGACTGTACTTTTTTTTTTTTTTTTTATGTTTGTTACCTCATAATAACCGACTGGGTGAACCGATTTTCATGATTCTTTTTTTATTTGAAAGCTGGTGCTTCCCGTGTGGTCCCATTGTCACAATTTCAATATCTGATGATGGGATCTTGTAGAAATCGGGGGAACTCTTCAATAAATAACAGCAGATTAACCGCGATTGTTGCTATAGCATATCTAAGCATTGTTTACACCATCACACAACATAATATCACGCCTGTACTCACTACAAAGGTTATAATTTTTTTTTATTATAATAATAATTAATACCAGTAAAACAACCGCGATTGCTGCTATCGCATATGTATGCACTGTTTACGCAATCGCACAACATAACATCACGTCTGTACCCTATAAACGCAGATGCAGCTTCCTGTCACTGATATTTACATAGCAAGTAGTGTTTATATGAATTTGATTGGGGTAGATATAACTAAAAAGTGAAAAATAAAAAATTTTATATAAAAAAAAAACAACCGACTTCCAAAAAAACACTACAAAGTGAAAAATAATTTTAATTTTGGAAGTCGGTGTCGTTGGTTCCGCATTTTGGTTTTTTGACACCGACTTCCGAAATTAAAATTATTTTTCACTTTGTAGTGTTTTTTTGGAAGTCGGCTGTTTTTTTTTATATAAAATTTTTTATTTTTCACTTTTTAGTTATATCTACCCCAATCAAATTCATATAAACACTACTTGCTATGTAAATATCAGTGACAGGAAGCTGCATCTGCGTTTATAGGGTACAGACGTGATGTTATGTTGTGCGATTGCGTAAACAATGCATACATATGCGATAGCAGCAATCGCGGTTGTTTTACTGGTATTAATTATTATTATAAAAAAAATAATTATAACCTTTGTAGTGAGTACAGGCGTGATATTATGTTGTGTGATGGTGTAAACAATGCTTAGATATGCTATAGCAACAATCGCGGTTAATCTGCTGTTATTTATTGAAGAGTTCCCCAGATTTCTACAAGATCCCATCATCAGATATTGAAATGGTGACAATGGGACCACACGGGAAGCACCAGCTTTCAAATAAAAAAAGAATCATGAAAATCGGTTCACCCAGTCGGTTATTATGAGGTAACAAACATAAAAAAAAAAAAAAAAAAAAAAAAAATACAGTCTAATTGATAACCTCCTCCTTTTTTTGAAGTCGGTTAAAAAAACAACCGACTTCCAAAAAAACACTACAAAGTGAAAAATAATTTTAATTTCGGAAGTCGGTGTCAAAAAACCAAAATGCGGAACCAACGACACCGACTTCCAAAATTAAAATTATTTTTCACTTTGTAGTGTTTTTTTGGAAGTCGGTTGTTTTTTTTTATATAATTTTTTTTTTAAAGTAAATTATTTTGGTTTTTACGCATATGTTTCTCTTCGGACCCAATTTTTATAATAATCGCATTAAGAATAAGTTACTGAGGTTTTCCTGAAAGCTCCTCCTCAGATTCAAGGGCAAAATATCCATTCATAATCTGAACATATCTTAACCATATCAGCACGTACCACGTAGGTATACGACATGGCACTATAATGTGACATCGCGGCGACATAAAGAGCGCAATGTGTCTAGTCGACGGCTCGATCGACGTTATTGATACACGGAAAAGATTTCTCTTTGATAGTTGCGGTCGTGCGTTTTGACGCCTCGCGTCTTGGGCTAGTGCTGAAACGAAGTATTATCGATACTTATTGTTTGTTTATTTATACTTTTTCTACTTATGTATAAGATTATAAGGTCGAATTATTGATGGTTCTTACTGTGTTTTACTCGGGTCTTCAACAGAAAAAAAAATTATATAAACGTCGTTTATTGCGGCTAGCCAAAAAGTGATGATGCTGCATTCTATCGATGTTTATACTAGAGTAGGTACTTATTTATTGATTGGTTATTATAATTTCTGTCGGTCAAGTGAATACAATGTAGTTATTTGCAGAAGCTCGCAGCTTTACTCCTTAGACCACGTGCACACGAGTTTATAGATATCTCAGTGACAACCAACATTCTCACTTACCTACTCTGAAAGAGCGTATCTTCATAATATTTTAAATCTAATTATTCTAACTGAGAATATTCAACATTTTGAGACATGTCAGGATTACTAACATCGATAGCGTTATTTGCTTTGGCACATCACTAACCACCATAAGACTGCGTAACGTTCCCCACGCAGCGCCACATTTATTGATGGACTTTGGAAGTTTTCAATATTATGGCTACTTTACATATCATATGGTGAGTTTTATTACGATTTCGCATTTGCCGCCTGATGGGAAAAACGATTTCCATCGGCATCGTAGCGAAAAAGAGGGTTTGTTGTTCTGGACTTTCCTTATCACTTCAAGAAATCAACAACATAACAGAAACAGCCAAATAACTTTCTTTTCTTCTAAAATATCTTGTTCTTTTTCTATTATATCACTCCTTTATAATATTTGAGCCATATTTTTATCATCTCCATATCGCTGGACGTTTATTCCCGCTATTTTTTCGCCATCCAAACCTACGAGGCAACCGTATGTCATTTTTATGTGGCCACTTTTCGACATTATATTCCTTTCTATTGTGGCAAAGGTGCTCATAGGGATAAGGGCCTTAATATACGATTATCGGTGGCACTCACTATTGTGCTTGACCTATTCTTTGAGTTATTGCTCTTATCGACAATGATAGCTCAATTTTGAGATTCTTTTAGAGCTTTAATATAGAATAAAGTATCCCGGCCTAACGGTAAGTAAGATTGGTAGCACTAATAAGATTTCTTATAGCTAATTACATTAGATTATAGTTTATGATGACCTTGTAAGTTAACATGGCGCACAAGTGGTTGTAAGTAGTGCCAGGGTCAAGTTTCAACATAACTCGCGCGGAAACATCAACTTTTAGCGCAGAGGTCGAACATCAAGAGCAGCGCGGAGACAAAAACACAGAAAATCGGCCATTACCAACAAGCAAGTCGCAACTTCTTGAAACATCCTTATCCAAAGAACACATAAAAAGCAGACATCGTTTTTCTTTTAAAAAACTCTCTCATTTGCCTATCAATAGTGGTTGAGGCAGATCTGACCGTAATAAATGTCATACTTTATGGCACTTAGGAAAAAATGCAAGGGAGCCATTTTACATTTTAGCCGGTGACCGGGGATCGCTATGTCGAATTACGCATTTCGAGTAGCCATTTCCTTGGGGAATTTTAAATATTTTTCTTTTGGAAACATTGAGTTTGTGTTGTTGATTTACGATGTTTACTATGTAAAATATTTGTTGACGTCATTGATCGTTGACGTGCCCACACAGTATAATAATATGAAACTTATAGCATTATTCTCAGCTATACACGTCAATAGGCTAGTTGAAAGTAGGTATTTAAAACCAATGTCCAAAGTCGGCACGGTTGGCGCAGTGGTTAAGCGCTTGACTAATGCGCTGCGTGTCGCAGGTTCGATTCCCGCACGGAACAAATATTTGTATTACCTACAAGTAGTTGTTCCGGGTCTGGCTCTTTGTGTATGTGAGTTTAAATGTTTGTAAACGCACCCATAATACAGGAGTAATTCGTAGTGTGGGGCAACGTTTTTTTTAACGAAATTAAAAATGTGAATCATCATAGAGCTTACCTACTTGTAGATATGTTGTGGGCACCTTTGTATCATGTTTTACTTATATCCTGAAAACCATCTGTCTATCTGTTGTTCTGTCTATCATCCATCTACCCTGAAAACATTACAATTATTTTCATTTAAACTAAATACTTCGTGCAACTTGCATCGTATCGCATCAGATTAAGCACTACCATTGTTCCACTAATGAGATTATTCACGTATGATGCAAAGTACCGTTGTTAGCTGAAACTGGCTGAAATTCACTAAAATGCACCAACAGCTTGCCTGAATAACGTTAGATTACAATCTGTGAGATATTCATGAACTCTGACCAAACTTGCGATACCCAGGTGTTTTCAGAATTAGTGAAATAGGTACCTGCTATCTAAACCCCGTTTACCTTTCGATGATATTCACTATCATCAATGAAAAGATGGAAATGTTATCATTATGAGAATACACGTGGGAAGTTGTAATTCGAACCTCGTAAAGTGGGGCTACCTCGACGGAACGGCAGCAGGGCGTGGATGTGGAACTGTGTCACAAACTATGCTCCCCCTCCTATCCTACCCTCTGTGTCCCAAAACATGTAGTCAAAGTGACCTCTGCGCTGCCAGTGATAACGCCGTGGAAGTGGCGACGTTTTGGGCCAACATTTGATTAACTTTCATGCCAGCGACACGAAGAAAAAGAAGATCAAAATACATGTTATGTCAAACAATGAAAACATCCACTTAAATAAAAAGTAAGCTATATACTGCCGTGCGATTCTGTAACCATCTCACCGTGAAAGCTTGGGTGAACTGAGCGTGGAGTGAGCTGTCATTCACTAGGGATTAACTATTAAGTACTCACTTCACTTATGATTTCACGGTGAGATTTTTACAGAATCGACCGGCTGTTACTGTAAGCATTCTTTCACAGCCAAATTTTGTATGTACCTCGGACCGCTACTCTATAATAGGCTAAATGATAAAGGAAACATCTACTCCTTAAATCAGAGTAACTTCAAGAAAATCCTTATGCAGTCTCTTCAAACTATGTCCTATGAAGATACAGAGAAGTTATTACTTGTGCTAAAGTAAATATTGTTCGTAATATATAATTTTATAAACCTTTTACATGAGTACCAATAAGATAAATATGATAAATATGTGATTATTTAATCAATTATTGTTACCCGCAATCGCCTGAAACACAGGATTACCTAATTCAGGCACAAATCATGGGTGAACTTGACATAGATTTAAGAAAAACTGTATTGAACGTTAGTACTTATATTTACTCAAACAGATTGGAAAGAAAGAGTGTGAACAACACAACACAACTACCAAAGAAAGAAAGAGAAAAAAAATAGTGTAACATGCAAAGTTAAACTAAATGCACATTTCACATTCAATACAAGAATAAAAAACTGAACATACAAAATCTTAATTAACAAAACTAAGGCTCAGGCACTTTCTGGCCGAGGACACACCTGTTAAGAAAGGATCAAGATCATGCTGCTTACACATGTTATTAAACTTAAAGTTATTATAAATTATTATTATTATTTATTTATTTATTTTACCGTTTATGTACACACATATATAAACGGACAAGAAAAAACAGCCGGTCGATTCTGTAAAAATCTCACCGTGAAATCATAAGTGAAGTGAGCACTTAATAGTGTTAATCCCTAGCGAATGACAGCTCACTCCACGCTCACTTCACCCAAGCTTTCACGGTGAGAAGGTTACAGAATCGCACGGCAGAACAGAAAAATAGGTACAAAGGTGATTCTGGTGGTGCGAAGTTTTATTATTATCCCAATATATATTTTTTCTATTTGATATTATTTTCAATCTGCACACGACTGGCGCTCTGGGTGCCAACTGCACGTGATCAATCAAAGATTTAAGCCTCCCTTTGGCCAAATAACGAAAGTGTTGCAAAAATTTAAATTAAATCTGTCCCAGACGTGTTTATCGCAGACGCACGAGTATTAAAACACTCCTTTTGTATACTTGGAAATATTTTTGTCAAAAACTCATTTTAAAAATAAATAGGAAAATCTGCAACTTTGAGAGAAAATAGGACATAGAGGTAGAAAGAAAGATTTGATTTTTAGACTCTTGATAAATTATTCAGAACGAAAAACTAAAATTAAAAATTTACACTTTGTGCAAGATCATGTCTTTGCTGCTTGAAATCACCATATTGGTCAGTATTCGTTCCAGATTGCAATCTAGTATAAGTTCCCTACGTATGTGTTCCTGGCACATCGCCTGCGACGACCACATTAACTTATTTTCTGAAGTCCAAGACAAGGGACTAATTGCTATGGTTGCTTTAATTTTCCAGATATAGATAATAATCAATATAGTTACCTAGCTCCGTCACATTATAATCTAAATTGTAACCTAATAGTTAAGGCACATGGGATGGGGGGGGGGGAGGCTTGTGGCTAAGTAATAACAGCCGCACGGGTCGATCGATCAGGTTAAGTTATGCTTGCCGTGGTTGGTCCGTGGATGGGTGACCATCTTCACACACCAAGACCCCTCCGTGCCTAGGAAAGCACGTGAAGCCGTTGGTCCCGGCTGTCATTCGTGGATCACAGTCGATACGAGTCGTCAGTAGCCCGAAAGTCTGATAACCAGTCTTACCAAGACGTATCGTATTACCGAGTAACTGGGTTGTGGAGGTCAGATAGGCAGTCGCTCCATGTAAAATACTGGTATTCAGCTGCATCCGGTTAGACTGGAAGCCGACCCCAAAATAGTTGGGAGTTAAGGCCAATGGTACCCACCTACTGTAGGCAATACATAGGTAATACGGGCTGGTATCCGCATCTCCACGTCAGTGCGCGTATTTTGCGTACGGTAATATAATTGGCATAAGGAAATGCCAAACTGAGGACCTGTGTAACTACTGACATACAAAATAACAACTCTAAGAATATGAAGAGGCACAAATTGCTCCTGCTCCTTTAAACTCGCTGTCATCCCTGCGTCGATCTATTTTTTAACCCCATAGAAAGCCAAAGTACAGATAGAATCATGGATGACACTTATTGCCAAGGGGTTGATCGATTGACGGATGGCCTATTGTAACCAATCTTCTACAATTGAATTCAGAATTATTTAGATAGAGGGCGAATGTAGCAGACGTTTTTAACTGGAATAGATGAAGAGAAAGGCAATCGAGAATAGATAATTTGAATGAAAAAAACGTTCATGATGTTTTATCAAATGCACATAATAGCATTTTTGGTCTCTCGATTGCTTTTCCGCCCAATCACAAGAAAATTGTAATCTCAAAAGAATCGATTCGAAAAGATGAAAAATAAAAGAAAATGAGGTCTGAGGGGTGATTGCGTAACACTCTATCGGTAGCAATGGCTTTGATTTTGACAGTTCCACAACATTCATTGCGTTATTTACGTTGTTGAGCATACAAATTGTTCGAACATATGAAGCAATGGATTAGCAATATTCTTCAGATTGTGACTGATAGTTTGTGACGCAATTAGGGTGCTGTTTGTGATTTTAATAAATAATTGTCTTGCAATTATCTGCTGTTATTAAGTACAGACGCCAACACATCAAGCTACCCGAAACTGTCAAATTTTCCCAATCAACTTTGAACCTTATGCTTTAGCGATAAAGTTGAATATCTATTAAATACATTTGACACATTGTAGTAGCTTAATGTGCTGGCGTCTGTACCACTACAAAATAAAATAGGAGGCCAATCACATTATCTAGGTGGATTTGCAAAAGGGAAAGTAGGATGGTACGGAGATTATCGGAACAATTTTTTCACCCCAGATCGAATTGAAAAGGCAAAGCGTATTTTCCTCACAGATCTTATTAGTAATTTACGTAAGCTTTTGCTCATTGAATCAGTGGAGCATCTTGAAGCTTTAAGCAGACGAGTTGAGTAAAGCGTCAGATTACGGTGACACAATATTTGCGGGCGGAGAGTGCGTGTGCCTGATAAAAATATTCTATTTATTACGAGCCACCGCGGAGGTACATTCAAAGCGCGTCACGCGTTGACATCCGACTTCTCCGTGTTTCCGAACACGTACGCTTGCTTAGGGTTGTGCTGGCACGGATTTGTTTATAATCCTTTTGTGACAAATTTGCGGTTTTAAATCAGATATAACTGGCAAATATTTTGTTTAAACATATAAATAGGTAGAGAATTTTAATTAGTAAATGAATTCAGCCACATTGCGCCACAACATGCGGCCCTAAGTATTTTTTCTATCCTAACTATTGATCAATTAGTTTACCTATTCTTACAAGCCATGAAGAAAAACTAAAAATACAAAAGAAGTATCTAAATAGAAAATAGGTATAAGTGCTTTTAGGCTAAGAAAAATGTTTTTCCTAACCGTGTTTTTCATTTACTTATTTGTAGTTATTTAAGTACCTATGTAAATGAGCAGCTATTTACTTATCCTATTCAACTATAAAATAATGTTGTTCATCCAATTCCGAAGCTAATATGTATATTAAACGAAATAAAGTTTAGCACATTTTTAATCTGTTAATTTTTTTCCAGCAGCATTTGTCAGCCCTGTATCATATTTCGCGGGATCACGAACCCGCCTTGTCACCATAGCCACCTATACAGTCAATACGTGCGAGTGCGAATAATTTTTCATCAATTCCCATTAAATGTGACGTCAGTGCCACTATCGGAACTACAGTTCATCATAATGTCACACTACAACTATAATAATAATACTTTACTTACTTTTATACCAGACAAGCTCTAGACGTGAACACCTGTAATTGGCTCTAAGATTACTATACTGTTATTTATCACCATTGTATATATCTGTAAGTCTTCCAAAGTCCTTAAATAAATAAATAAATAAATACGAGTCATGCAGTATACATATAATGCGTTCTACTTACGTAGGTAGCAGTAACAGTTTCTGAACGACCTATTCTAACACATGAATTGATTGCACCACATTTTTGCGTTTTGCATGCATTGCATACACTGCGCGGATCATACACAGTTTTCCTATTTTCTCAACCACGTCAAAGTTCCTTTACACAGCTCCAGGGGAACAAAAATAAGTGTAGAACATAAAGTACACACCGCCGCAAAAAATCTAGTGTGCAACTAAAAAAAAATGTACACGAGACTATTCAGCGTAAAAAGTATCATTCATACTGCACTGCGGTCAGCGCCGACTAAGCCGCCTCGCAAAGTCAAAAGAGCTTTGACTTCAAAGCGTTGGGGACTGGGGTATAACTGGCAACACCAAGAGAATGCTAAATAAACTGACAACACTAAGGTAAGAGTGCAAAATAAATGCAGCAACAGCACATTACACAGCCATTGAATCAAAAGACAGACGGAGCGTGAAGTGATGAAAACTGGAAAAATAATAAAGTTGCCCCTTACGAGTGTGTGCGAGGGACGACTATTCTGGGATCTTGAGGCGCACAGATAAGCACGGAGCGTCACTGATCGGTGAATTACCCTTTACTCAGTCCTCCTTTGCTTGTTGGACCTAATTAAGTCTAATAAAATCTCGTAGACAGAAACGTTGACATTAGGGCTACACGTGCTACGAGTGCTACGACAAAGCTACGGCAATTACAATACCTCTTATTTCAATTTTGGCAGTTGACATAAGTGTTTCAAATACGTACATTGTACAGATGCCAGCACATCAAGCTACCCGAAACTGTCAGATTTTCCCAATCGACTTTGAACCTTATGCTTTACAGATAAAGTTGAAAATCTATTAAAGAAATCTGATAGATTGTAGTAGCTTGATGTGCTGGCGTCTGTACTATTTACTCAAAAAAATCACAGTATTTTACTAACCTCATATCTGCGGGGTGATTGCGTAACACACAAACAGTAGAAATGGTTTTCATTTTACTACACCTTATTATTATTAAAGATAAGTAGCACAATATATAATATTTAGTCTAAAGTGTATTTTTAAGGCGTCCATATATTTTTATGACAGACAATAATAGGAAAAAATGGATTTATTTCATAATATTTTAGGAAACGTTATTTGGTGACCATTAATCCATTTTGGTAACATAATATGATTTATTGGTGATCTCTTTAAATTAGTTTGCTTAAATACTTATTAGGACACACCTATTATAATACATACAAAAACATTTATTTGGCCTTGGGCCATTTTGGCATCTATTTACTAGACCTTATATCTCAGGATTTTAGGTGATTTATTGTGGAACTGATTTTGCATTGTTTGGTGACTACATTTTGGTGACAGATCTACTATTTTGAGGACAAACCCTATTATTTAAGAAACACAAAACTAATTAAATTGGTGATAGCTTAAATGATACCCATATTTGCTCCGTGCGGGAATCGAACCCGCGACACGCAGCGCAGCAGTCAATCGGTTAACCCCTGCGCCAGCCGTGCCGCTTTATAACTGCAAAGTTTGATTACTAACAATACCGAATTTTATCGGAAACGCAAATAAAGAAACATTCAGAACTTTCTCTAAATTACCAAATCAATTCAATTCCGAAAAACCTTTCCAAAATACACACATTTCAATATCGCCCATGAAAAATGTTTAGAAAAGTAAATTCTATATGTTCTATATAATAATTCCCTGTGGTCGGGACTTCGTAGTCAGTAGTGTCGGTACTACGTCTAGGTGTTCGCACAAGCCGTGTCAATATTGGCTGACACTTGCAGGGAGAGACGTATGATTTTTACATCAAAAGCAACACGAGCTCAAAGCAGACCAGAGAGAATTTACATTTGACGAGTAAGAGGTGTGGTAACGTTTTTGTTTAGCCCCGACGTGGGGATAACAGGGCTTAGTAAACAGTTGCTGTCACTTTGACATCTGTGCACCGTACGGTTTTTTAAACCCCTTTCAGATAAATGTCGAGAGTAATGACAATTTCAACAACTCATCATTGGATTTTCCGAGTCCTTTTCCTACAAAGGATTTGACTCTTTGTAAGAATATGTGGTTGGATCGTTTCTTTTTGTCCTTTTTCTTACAATCTGTCACTATGTCTTAAGACATTTAGTCATTTTTATGACTAGTTCTAAAATGTTTTTCTTGGTATGCGTTCTTTGACACATGCTAGTACATGGTTGGATTTAACTTAGAAATGGTGTTGATTTGAGCTCGGTAGTTATTATTCATCACTCACTAATATTCCTCGATGTTACGGAGGTGGATCTGTGTCTGTAACCTATTAACACTAGAATTTAAGTAAAATTGTTACTAACCCTATAGGCACCTGTCTGGAACTCAAACTCAAAACATTTATTTTAATAAAATCATTTACAGGCACTTTTGAATTGTCAAGGAGTCGGCGAGTCAGAAATATGAAGCTAGTTGCCCATTCCAAAGCGTAGTAGGCACGACACCTATGAAGAAGAACGAGCAAGAAACTCCATGGATACTCTTTTATATGATATAAAAAAAAAAATTGTCTATTCTATTCCATTGTCTTAAAACCATAGTAAAACAACATAAATAATAGAGCCTAACATCCATCAATAACACCACAGAATGATGTCGCTTATAGTACTCGCTACTTCCGTAGAGCGGCGCCAAAAGCAAATTAGTGAAAACATAAATTATCGAAAGCGCAGAGCGGTGGCACCTTGCATTGTGAACAAATTTAATTTCCTAGTCGAGCACGAGTAAATGCATGAAACCAGGATCCGGGAGCAGGGGCCGCGCACTTATTGGTTGCATTATTTACGCCACTTTCAACCCGGCTAGTGAAAAGCATTGTAATTAATTGGGTTATGGCCTGCGGTTTTGTCGTTGTTCAACTTAGTCATCATTTGTTTAGGCGAAAAATTGAATGTAGACGCATTTGCTTAGAGTGCTATTAAGGCTTACGCAGATTAAGGCGGGCCGCGTCGCAACGCAACACTTTGCAAAAATCCTCCTTCATCACTTTCTTACATTTTCTATGAACCATCGCTCACTACAGGCAGGCCGCACCGCACTTTTTTGTATGAAAATGCGTTGCGCTGCGGCCCGTTGCGGTAGGAATGGTTAACATAGCTTGGTTTAATTTTATTTCTTCTTTAAAGTTTGGTTAGGCACCGATGTCTGGAACAGTTAATTCTGCTGGGGAGTTTGTTGCGCCACTTCTTCTCCGCAGCGAAAGCACTAAGAAGTGGTGAAGGGCGGGCGTTTTGGGGGACTGTTTTTTTGTAATTTTGACGTTCGAAAAGTACTGATTCTCGGCCTAGTTTGAATACATGACTTTTGATTTTGATTTTTTACTGTACAGACGCCAGCACATCAAGCTACTACAATCTGTCAAATTTCTTTAATAGATTTTCAACTTTATTGTTAAAGCATAAGGTTCAAAGTTGATTGGGAAAATTTTACAGTTTCGGGTAGCTTAATGTGCTGGCATGCATCATCCCGCTTTCCTAATTGCATAGTTTTAATTCATTCATGCCAAAAATAAGTGTCTATTTTCAATTGCCTACAGGATTTCTATAATAAATAGGTAGCTGCTGTAGATAAATTCGATGAAATTATTTAACGATACCTACCGCATCAAATCTGTAGCATTCCATTTAATATTAATATCTATGCAAAATTTTCACGTTTCACAGCGGGGATTACAGTTGTTGGCCGTCGCATCCCAAAGTTACGGCTTTAATATAAAAATAAAGTTTAACGAGTATGCGCAGTCTGTTGCAGCTTCCCAATGTTGAGCTCGATTTATTGCTCGGCAAAGACCATTTGTTTCCGATACTTTTTTGTGGGCTAATCCCCCTGTATCTCTTCATTTTTTTCCGCGAACTAGCCGCTTTTGCGATTAAAGCATTTTAATTGTTGTTGTAGGGTTAAACTTTAGTGGTTGGGACGCCTGTTCGATTTGTGTGAGCAACGATGAGTGTGTTGTGTGACCCGTTTAGGTGGATTATTCGAGAACAGATATAAGAAAGAAGTTTTTTTAAAGCTGTTTTTCCCATTTCTATGTTCGAGATAGTATTGGAAGTAAAGTGTAAGGAAGATTTATTTTGATTTAGTTTATTGTGGTGATGTTTTACAGATACACTCGGAGTACTCTACCCTATCTATGTTCTTTGTCTGCCATAGTTCCTAAATAGTTGACATCTGTTTCTCACAAAGATTGTCTGAGGTATATAGGTACTTGCTGGCGTTTTCACATATTTTTCAAAAAATGTATAATAGAATAGATGGTTGTGAATTTGAGATGGACCGGTTGCCAATATCCACGACTTGATGTCGCATATCAAACCGCTCCGGAATCAGAGACAACTTGAGATGTCTCGGTGCGACTTGCCGGCAATAGATGGCGCTAGTAGATACGATACCGACCTGCAGTTTTCCCACTTGGAGGGAAAGACGAGATTATGCTAAAGTACTATAATTACATCGTTTTTCATATCATTATCATCTGCCTAGCCTTTTCTCAACTATTTTAGGGTCGGCTTCCAGTATAACCGCAAGCAGCTGAATACCAGTATTTTAGATGGAGCGACTGCCTATCTGACCTCCACAACCCAGTTACTGGGTAAGTAATTTCATACCCCTTGGTAAGACTGATGGTCAGACTTTCGGGCAACTGACGACCGGTATCGACTGTCAAAGATGCACGAATGACAGCCGGGACCAACGGCTTAACGTGCTTTCCGCGGTACGGAGGGGTCTCGGTATGTAAAGATGGCCAACCGCGGCAAGCGTAGCTTAACCTGCTCGACCGACCTGTGCGGCTGTTATTATTTAGCCAGTATAATATGTATTAATTACGTATTATTCTTGATTATACATTTCTACAAAAACATTCTACATGACTATAAGGAAGTAATAATGTAAAAGGTTTCCAGGGTACTTATTGCAAAGTTTTATTAAACGTTACTTGACGACGAATTGTGATTCTTTACATTCAAAATCCGTCATAAAATATGCTTTCAGATTTAAATTTCCTTCAAGTTGGACTCTTATAAGAAACTATCTCACAGAGATTCCTTCAACGAGGACAAGTAGGAAAATCTCGTACTGAACTTTATTTCACAAGAAACAACCGGATTTGCTGATGCTCGCTACTTCTCTGTATTAAAAGAATTCGTTCGAAAAAACATGGTGACATAGATAAATAGGTGGCAGGTAATTAATTAACATACATTATAAATATAAACATATGAATATGTTATGAAATCTCTGTAAGTTATAGAGGAGATAACAAGTGACTAGGAGCTGTTAATTTGTTTGTTGATAAAGAGTACTCTGGAGATTATCTGCCGGTGGAAATATTCCACGTATTATACGTAGATAACGTTTGCTTAGGGTCAATATAAAGCCAGGCAATTCTGTGAATAATTGCATTGCAGTTAACTTGGTAAACTCTTTCTCTTTCCTCTTGGTACTTATATTCTTTTGAGGAATAAAATAGCTGTAACAGAAACCTGTTGTTGAATTCCTTCACTGTGGATATAAGAGTAAAATAAAATCAGTGTTAGTTTTTACATAAAGTACTATAGTAGGTACAGACGCCAGCACATCAAGCTACTACAGTCTGTCAAATTTCTTTAACCCGTCGGGCGCCAATTAGCAGACTCAATAGAAATTTTATTGTTATCTGTACACATGGTGTAACTTCAACGTTTGAGAGGTTAATAGATTTTCAACTTTATGGCTAAAGCATAAGGTTCAATGTTGATTGAGAAAATTTGACAGTTTCGGTTAGCATGATGTGCTGACGTCTGTAGGTACCACTGATATATTCTTTTGGTATTAGAGCCCGGTATCTATTGTGGCGTTTCATTGTTGAGTCAATGTTTAAGTCAGTTGTTCGTAAACCAAAATGGGCATCCTTCAATTTTCAAATAATGTTATGTTTAATTTTCATAAACGTTTTCAAACTATAAAAGAAATAAATATCAACATGGTAAAGTCAAGAATATATTTACGGATATAACTACGTCAGGTTGTACTAAAGTGTGGCGGACCGTCACATTGGCCGAATTCACCCACACATTCGCGTTCCCAAGCGCCCGCGGTGGTTTTCATTCTAAAAAAGGTCATGTCATGGAACGCTGAAAAAGAATGAGCAAAACTAACGTCCACTACACCGCTACGTTTCCAATGAATCTTGTCATTATTTTTTCATCTCTAGGCAATTTCGAGGGACAGTGCTAGTCTATACTCTTGTGTACAGACGCTAGCACATCAAGCTACTACAATCTGTCAAATTTCTTTAATACATTTTCAACTTTATCGCTAAAGCATAAGGTTCAAAGTTTATTGGGAAAATTTGACCGTTTCGGGTAGCTTGATGCGCTGGCGTCTGTACCTACCAACTCCAATATTAAGGTAACTCACTCTTTTATGTTACAAAAATATCTGATTCTATTCAAACATATTTTCTTCGCGGTATCGTTATAATACATGTATATTGATTTTCAAGATGACATAAAACTCCTGAAATTTGAAGTTGAAGTTGAAAAGTACAAGAAACAAATCGATCGAGGCATCTTAAAGTAGTCTGTACATACACAATTACACATACAAAACCAGGCAAATATTTATTAAGAACTTTTTCCTAAAGACAGTATAAAAATACTGAACGAACCTGACTGTTCATACTCTTGTACGAACAATACATTATAGTATACCTAACATATTTTTAATGTTGAACAATTTTAAAGCTGTTATGAATTACCCAGTGTTTCAGTGGGTAAATATACTTGTAGATAACATCGTTCTTTGTTTCCAACGCCCCTTTAGTGACATCTCATTATCTTTGATATATGATTGATAATCATACAGAAAAATACATTTTTCCTTCACTTGTATACGGAAAACGTACACACAAGTAGGTTTAATAATTATTACAATGTACAGTAAGCTTCAAAGAAACCGGACCCCCCTTTGATGATGATATCATACGTTTAAGTTTTTCGTAATGTAACGTAAATGGCGTGTTGGTCTAATGGTTTGGACTGCGGCTTAGCAATTCGATGGTCACGAGTTCAATTCCGCGGATGAGATTTATTTTTTTCTTTTTTTAGTTTCTTTAATAGTTGATTAGGTGATTTTCGTAACTTTATTTTAGAAAACATCCATATTTAAGAAAACAAATGTGAAGTATGGGGTTTGTAAGAAAAGCCAGGCATGTTGCATAAACAATATTCATTTATTTCATTAATTACATTTCTAGGAATCCACATATACAGTTATTACGAGTATACAGTTTTCTATCTGTGTTAAATTAGGGTTATTTACTTAAAATATTAACTAAATACAAAATATATACCCTGGGTGAGGTGTAGAACGTTTAACATTAGATAACGGTTCGTTTATAGATATTTCTAGTAACATAACTACAATATTTATTTATTCAAACTTGTAAAAACATTATTTTTTTATACTCTGTATGATCTTATGGGGAAAAAAGCCTGGTTAAAAAATGAAATGTTGTCATTTGTGCCTGTGAATTACAGAGGAAGAACCAACATGCTAAACTATAACAGTATAGCAATATACATCTTTCTCTTTTATCACAATTTCTGATAACCCTTTTAACACAGCATTAGAAAAGTATGTGAGGTCAGATGGTGCATCGTTAACACATTACAAGACTACTTGTAAACAAGAGTAACTGGATTCATAATAATAAAGGTTGTTTATTTTTGATTAACTATGAGATAATGATCCCACAAATATTGGGAATTATTAACACTTGCTCAAACGTTCCAATGCAATTTTATCAGATAAGTTACACAATCAATCTGCCGAGTAAATTGTCTATTAATAACGCAGACGATGGCAGTCACTGTCTATCACTTCTTGAAGACTTTTCATGCCCGAAACCATATTGAAGCTTGCAGCACTATTTCGAATTAGTTCCCAGGTTTTATGTGTCCCAAGGTGTCGCTCCGATTCATTAGTGTAAGCAGTTGGGTGAGATCGCATTTCACATCACCCGTCGCTTGATACCTTTGTATCCATCTACGAACTATTTTTCTCTGTAATGAAAACAATAATATTAGAAATACATAAAAAATCCACCTTGTAAGTAATAATGCAACATGGTTGTAACAATAAATATATGTGTATAACGTAAATCTTACCGTTAAGCCCACATTTCTCGTGCTATTTTCTTTATGCTTTGTTCTTGTTCCCAGAGAACAACAATTATTTTAGCCTTCAAAAATTGTTAATCGCACCATACTATCGGTTAATAGAATCAACTGTTCAAAAACTTCGTAAATTGGATAATTTTACGACGAAAACATTACACACAAGCTGATCGGAACGAAAACGAAACGATTTGAAAAAGAATTATACCCTCAATCACAGTTTAGTAAATAGTGCGAAGAAGTATTCTAAATTCAACCTTAACTCACAGTTCATACAGCAGTTAAGTTTCTGAAGTAAAATGACGGTAGTGCAACAATCGGAATCAAGCACAATCTATTCAACCCAACAAGAATTCTATGCTAATTTCAACCTTATCTTTTAGTTAATTGAAGAGTTACGTATTGCATTTTGTAAAACAAGGTTGTGGACGGTAGGTGTATCTCACGTGGTGGAAGTTGAAATTTAAACCTTAATGTCTAGAAGATTAGACCGTTATCAAACTTGTTCGATAAAAGGAGTAATGCTATTCGAATTTTCGTTGAGATTACTAACTGAGCCAATAGCCTATTGGTATAAGGCACGGTCTTAATGATCGTCTGGCGCCTGGTGATGTGGGTTCGTATCCTATACGGCGTAGTGTCTTTTTGTAAGTTATTCTTGGTATACTGTTCGGCCAGAAGCCGAAAAAAATACCACCATGCCTAATTATTAAAAACATACAAATAATATTTGAGTCGGATCGGTGGATGCTCGGGCAGAGATGGGTGCGGCGCGGGCGGCGGGGAGGGAGCTGCTCGGGGCCAGTCACGTGACGCACCCGCCGTCGCTTGAGCGATTATTCTTTAAGTCTTGGCGGGGTTCGTTTTCTCTGACGCGTACTGTACTCTGTAGTTGTATATGTAGTACCTATGTAGATACAATGGTTTGTACCTAATGTGTGTGCGCTTACGTCATTGAATATAGTTTCTAGAATATGGCTAAGTAAATATAGATTAGACTCAGGTATAAGAATCTAAAAACATGTTTACGTTGTTATAAGATTAGTATTGTATGGAATAATTTGTTGTTACTTAGGTTTTTTAATTTTTTTTTTATACTGAATGACCGTGCCTGATTGAAAGCGACGGATGAGGTCTATTAGGGAACGAGCGTGCCCAGAACATGCTCTTGGTTTGAAGGTAGACGGGTTAAATGTGGAAGGCAACACAGACGCTAGCAGAGACGTTTGCACACAAATTGTGATTAAATTTTTATAGTAATACTAGCGGCGCCCCGCGGTTTCACCCGCATAAGTCTCGATCCCGTAAGAATATCGGGATGAAAAGTATCCTATGTGTTAATTTTGGTTATACACTATCTGTGTGCCAAATTTAATCAAAATTGGTCCAGCCGTTTGAGCGTGAAGAAGTAACAAACATACAAACACACACACATAAACTCACAAACTTTCGTCTTTATAATATTAGTGTGATTTAAATCTGCCAATTTGGTGTGATATACTAGATCAGAGAACCAAATGAGTAGCTGTGGTAGCCACGTAGCAGGTTACTTGAAGACGTCGTCATGGAGTTACGCATATCTCGTAGGCGTCTACTTGACTAGCGTACATGGAGAGAAAAATCTTAGAAAAATTACTGTGCTGTCTCATAATCTGAGTGCATTTGAGTGGTAATGGAGAAATTACCATGCTAGCACAGTAAAAATTCTTATGCTGTACAGTAAAATTTATTGGACGAAAAGTGAATTTTTCCCAATCTCACTCAGAAAATTTTCTGTAGATGCCACTTGCACTCACTTTACAGTGACGAGCACAGTCATTTTTCTAAGAATTTTCTCTCCGTGTAGCAATAATCTTGATCTCGTAGACACAGAGTTACGCATGTCACTGCCTTGAATGTGAACATAAACACATACATAATCAGCCTATAATCTTCCCACTGCTGGGACACAGGCCTTCTCTCTGTGAGAGACAGTGGGCCGTAATCCACCACGCGGGCCCAGTGCGGGTTGGTAGATGTCACATGTCTTTGAAATTTTGGTTCTGGGACATGCCGGTTTCTTCACAATGTTTCCTTCACAGTTGAGAGCAGTGGCGAATATAAAATATATGAATAACAACAAAATCCAAAAAGGAAATACAGAGCTATGCAAAAAATGCAAAAAAAAAATGCAAAAATAAGAAGGATATTAATCAAATTATAGCTAATGTCCTGTGTAATTATGCCGATATGCGTGAGTTTTATTTTCCATGTGATAAGAACCATTTTCGATCGCGCTGTGTTTTTTTTCAATAAATTTTAATATTTTTGATTGTGTGCAGCAATATGCCGTAGAATTCGTAGAACCTTCTATTCGACGAGCGTAGCAGTCTTCTGGATCCGGACCCCGTAGTCACACAGCTACGTAAGTGTCGTAGACCAGTCTACTTCACTAGCGTAGCAGTCTTATTGACATCGTACCACAGAGCTACGCAAGTGTCGTAGACCCGTCTACTTGCCTAGCGTAGTAGTCTTCTTGACCTCGTAGCCACAGAGCTACGAAAGTGTCGTAGAGCAGTCTACTTCACTAGCGTAGCAGTCTTCTTGACCTCGTAGCCACAGAGCTACGAAAGTGTCGTATACCAGTCTACTTCACTAGCGTAGCAGTGTTCTGGTCCTCGTAGCCACAGAGCTACGCAAGAATCGTAGACCAGTCTACTTGACTAGCGTAGCAGTCTTCTTGTCCTCGAAGCCACAGAGCTACGCAAGTATCGTAGACCATTCTACTTCACTAGCGTAGCAGTCTTCTTGTCCTCGTAGCCACAGAGCTACGCAAGTATCGTAGACCAGTCTACTTGACTAGCGTAGCAGTCTTCTTGTCCTCGTAGCCACAGAGCTGCGCAAGTTTCGTAGACTAGTCTACTTGACTAGCGTAGCAGTCTTCTTGTCCTCGTAGCCACAGAGCTACGCAAGTACCGTAGACCATTCTACTTCACTAGCGTAGTAGTTTCTTGATCTCGTAGACCCAGAGTTAGTCAGCGTAGCAAGTCATTCGCTGGCTAATTAGTCATAGACTCTTACTTAGCATTAGCAAAAGTATAGAGCAAGAGTAGCATTCTACTTTAAGTTGTAGAAAAATAGCTATTCATCTGCCGTAATGTCTGTTCCAAAGGTATCTGTTAAGGTAAACTAAGGGATAGTTCAGGTTGAAGTGAAGTTTATTTGCAAGATTGAAATAATGAGTTTTTTTAACAGTTTCTAAAACAATTCGAAAATGCATAACTATTTAAATAAAGTTAAGTTTAGAAGGTTTCAACTTTATATCTCACTACTTTTTCCAACTATTATCAAAAATCATCAACGAAAATTGAGGTTATACAAAATTATTCTCAATTGTGAAATGAAAAACTTGTTTAATGTGATTTAAACTTAGAATTTCAGGTTTAAGTATTCCAATAATCCAAACAAAGCACTCAATTAGTAAGGGGCGCTACAACTTGACATCCACAGGTAAGTACGTTTTCTGATTCATTTGTTTACATTTTTATCAGATAGTTTTGGAACAGATCATAGATTTATCTGCTTTGCTAGGGTTGGAGTCGTTGCCTTCTAAGACTCAAAAGACTCATAAGACTCATAAGGTGAGTCTCCCGTATTTTGTAGTTGCGTATTTATAGACTACAATACTGCACCCATAATATTCCCACTGCTGGGACACAGGCCTCCTCTCTGTAAGAGGGAGTGGGCCGTAATACACCACGCGTGCCCAGTGCTGGTTGGCGGATATGATGTGTTAATTTTTTTTGTCCTAGGACATGCCGGTTTCCTCACGATGTTTTCCTTCATCATTTTGAGAACAGTGGTAATGAAATAATTTAGACAAGTAAAGTGACTGTAAGGGTTCGAACCCACGACTTGCTGCTCGCAACTCGCAGTCATGACTACTGGGCCACTATTGCTCTCAAGACTGCATACAAAAGTATTCTCGAAAATAGAAGAATATGCAGCTTAAACTATGTCTTCGCAGTACCTATACGTATATTGTCTTGTATTTGGTGTACCGGAAAGTTCTGTCGGTTTTGGTAGTACATAGAAATTTTTCGAATTTTTCTCTATACCAATACGTTAAAAGTATTGGTATATATTGCGTCATAATTTCTGGGTTACGGACTATAAATACACGTATTGCGCAATAATTTGTCATTCACTTCTGAGTAGACGCAGTGTCAAAATGAGTGCCAACGATAAAGTTCATTTGAGGCATTGTATACTTTATGAGTTCCAGAAGGGAAATAACGCTGCTACAGCCTGTAGAAATTTGTGTAGTGTTTTTTGACTGGAGTGTGTATCTGAACGTGTAGTAGAAAATCAGGGCCAATATGCAATTGATTACAATATAAATAATAGCTTTACGAACTACCCACGAGTTTTATTTACAAAAACCGACAGAACTTTCCGGTACACCCAATACTTACTTTATTACTGTTTAAGTATGTAGCGAAACCACGGCGAGATCTAATTTAGTTCCTTGAAGCTCGATAGATGGCGTTGGCGTCGAAATAGATCTCGCTATGGTTTCGTTACCGCGGATAGTATAAGTAGTTTAAGAATTATTTTTTTTGTGTGAATCGTCTTAACGAATAAATGCTAGAGGGCACTAGTGGTACGAAAGCATTTTTATTTCTCGCCTAACGGAGCCCAAGATTTATTCATGGTCCTTCGAGCCGGATTTGGCTGGGCGTGTTTTTGGTAATCACCGGTGGTGGTAGTGGTTACTACCCCTTTCGTCGCTACTGGCAGTGGATTGCTGTCCAGATCATCCCTACAGCAAGGCGGCTGGAGAGGCGCCAAGGCAGTGGTGGAACCGGGTGGTAAAACTCGGAGGAGCGGTGAACTCGGGAGGTGACAACGAGGTTGCAGAGCGCCACTTGTCAACAGGCGCGTGACGCCGAAGCAAATCAGTGACAGTGAGTGCGGTGTTCAATTGTGAGTACATTTTAGACCTTATTTATTAGAAGATATCAAAGTTGAAAAATTGAGAAGTGCATGCAAATTTGAACTTTAAAGTAAAGACTAGTGAAACTTTGAAAATTTCAAGAATCTTTGAAGATAGTGAAGTTTGACTTAGAAGAATTTAGTTAGTTTGGACTTGTAATAGTTTTAAGCAATAGTTGGTTGAGACGGGGAATCCAGGCCCGATTTTTACTAGATTTAGTTGTGAAAAGACTTGTAAAATTTTGCGAAATTTGTGTTTCAACTTGGCGTAATTTTGTTGGAAGTACGGGCAAAAAGACTGCTCATTGTTGTTTAACTTTGTTTCTATTTTATTGTGTGAGACAAATTTGTTTAAGTATTGTTTGAGTCAACTACAGAGTTCTTGATAAACAATTTAAAATGGAAGCGTTTAACGATTTACAGGAGGATATAAGAGCGAAAATGCTAAAAGTTAAGACTAATTTTAAAAAGTCTCCTAAAGACCGTTTGACGGTTCCATATATTGAAACTAGATTAGATAACCTAGAGCAACAGTGGAGTTTATTTACAAGCACTCATACTAAAATTATTAGTCAAGTTAAGCGAAGTGATTTATATAGTTCGGATTATCATAAAAATAGTGTCTATGATGATGTTGAAGAATTGTATGTACAATTTAAGACTGATTTAAAAGAAATGTTATATAGTTTAAAAACACCAGAGACACAGTTAAATTCAAGTTCTAATAGTCAATGTGATGGTATAGCTAGACGTTTCAAGTTGCCAGAAATTAAAATACCTACGTTTTCCGGGAACTATACTGAGTGGCAGACGTTCAGAGATTTGTTTTTAGGGCTTGTGCATGAAAACAAGTCTTTGGATGATGCTCAACGGTTTTACTATCTCAGAGGACATTTAACGGGTGAGGCGGAACAGTTGTTGCGAAACATTAAAGTGACATCTGATAGCTATCAAGTTGCTTGGGAAAAATTGGATAGTATGTACAACAATAAGCGGTTTTTGGCAAACGGCATTTTGAATCGTCTACTAAATCAAAAAAGTTTAGGGTCCGAATCTGCCTCTGAAATTAAGAAGTTAATTAGTACCACATCAGATTGTTTAGAGTCTATAAGAAATCTAGGTGTAAATACTTCATCTTGGGATATTTTGATAATCCATCTAGTGAGCGCGAAATTGGACAAAGATACCCGAAAAGCATGGGAATTAAAAGTAGCATCAGATCCAACTGACGAATTTCCAACGTTTGTGCAATTTTCCGATTTCTTGATAGGGCGTTTTAGAGGTCTAGAAAATTTAGATTCAAAGTCTAACAGAGTAGAGACTAAAAGTACAAAATCTTTTCACATTGTAAAAGATAAAAACACTGCGTCGTGTGCGTATTGTGCTGCAGATCATAAAATAAATGCTTGCAAAAAATTCGCCAAAAAATCTAACGACGAACGACGTAATTTTGCAATGGAGAAAAATTTATGTTTTGTGTGTTTGAACAGCAACCACTCTGCAAAATTTTGTAAAAACATGGTCCGATGCCAGGTGTGTAAACGCCGCCACCATTCATTATTGCACCCTAGTGGTGATTCTGGTTCTGTTAGCGCAGAAATTGAGACGGTTCACGAGGGAGCTTCGTCGACTAGCAAAAAGTCGATCGAGGAAAATGCTGCATCAGACAGCAATAAGTTTACCGCGCAAGCGGAGGGGTCTAGTAAGCCACTTGTGTCTTGTCTTTCGACAGGTAACTGTTGTAAAACGGTTTTATTAACTACAGCTGTGGTGCAAGCTGAGTCGAAAGACGGGACATATTTTTCGGTTAGGGCATTATTAGACCAAGGGTCGCAAGGATCTTTCATTACAGAAGCTATGGCTCAGTACTTAGGATTAAAAAAGATTGCGGCCAAACACACTATAGTAGGTGTAGGTGGTGACAAAAGTGTGACTTCAAAGTCCACTGTCAAAATTAATATAAGGTCCAGAGTAGATCCCCAGTTTCAGGTTAAGGTTGATGCTTATGTCTTGAAATCAGTTACGTCCCTTCTCCCAGTTGCCAAAGTAACCAGGGTAGAATGGGTAAATCTGACAGTTGATGAGTTGGCTGATCCTGAATATCACAGACCTAATAAGATCGATATCTTATTAGGTGCTGAGGTATACAGTCAAATCATTCAAGAAGGCATTCAAAGAAATTTGGGTGGTTCTCTCTTGGCGCAGGATACTGCGTTTGGGTGGATAATATCAGGGGTATGTGAGGTGGATAATTCATCCAATGTACATTCTCACATCAATGTGATGCATTCAAGTTTTGATGCTGACAATATGCTGCAAAGGTTCTGGGAACTGGAGGCTGAAACATCAGGAACACAAAGAATGCTCACAGAGGATGAAATTAAATGTGAAAAATTGTTCTCAGCGTCCACGATGAGAAATAAAGAGGGCAGGTACATTGTGAAATTACCGCTACGTGACGCTGACCCGGTCAGCAAGCTTGGTGAGTCCAGAAGTATTGCTGAAAAAAGATTAAAAGGTTTAGAGATAAGGTTAGGAAAAAATCCAAAATTAAGGGCAGATTACACAAAGGTCATGCAAGAATATTTAGAGTTAAATCACATGGTCAAGGTTACTGATCAAGAAAAAAATAATAAAGAAGCAATTTACTTACCTCACCATGCAGTTGTCCGGGAGGATAAGGACACGACGAAAGTCCGAGTCGTATTTGATGCTTCCTGTAAAGGAAACAATGGCAGAGCACTTAACGATGAATTGATGGTAGGCCCGGCGTTGCAGGCTGAACTCCGCCATACTATTATGCGCTGGAGATTGCATAAGATTGGTCTGGTAGCGGATATCATCAAAATGTATAGGCAAGTGTTAGTCAATAGGGAAGATACTCCATTTCAAAGAATACTTTGGAGAGAAAGTCCAGAAATGGAGCTCCAGGAGTATGAGCTGATTACCGTTACTTTCGGTACTGCATCAGCACCATATTTGGCGGTCAGGTCGTTACAACAGCTGGCCTATGATGAGTGCTTGGATAGGCCACATATTGCAAAAATCATCTTGGACGATTTTTACATGGATGATGTGATGACAGGAGCTGAAGATACTGAAGGTGGCTTTAATATTTACTCAGAGTTAAGTACGGTGCTAGCCAAAGGAGGGTTTCAATTGCAGAAATGGAGAAGCAATTGCCGAGAATTGTTAGATAAGATATGGAATGAAAGTAGCAAGGATGAGGGTTTAAGGATTAAGGTAGATGACATAACAAAGATTTTGGGACTTAGCTGGAATCCAAGTGGAGACTTCTTTCAGTATTCCGTTGATCTCACGCCGCTAGTTGAACCTGCAACAAAAAGAAAAATTATTTCTGACATTTCACGTTTATTCGACCCACTAGGATGGTTAGCGCCTAGCATTATTTTAGCCAAAATATTAATACAAAAGCTGTGGCTAGCTGGAATTGGGTGGGATCAAGAAGTTCCAAACAATTTATTAAGTGAATGGCTTACTTACCGTCGAAACTTGGCTGCTTTGGTTGAGATAAAAATCCCGCGTTGGTTACACACGTGTAAGAAGAATAAACGCGAATTATACGGGTTTTCGGATGCCTCAAAGGTGGCATATGCTGCTGTCGTATACCTCAGAGTAGTGGACGACCAGGGAAAAATCCACGTCTCTTTATTGACATCGAAAACGAAGGTCGCACCTATAAAGCAAGTGTCGATTCCTAGGCTCGAACTTTGTGGGGCTGTACTGTTGGCTAAGCTCATTGTGGAAGTAGCTGAAGTTCTGGGAATACACAAGGATCAGTTGCATGCTTTTACTGACAGTGAGGTAGTTCTGGCCTGGTTAAATAATCATCCGAGCCGCTGGAAAACCTTTGTGGCGAATCGGGTCTCGGAAATTTTAATAACGCTAGATACCCAGCACTGGTCTCATGTACCCACTAAGAAAAACCCAGCGGACTGTGCATCGCGAGGTATATCTCCTGCAGAGCTTTCAACCACTTCCATATGGTTTGAAGGTCCGGACTTTTTAAGACAGGACTTGATTATTTTTAAAAGGCCTAAGCACCTCGTAACTAATCTCGAAGAAGTTAAAGTACAAACGGCTGTCGTTGATGTTGCATTTTGGCAAAGGTTTTCCTCGATCTCCAGGCTTGTTCGCGTGATTGCCTACTGCCGACGATGGTTGAATGTGAGAGGAAATGTAAACATCAGGCACGACACTAAATACTTGTCCAGACAAGAAATTGAGGATGCTATAGAAGTTTGTGTTATGAGATGTCAGGAAGAAGGATTTTCGGAAGAGTTAGAAGAACTGAAAAAAAAGGGTAGTTTAGATAAGAAAAAAAAGAAGCTAAGGTGTTTAAACGTATTTTTGGATTCAAAAGGTGTAATAAGAGTTGGCGGCAGATTGGAAATGTCTTCTTTAACATTTAATGAGAAACATCCAATTCTTATACCAAAGGAATCGTTTTTGACAGGTCTTTTGATTGCGGAAGCGCATTTGAAAACTATGCACGGTGGGCCGCAACTTATGATCACGTACTTGCGGTCAAGGTACTGGATTGTAGGGGTTAAGACTTTGGTTAAAAAGTATTACCGAAACTGTGTCACTTGTATTAGGTACTCAACCAAGGCCACGTCTCAGCTCATGGGACAAGTACCCTTGTCACGTGTGACCCCAAACAAGCCCTTTTTCGTTAGTGGCGTAGACTACGCAGGGCCTATCAATATAAGAGTGTCCAAGGGTAGGGGCAATAAGTCTTATAAGGGTTATATTGCATTGTTCGTATGCATGTCGACAAGAGCTGTGCACCTCGAGGCTGTCAGTGAATTAAGCACCCAAGGGTTCTTGGCTGCCTTTAAAAGGTTTGTCGCAAGACGAGGCAGATGTGCTGAGTTGTACAGCGACAACGGTACAAATTTTGTAGGAGCTGCTCGCGAGTTATTGTGCCTGTTTAATGAAGAAAAATCAAACTTCAAACCGGAACTGGCAGAATATCTCGCGAACAACGGGACTCATTGGAACTTCATTCCTCCGCGCGCGCCCAATTTTGGGGGACTTTGGGAGGCAGGCATAAAGTCCGTGAAGTTCCATCTTAAACGAGTCATAGGGAACTCTACGTTGACTTATGAGGAGATGGCGACAGTGTTAACTCAGATCGAGGCATGTCTAAATTCAAGACCAATGTCACACGTAGAGGATCAAAATGAGCTTGTTGTTTTGACTCCTGGTCATTTCCTGGTGGGAGAACCACTCGTCGTAGTGCCAGATTCAAATTACGAAACTTCAAATATCCATACTCTGCGGCGATGGCAACTCCACCAGAGAATGATGCAGGACTTTTGGCGCAGATGGTCTCAGGATTACCTGCATCAATTCCTGCAGAGGAATAAATGGGAATACCAGAACCCAGAACCATCACTAGGCGATGTAGTTTTAGTTAAGGAGGACGATTTACCTCCCGGAAAGTGGTTGTTGGGCAAGGTGGAGCACAAACATCCTGGTCCGGATAAAATTACGCGGGTAGTTACCATCCGTACCAAGAATTCTGTTATTAAAAGACCTACCTCAAAATTGTCGATACTGCCAGTAGCAAAATAAGTTCTTCTGTTATTAGGTATTAGTTAGTTACTGTAGGATGTGCCATGGTGGGCGGTTTGAAGGACATTCTGCATTATGTCCTTGGTGGGCGGTATGTTTAAGTATGTAGCGAAACCACGGCGAGATCTAATTTAGTTCCTTGAAGCTCGATAGATGGCGTTGGCGTCGAAATAGATCTCGCTATGGTTTCGTTACCGCGGATAGTATAAGTAGTTTAAGAATTATTTTTTTTGTGTGAATCGTCTTAACGAATAAATGCTAGAGGGCACTAGTGGTACGAAAGCATTTTTATTTCTCGCCTAACGGAGCCCAAGATTTATTCAA